>VWZP01009918.1:381526-436476 GCA_013396995.1 Dicaeum eximium | reverse complement strand
AGCCCGAGCTCCCGGCCCGGGAGAGCCGAGCCCCGAGTCCAGCGGCGCGCGCCCCCCGCCCGCGGGACGCGGCCCAAGCGGCAGCGGAAGGTTCAATAACGAGCCCCTCGTTCAGCAACTTCGGCGGGAGGTTCAATAACGAGCCCCTCGTTCAGCAACTTCAGCGGGAGGTTCAATAACGAGCCCCTCGTTCAGCAACTTCAACGCTACCGCAGTTGCCTAAACCGACACAAAAAGTTTACGTATAATTCTTCTCCACTGAACTCCAAGGTTCCAGATAACCCATTTAGCAGGATAATTAACTTCAGCTAAATGCTGATCCTTCACTAAGAGTTTTTTAAGGCAGTACCTACAGTAATACGTGTAAACGAAAATGTTTACGGATCAAGACTCCAAGAGCAAGACAAGGGAAGGGGAAAAAAATTGCAGAAGAAACAGATTTTGAATGATACCAGTCTAACATTTTATTTATTGCATACAAAAGGATTTCTTTTGACAATGGAATTTTATATGAAAAGTAATTTGATGCATACTGTTGAGAATCTTATCTTTAAAGATGCTGCAGAAAACTTAAGGCAATGCATCTAAGCATATAAAGCACAGTAAGTGGTGGAAATTTTCAAAATGAAAAGCCTATTCCTTCTCTTTCCCTTAAACTATGATTTATTCACAACCTTCCGGAACAGAAGTAAGCTGCAGCTTTTTAGCCCCTGCAATAGCATTAAGATCAGAACACTGATTCCTGACAAATACCTAAGTGTTCAGCATCACATTACAATGTTATGCATACATTTAAAAGCAAGACAGTATCAGTAGCTATTATATAACAAACCAAGTCATGGATCACTAAAATACCTCTAGTACCAGGCACTCAAATTAGACCCATAAAATATTTCCTTAAAAAGAAAAAAAAAATCTCCCAAACCTGTGCTTCTCTGTCCTGTAAGGAAGCCAAAATAAATTCTATCACGTACCCAGGGTCTCAGTTACTTCAGAGGCCCTGGGGTTTTTTTTTTTACCCCGTATCTCTCAAGTACCTTCTTGGAAACTTTCAGAAATGAGTATCATCAGTCTTCAAGCATTAGTGGTCAATTAACTTCTTTTCAACAGTCACTGGAAAACACAACATGTCTGTTCAGTCCTTCCAGTTACTTTTATTCATTCTTAGCAATGAATAAATTAATGCAGCAACAACTTTGCAGTCACTCTCAGTTTCCTACAGCCAGAAGTTCAAGAAGCTTTAGGATAAACCCGAGCCAGGTTTTGAAGCAGTCCAATGGTGTTGCCTCTCCCATATCCCCCATCATACAAGCGCAAAGTGGTTTTAAGTTCAGTTTTAGCAATGCAATTAAGCTTGAAAAGGTCCATTTATCACACATGCTGGAATAAAATTTTTCTCTGTTTAAAGCCTCAGTGCCAGAGGTGTGAAGTTTGTTGCCAGCAATAGACACTGTACTCGCAAATGCTACTACTAACAGGTAAAAAAAAATAAAATAAAAGGGAAGCAGCTTTAACCATACAGAAACAGGCATCAAATTAGATAAGGTAATATTCATAAATGGATTTTTAGTGTAAACATAAGAGTTTATCTTCTAGGTTTACTGTAAACCATTTTACACGTAATCTGATCATGAAAGACAAAGACGAGAAACTGAAGGTATTTATTATTCAATCCACTTTACAAAGCAGGTGGCTTAATGCAAGCTAATTGACATGTTCATATATGATCCCCAAGGAACATCTTTTCCAAAGTGACAGCGATACTGTCTCGATGTTTTTGCACATTTGCATTTTGCAATGTTGAGCACATTTAAATAAACTATAATCTATTAGATGTGAAAGAATGTTGATGAGCAACTTGAATCCTGATATGGATTAAAACCTCCTTTAAAGGCAAAATGTTAGTACATTATAACTTAATTCTATATACTATATTATGCAGCAAATCTTAACTATAGAAAATATTTCAATCAGTGACGGACTGTTGGTAATTTATAAAGAAGGAATCTATGATCAAGGCAAAAACTAGGGAACCACATAATTTGTGTCTCAGTTTCTACAGGAATTTACAGGCTTTCAACTCACTAATGAAAAATAAAAACAAGAGACAAGTGGATTTAGCTAACTTTATTAACTTTAAATCTAATAAAAATCCCAAGACAAGCCTGGAATCCTTAGAAATTCTATGAATTCACGTATATAAACCCAAACAAAAACCCTGCAGTTTTAAGTCCTTATTGAATGGTTTTATATTAAAAAAAAAAAAAAACACAAACCAACAAAACCCAAACAAATAAACAAAAAACATAGCAAAAAAATCCCAAAAAAAACCAACCCTCGATGTGCGCAGATACTTCAACTTAAGTTAGCAGAAGACCAAACAGATTCTAAGCTCTTTTTCCATGTCCCTAATAATTCTTTCAATCTGCAAGTATCTACAATCCAGCTAACTGAAATCAACATTTAGTGTTCACTAAGAGCTGTTTCACAGCAGCATATATTTAAGTTAGGGATTCAAATTTCTAGACATAGAAGAAAATGATAAATTACAATCTGAACAGCAGTCTAAATGTTTAATATTGACATTCAAATATATCTGCATTGTGCTGAAATTTTTAAAACAAACACAAAAATCTGATCAGACAAAACTCTGGTGATGAGTATGCTATATGTATCAGTCAAACGGAATATAATTCATATTCCGTTCCCAGTATTAAGAATGTTATTTGACTCATAACTGATCTTGTAAATATACAGCAGCCATTTTTTCCTAATTAAGGAATGTCTCAATACATAATATTATCCTTTTCTAGATGATCTTTATACATTTAAACTAAAATATATACGATTGATTAAATTAAGGAATTCAAGGTTAGTAATGAGTGAAATCATACTTTCAAAGCCTGATACTACATAGAACAAACCAAAAAGAGACCACACAATTCTACTTACTAAAGCAGCTAATCTTGCCTGCAAGTTTGGGGTCACAAAGCCCATAATATGTGCAAACAAATGCAATACAAGGAACCATGCAAAAATACAGTAATGAATTTAAAGAAAAAAAATGTAAAACAAATTTATAAATACACTGAAACTCAACTGTCTTCTACATAAACTGTAGGTCTAGCATTAGTTGTACCATATAGCAGAGCCAGCACTCTGGGTTCAATGCTTCCAAATCTGCGCAGGTAAGTCATGCCATCTTTGGTTGACTGCAGTACCAGGAAGGATGAGAGGGAGTGAGAGGGAGGACAAGAGTTCTGGAAAGCAGTGTCAACTTTCACTAGGCAGCTGAGCCTCAATGTCCACTCTGCAAATGGGGCACTTCTTGTTAGTAATCAACCACTGATCTACACATACTTGGTGGAAAAGGTGCATACATGGAAGGCGCCTGTCATCAGAACACAAAAACATTCATGTTAATAAAGCATTTCCATATCAACAAACCCACTGGAAAAAACACAGCGTGGGCTTTGCTACTGAGGTCTGCTCTTTCTGTTTTCCCACAGGTTTCCTTTCCAGTTGCACATGCACTCTGTCTAGTTCCAAAAAGAAATGGATATGGGCAATGAATCAAGCATCAACTGGCTTCTGCTGTATTAAACCTGGTGGAGTTTAAGCAGAATTACAGAAACACTGTTCCAGAAACACTGACAGTCCTGATTAATTCAGGCCATCAGCTTGAGCTCTCGTTGTAACACAAGCAGTCAAACTATGGAAAACTGATAGAATAACCCACACTCTACCTAACAACAATACAGACTGAACAATGTGTATTCTCAACTGCAACTTGTTTTATTGTATTAGTTCAATGACAGTAGTTAACTGTAACTGTTAGCCTAAGCTGTACTGCAAAGCAGTGCAAATCAGACTCAAGTATAGTGTCAGAGCCAGAACATTAATATTATATTCTGATATTCAGTGTTATTTACCTGACATCTTCACCTTCCTCCAATATAGACAAACAGATGGTGCACTTTTCCTCTGTGTCTTCTTCAGTTCCTTCCTCCCCATCTTGTTTGCAGTGCAGTTTCCTCTGTGAGAACCAATCAGTTGTTACCTTGTTAGTAGAGATGACATTATTGACAAACTGAGTAAAATCTGTTCTTGGTACATATTCAACACATTTCTTTGAATACATTTTGTAATATTTATTAAAATGTATTTGAACCAAAATTAATCAAAAACCAGCACCTGGAGCAAAACCCAGGACATTTCAGATTTAACTATTGTTAATTATGAAAGTCTACTGGACTATTAATTTCATAGTGCTGCAACCAGTCCTTTTACTTATTGTCTATGTTTAAATATCTAAATTTCATTCATGTAGAGGCAAACAAAAATCCTTTAAACCTATGTCTTGTCACTATTTATCAAGTATGAAAGAACAGTGTCATGTGGATGGGATTGTATTTTATCATAGGCTGAACTCCAACTGAGACACAACCTCAGTTATCAAAACTCTTTACCCCAGCTGAAAACCTACTGGTTCCAGTCTTCCCCATGTGTTCAAAGTCAATGTTAAATTGATATATACCAAGCAGGTAAGCACTGTGAAGTGTTTACTGCAAACAAAGCTTTAGTCTGTGAGCTATCGCTGAAGTCTGTTATTTGCTATTACCAGCAGTTATTTCACTACTCACAATGCTGCTCATAACTACTGGGCAAATTCATCATATCAAACCACTTCTGTTTGTCACATCACAGTAGCTCTTTATCTAAGGAACTAATTTTAAATTTTCCTTGAGAACCAAGCGGCACTGTAAGCTTTGTTTACAATCCTTGAAATTTCAAGATACAGAAAACATGCCCTCTTTGAAGCTGACATTTCTGCAGACTTAAGCTAACCGTTAACATTATTACAAGTTCAAAGAAATACTACAGACAGGCCACAATCTGAGAAATCCTCACCTTTTTGTATTTATGTGGATATGTGCATCTTTCTATAGTTCCCTGTGTTGCTCCACGATTAACATTGCCTAGTCGTTCCTCCAAGTGAATCAGCTCCTAAAAATCATGAAGGAATAAAGAGTTTAAAAACTACAAGTTTCAACTACATTGAGAAGTATTACTTTTATTCTGACCCATTTTCATTTTTAGAATGACAAACTCTTCTTTCCCAAATTAATTAAATACAGGCGAAGCCAATAAGAGTATGTTGTGTGGGAAAAGTGATGGGCTTCTGTAGAAAAACCCACACAACACAGTCTGATATTTTAAGTTCTAAGGAAATACTATTTTACTAAAAAAAGAGTGTTTGTCAGCTAGGAATGGCTATCAGTATGTTCACACAAGCTTCTGTGTCTAATGAGGAAAAGGCAATTAAAATATGCTAGGTAAATATTTGCTTTCTAACAGTCATTAAGGTTTTGAAGAGGAAAAAAAAAGTTGCTTAAGTTGAAATACAATGACCGATTTATTTTTCTCCAGCAATGAGTTTATTAGAACCGTGAGATGTCACTGTAGAGGTTTTCAGTAGACTAGGTCATTAACTCTCTGCATCTGATACCTTTTATGTTCTCCTGGTTTTTTTCCTTCACTCCATTTCAATTCCTGCACTGTACAACAGGACAGCACTGTTAGCATGGCCAAGTTTCAGCCTCACTTGGAGGATCCTGGTACAGTTACTCAGAGACACCACTGCCTTCTCCCACAATGTCATGGGACTACTCAGTCCTACCAATGGCTGGTGGGCAGAGCAAGATGTACTGTCAGGTAATTGCCACCTAACCTGCATTGTCCAGGGCACCTTTTCCTGACCAACTTTTCAATATGCTTTTGTCCCACTCCACAATGGTAAGGGCCTTCTGTAAGTAAAGGGTATTTTCTTTATCATTCTTTTCTATCTATATATAAGAACTAGCTCTATCATACACCCTCCCCATATTCCGTCATGACACATTTTGACATATATCTAGTTTTATTCTATTACAAACCTCAAAATTGCCCCTGAAAGGGCCTCTGAATGATGTTCCATCCAATCCCGATGAAATGTAACGGATGTGAGGGTAGCCCGCCATGTCTGGTACCTATTCAAACAGCAGATGTTCAGTTAAACCTATTCAGAACAGTTTCAGTATTTTACTGTTCACTTTGAAAAATTTAAGTTCCTTTTGTTTTCATTGAATCACTTTTTATACTCCTCAGCCTGATCATACAATTCCAACTGACAGCACAACACAAGCACCACTCTGACACGTCTAAACATAACCAGAAACAAAACAGAAGTGACACTAGATCCTCTCCTGCCATCTCTCCACATCTGCATTGCAATTCCCAAGTCTCAAAATCTCAACCTGCATTATATAAACCACCATAAATATCTACCTATTTTTGTAAACAGAATACCTAACAGCTACACATGGAGTTATGAAAAGGACTACAGGTTCTCAAATACAAGCTTTTGGTACCACAGAAGAAACAAGGCTAAAAAACTCAGTCTGGAAAAGCAGCTGATACTCTTATCTGACTCCAAAAGAACTGAACACCTTCAGACACACTTTAAATTTAGAGGCCAATAAAAATTAACACTCAAAACTCACATCTAAAGTCATAGTTAACTCTACATCAAGATCCACTAAACCTCCTAGCGCAGTAAGAGAGATAAGCAGTGAACAAAAGACCAGTGTCCAGTGCTATATCCCACAGGCCCTTTAAGCACCAGCACTTTTCATAGAGCAAAGCTGAAGGATAGTTTCTATAGCAGGGACCACCTCCACTGCAGGGCTGCTGCATTCCTTTTTTACCACAGCAAGATGAGTGAATAATGGTATTGACTTTTTGTCAGAAACATTCCAATAGCAATTTTTAATGAACAGGTGAAAAAAAACACTAAATGATCAGCAGATTTTACTTAATCCCGCAGCACACAGGCAGGAATTCCAAGCAATTCACCAGGAAATACTTGAGTACCATCTTCCTTTCCATGCTATCAGCTGATAACGTCTCTGCTGCTGTATGTGACAGCTCAATATTCATCTCATGAGGCTGCCCACAAAACAGATATCCCAGATGCTATTCAAGAAGTCACATGTTCACATGTTGCTCTTCTACTTTCATCACACACTTCCAAGTTTAACATATATAAAGGTGCAAAACTCAATTAATGCATTGTGGAAAAGCACAGACCTAGAAAGCCACCCCCATCAAATAAGAGACCAATAAGCTGCCTTTCTACAGTTTTCAAATCCAGTCTTGTAACTAAAAGCTGACAGGAATAGACAAGATTCCTCTGCTGTTGTAGTTTGTCCTAAAGGATTTTTTTCCAGAAAAGAATGGCAGAATCTGATTATTTTAAAGCATTTATTTTACGTGGTGCTTATTAAATGACAGTGTAGTGCCAACACCTGCCACAAATACAGCCACAATATCAGTCTTAAATTTTAACAAGCCAGAGTAATAGAAACCAAAGATGCATATTCATGTGCATACAGAAACACTTGAGGTAAGTAATATCTGTTGGTATCATAGGTCTTACTGTTTGACAATATAAACTGTGGCTGTAACTAAGGAATTTTGGGGGAGCAGATTAAAAATATGCTGATTTGAAAGAAATCTGTGTGAGATAATCACTGATTTATGATTCATTCTGCATTTAAGCATGTAATTCTACTTCAGCTTCCAATTACAGTAAATGCATTTGAAGAACTAGGTCATTCACTCACACTATGAATATATTTATTGTGCCAGGTTTTCACTAGGCATAGACTTGTCTGGCATAATTTGGGAAATTTTATTGCCTATTTATAACATTGGGAATCAATGGCCACCACTCAGAGGAAAGGAACTCCTGACAAAAACTGACCTAATGACCTAAGTCTTAGAAGTGATATTCAATGCTTGTTTTTTAATTGACCAAGATTTGAAATCAGTGTTTTGGAAAACAATGCATCTGATAGTGCAGACACTGCACCATTACTAGTGGTGCAAAGTCACAGAGATACTGCTGTAATTCCATAATTACAGCTCCAATTGCCTTGGCAGTCAGTTTACCAACTGCAGTGACATGCACCTGGATATGTCTTATATATGGAACAAATTCTGCTACTGAAGACTAAGAAACCTACTAAAATTTATTTTAACAGTACAAAACCAAAATTTGTTTAGAGTACCTACCACAACAAACTACTGAACTCAAGACAACAGAAATGTTGCGTGGGACAATATATTTTCATGCTAATAAATGGGCCCTCATATTATCCTGATGGGGATGGCATAACACCTCTGCAAAATTACCTGAAATTACATTATGTACAGGCTCTTTTATAAAGTACTCTGAGGGCACAGCTCACATTTCTGGTCAGATAAAATGCTACTCTGAAAAAACACCTCTAAGAACAAAAAAACCAGTTCTTTTACACCTATAGAATAAGCAGTCTGCTAACACAGCAAGATTTTAAATAAGTACATTTGTGACTGCAAGATGGAGAAAATATTTGCAAGAGAGAACTATCAATAATACCCAACTAAGGACAGTCTTACTAAAATCTTTTTGACAGTTACCACCAAGCTTCAAATGAAAAAAGATTTCAGCTCTCTTGAAGAGCTTCACACACAAGCAGAAGTTAGTTTTCACTAAGCTTTCATACAAACATAAAAAAATAAAAGGTTAAAGCTACTCAAGAATGTAAGCAGTTAAAGGCAATGCCAGTCTGCACTAAATGTTTGTATATATTCTTTTGGATACAGTCAAATTAAAATATATACTTTAAAGCAATATATTCTGGACCTGCAAATTCCAGCGCAAGTCTGCCAAGAACTGTAGAAGCATCATTTGTTTCTTGTTTTGCACTTTCTATTGATACTTTCCATGACCACAAAAATCTGCAGCAGCAACTGAAGTAATTCAAGGCTAAGTCTGAACCATTTAAAACACAAACATTCTCAACAGTTTGAATCATTTGACCTGCAGGGAAGGCTTTTTTCCTTGCTACTCTCTCCTTTAAATACCCTCTATCTTTGCAGGATCTTTCTGCTTTTCAGTCGCCAGTCAGTGGAGAGATTCCTGCCCTGTATGGTACTACTAATCTTGTCCACCCCAGCTTCCATGGTTCACATTAAGTATTAGAACAAATCTCCAGTGTAAGCCTTTTCAGTTAACTAACTGCTTGGCTACTATCAATACACAAAAAGAAGTAAAGCTCATCATTTAATGTCTTAAGTCAAATGCAAACAGAGAAAAACTGCAATTTTCATTAAAAATAATTGGGTGAAGGAACCCAATAAAGTACCATCTGCTGCACAGATAAAACCCAGTGGTGCCTATGTCTTAGGGGAACATAAAATGAGTGCTCTTCAATAGCTTTTATTCTACAAAAAAACCCAAAGAACAGTAATGCATGTTTATATTAAGGAAAAAACTGTAAGTTTTTTCTTAAAAATGCAATTCTATTTGATGCAGCTAATCAAGGTTATTTCAAACCTGAAGTTCATCTTGAACTACTTGTACTACATCAAGTTACGGCCTTAAGTGGTCAGGTATTATACAGAAACTTGTTGCCTTTTGGGGTACAGAAGAGCTGCATCACCTGTATGACTACACTCTGAGCAGTATTATTCTGACCAGCACACAACTACCATAATGTGCTGGGACCTGCTGGCTTACACCTCCAAATCTCTAAGGATTTTCACAACTAAGGGTAAAGACAGCCTCAAACACTCTGAATCAATCCACAGGTAAAGGAACAAAACAGTAAGGCTCTGCAATAGAAGAAAAAGGGGGCACAGCATATTGAAAGCTGGATGTGAAACACCTGAGAAAGATTAAGGTACCATAAGAAACTTCAGGTTTGCCTGGGGGTTTTGTTGTTGTTTTGGGGTGGGTTTTTGTTTGTTTGGGGTTTTGTCTTATTTAAAACATGATCCAAAGATCTCCCTCAGACTGAGAAGCTGCAGGTTCCCAGATAAATTAAGGAGTTTTCTCAAGGCTTGCATCAACTCTGGAGATATTTATTACACCATACCTAACAAACTACAAAGTCCAAATAATTTCCCCACCATTCCTCACCCCTGAAATTCACAATCAAAAGGGCAGAAGAAGCTGGAGTCAAGAGTCTGGGACACCATACCCCATAATAAATTACAGGAATTGCCATCCTGCCCACTCTGATGTGGTAAACAGTGCTAGAAACCCAAGTCAAAAAGCCTTTCATTACCAGTGCCAAAGGAGCCCAGAGTAAACAGAAACAGAAGTGGCATCTAACACAAACTGGTATCAGAGAAGAACAAAGGAACAGATAAGAAGTCTTTGTGTCCTGCATCCTTCTTTTCTAATATTTCATTACTTATGCCATACACTGATCTAAGTCTCTAAAAATGATCAGTTAGCAGAATGGCTATTTGTCCAGAATGGATTTCATTCAACAGCTCTTTCCTCAGCACATACATGGCCTTAAAACAGTAACAAACAAAGTCTAAGCCATGGTCACAAAAATCAAGGAGGGAAGCAGCCTGACCTTTGGATACATTGATATGAAGAAAGCTCTTCCTACCTGCTTTTAATCTAGGACTCCTCCTGAAAAAAACAGAAGTCTGTCTCTTTAACCAAACTAGTAGAAAAGCAGATTTTGTTTCCCCAACCCTCTATTTGGACTGTCAAAGCTGCTGAACACTGATTATCTTCCCCCACGTATCTTTATCATTTCGTCTCCCTGAGGATTAAAACTGCAGTCTGCATTCCAGCACTGAGTAGATGAAGATTTGGTTATCTGCATCTAATTAAAGTCAGAAACCGATACAGAGTACTGATGTCATTAAAGCCCAAAAAATCCATTCCATCCTTTACAGTCTGGAAGGGGTTTCAGTGCTCCACATAAAAAAGGCACACTGCAAGTTGTGCTGCAAGCCATTTCACAAACTGGATTCAATACTAATGACATTCTTAGCTGAGTGACTGCATCAGTTACTTTAAAAGACAATTCCCTCTCAAAAAAAGAATAGTTTATGATATCTGCATCAAAAAATATTACTCATGAAATCACTATGTAGTACCCTCTGTACTTGAAGAAGAAAGCACTCCTTAGAACATTAACGACTTTGCAGAAGGACTGTAATCACACTTCAGCCTCTCCTCCTCCACCCCTATTCCTGAAGTTACAAAGAAAAAAACAGGTAGCAGGTGCAAACAATCTCCTGCCTAAAACAGCACTTTTGTTTAAAATCCAGTCAAGTTTGTTAGATGAAAAACTTCATTGACTGCTTGCTCTCTATTCAAAATAACTTTTGCTGACAGATCTGCTGTACTCTCACACACATACGAACAAAACCTGTGACTTTCTTTACTGCCATAGAAGGGGTAGAGTCATCAAAAGGCATTTGCAATGCTTTGAACTCATTGTATATATAACTCCTAGTAGAGCTCTAACCTGCCTTCATGTTCTTCTAGTGTGTGAATACACTTTAAATTAGTCAAAGCCTCTACACAACTTCAAAGCCACAGCGCTGGATCTGATCACAGCAAGGTTCAAACCAGATCCCAAACACTTGAGAAGTGCTGCTTAGAGCAGTCTGCTCAGGATGGAACATGCTGTCAGTGCAGTGTGTACAAGGCCTCAAACACAAACTTCAGTTTCACTCAGCCACTCATTAATTACTGTTATAAGGGTCAAATATCCCTACACAAACACTTCCATGAATTTCTGTAGACTTAAAGACCCTTATTTCATCTGCCACTTTTACCAATTAGAAACTGCAGCTGCCAAGCAGAAGGGCATAAATCCCTAAAATATTTTATCACACATTCAGGAAATACTTCTGAACATTCTCTATCATTGCTTTTATCTCCTATACTGCAAACAAGATGAAGAAGCGCGGGGTCCCAACTATTTGCTTACATAACATTTTAGCTGCAGGAATACCTCAATTAAAATTAAAATACAAATAGAAATTTCTCATCACACTGTAATATAAGGATCATCTGAACTCCTAAAAATTTAAAAACCTCAGTGATAATTGAAGTAAATCCACAGATGACTTATTAGCCCTGATAAAAAATGAGCTAAAACAGGCACAGATTTAACTTGTTGCCTCCTAACACAATTACAATTCCCTGAACTATTTAGGAGAGAATCTAAAGCAGCCAATGTTATCTGTTACAGTACAACACATTAAATAAATGTGACAGAGTAAAGCCATCTTTCATCCACTTGAAAAAGCAGACACCTAACTGAAGAATGCAGAAAAACTTAATTTGAAGAGATGATGCACATGAGAAGGTTATGCATTAAGACTCTCACTGGCTACACTAAAATACCAAATTCTACAGATGCTTTAGAAAGACTGTGCTAAGTATGTGAGCAGCACCTACAAACGACCAACCCTCATTTACCAGGGAGGTAACTTAAGGACCACCATATCTGGTAGTTAAAGAGTGAGGAACAAGCAGTGCAAGACCAGACTGGAGACAGTTACCACAGTTTGGTTGTAGATACACAGTTCAAGCCCCAAATGTCAATTCAGGCTACCAACATAAGAATTTTGAAAGGATGAAACTCGCAGAGGTTTTTTAATTATAATTTTAGCATTAATTTACAGATGAACTCACAATTTTGATTAGCTCAACTAGCTTTAAGAGGATTAAGCATTCTTGCTTGACCACACCGAAACACTAAATATACTCAAACTAAATTTGTTTCTCTGTGACTTTTCATTTAACAAAATTAAGAAAAGTTTTAACTAAACCTATAAGCATTCTTTCAAAAATAATACTCTCTAACAAGAGTAAAAATATGCTGGTTTATTTTGGTTTTCTACTGCAGATTAAAAAAAATTACATGTAACAGGAACCATCACACTTCCTGCAGATTATAACACTTCATGCTACAAAATTATATCCTTTATCACACAAAATTAGGTTGATGAATAATAAATATTATTTTAAAACAATGAAATCTCTAGATGGAATTCTAGTTGTGTGTATACACACCTTAAGAAAGAAGCAGTACTAATCCTCATGCACTGGGTGAAAGTTGGTACTTTTAACAATCCAAAACTCAATAATCTGAACTTTAAAAATCAGATGCAGAGGGTCAATGCATTGCAATGCAAGTGACAATTTAATTCAAGTATATTTCATTTTACAAGAGCTGAAGTTAGAAATGTAATGTCCCTACACTGTCTCCTCTTAGTACACAATGGGCCTGCTCAAGCTCTCTCACCAGAAGTAACACATGGACAGACAGTGAAATATTTTCATTTAAGCACTTTGCAGCAATGTATACACATCCATTTTCCTGACAAACAAAATCAACATGACCAATATAATAATTTTCCATAAGCTATCTCCTTACCATTAGAGGAAGAGCCCCTATTTGCAAGTGATGCAGTCGAGGAGGTGCATGGTAGTGGGCCAAGTGAGGATGCAAGGGCCCTGGAGGGTAAGTAGCTGCAGTCACACCAGCTTCAATTCCTAGTTCCCTGTCACATGAATGAAAGTGGCATTACAGTAAAGGAACAGCTTGCCTCCCAGGTACAATCCCACTGCTTTGGAGAGCCTACAACATAGTACAGCTACAACAACAGTTTCACGTAAAATATTTTTTTAACCATATTTAAATTTCGCTGAAGAATCTTCCTATCGTAACTAAAACTTATTTTTAAAACAGCTGTGAAGATTTAGTATGAAAAAGATCTAGAGAACTCCACATTTACTATGCCCAGTAATATTATCCATGTGGCGTCTTCCCTGCAGCACATGCTGTGGGAACAGCAGTTGTCATGCATGCACCTCTTTCACTAATGGCCAAAAGTATTTTTTTAATAATAAATATATTGTGGAACGTAAGTGGGCCTGATGCAATTGTAAATAAGTTCAAACAAAGAGGGGAGAGAATATACTAGTCTGTACTACAAAACCTTAAAAAAACACTAGAAATATATTTAAGATATTGGGTACTCCAAGCAATATTCCAAAGCCATATCAACACCTACAAACTTTAAACTACAGGTACATGCAGCAGCTTTTAAAACCACAGCTAGCATTATCAGCATATTATGGTCTCCT
Organism: Dicaeum eximium; assembly: GCA_013396995.1. Taxonomy (NCBI): domain Eukaryota; kingdom Metazoa; phylum Chordata; class Aves; order Passeriformes; family Dicaeidae; genus Dicaeum; species Dicaeum eximium. The sequence goes on along the minus strand of VWZP01009918.1, from coordinate 422,477 downwards.
GCCCAGAGTCCCAAGGGCTCAAACAGTGTCTGATTACTCACCAGGCAGATCTCTCTGGAGCTTGTCGAGGATGGGAAGACATAGTCTGAGGCACATGGATGTGATGCCCATGACCATAATTAGGATGCATTCTGTGAGGATGTGGAGGAGGCCGCTCATGAGCACGTCTATAACAACAAAGAACAGCCACAATTAATTTCACATACTTTTTCGTATAAAGAAACCAACACCCATAACCAAAATGTTACAGAGCTACTACAGTGCCTTTGAAACAAGAAACTCACCATGCAGTATTTTAATTTCTACTTTAGACATGTTAATTTAGACAAATTAATTTAAATACAGATTTCATATTCAAAACCAAAGCCAGCTTCAGCTACAGTTACCTGCCCTTCACTTGGCAGTCATGACTACAGAGACTGAGAAAGCATTTAATCCTAACCTCAAAGGGCAGGTAGGAAAGGGAGGGCCACGTGACAGTCATTCTCAGATTCAGGGTCATTCACAGCTCTGCTGCAGATTATTTCTAGTAAAACTATACCAGCAAAAGTGATTAGGGGAAACTGAATACACTAATCAGAGGACATTTTCCTTGAAACATGTTTGCGTCATACCTCAGGTAAATGAGGCACAGAGTTTTTATCCACGCCAACTGGTATAGAACAAGTATGGATTTGAAAAAAACCACTTAACTCTTCCTGACTGATTTCTGTTACTTTCCCACCTCCGACTTTACCTACTTTACCACAGAAAGAAATGGATTAGGATTTTTTTTCCATTGCTTTCAATGCAGAAAGGATGGTTTATTATTCAACCTAAAAACATGGATTTTACCAAAAGCAGTATACATTCTCCAGGTTCAGTACCACCTTAAACTATCTGACCAGACATTTTGTAAACTTACACGTCTAGAGATGCAAAAATGTACTTAACAGCAAACTATTCTAATCACTGTAAAGTGACACTTCACCAGAGAAATCTGTCAAGCTTGTATAAATTATGTGAGAACTGTTCATTTTTTGCAGCACTGCAGACTAATATGGGAACAGACCTATCAGCAGAACATACTTGTACTCTCACCTCCCTTCAGTTTATCAAGTAACTATGGGGAGAAAATCTCGTAGAACACAATCTAATTTAAAGAAAAAACAAAACAAAAAAACCATAGCAAAACAACTTCCATAGCTGCATGAAATATCATCATGTAGACTAATTTTCCCTAAACCAAGTCTTAATCTAAAAGAAACATCTTTAAATTACAGAAATATTGTATAAATGTAGAACTCCTAAGCTGTCCATCCCATAATCTTTATGGGTGGGTAATTAGACAAAAAATAAACAGAAAGCCCACACGTTATACAGATGCCCAGCACCTTGACATGACAGTGAGACAAGGACTAACTATTCTCTATTTCCCATCCTGAAAAGGTACTATATTGTTGGACAGGAGGGATACAAACTGGACTATTACTCCTTAGGTTATCTGTAGAAATGAAGGATGAAACAACATGTTAAGAACACTTCAAGATTTCAGGACACAGAACTGAAGGAACTGCAAGCCTGCTGGCAGCCTCAAGTCTGTGTTCAGTAACACAGCAATATAAACCAGTTTCTGGTTGTCAGAGGCTGCCAGCAGGCTTGCAGTTCCTTCTGTGAGAAGGGCATGACACCTTGATTGATTTTACACATAATTTGAATGAGAATTAGAGGGGTAAAAAAAAAGACCAAGGGCAGAACAATTCCATATGGTTACAAACCAAACTACAAGAGGAGAAATATCAGTGAGCAAACTGGCATTGTCTGATCCGAGACTGGTGACTTCAGAGGGAGTGCCAAGGAAGAATCTACTATCAACATCTGCCTACAATTTCCTATACATATTCAAATTTTTATACAAATTCACTAAGCTGCAAAACTGCTGATATTCACTCCAATCCCCAAACTACTGGAAAATGTCCAGATCTGGTAAGATAGCTAGCACACTTATTTTTTCCTAAAATACTACCTTGCTGTCTCACAGCCACTGGCTTCTCTGTCATGGGCCATTTGTGGGCAGTTACTGCCTATAGACATTTAACCTGGAAACTGCCTCAAAAGCTGCAGTTAAAGCAGAATTCTCTTTAAGCATTAACTTCTGAACAAGTTTTAAGTTAGCTATGAGCCAAATCTGTATAACAAGGTTAGGAGCAACAACTAGAGAGCTCATTTGTGAAATCCTCTTAGATATTTAAACACATTACCTCCAGAATTAAAACAAGCTCAGCTACTCTGTGAATAGGAAGCTACTCCTGACCTACTATCTGCTGATACTAGTATCAACAATATAGTTAAGCAACAACAGTAGTATATCTTAGTAGCTACATTTCAACATTGATCACATTCTCAGTCTCCTTCTCTTCTAAAGCAAAAGGCACAGTAAAGATATGTAAGTATATAATCTGAATTAAACCCAGTATATAGTCCCTTATGATAATTTGTTCATTTTATTTTAAAGTATTGGTTATATAAAAATAATCTCAACTGCATCAACAAGGCAAGACATGCTGTCAAGAGACATTTGACCAGAGTTTATGATGTAGTCTCCAGGCTGTGGACCTTGAAAAGGAATTCCTGCTTATTATCCAGAGTAATGGGCAAGAGAAACAAGCTCCCCTTATCTTCCATGCCCTCTTGGTGCCTTACCTGGAGACACTTCTGAGAGATGTAAGAGAGCAGGGTCAGTCCTAATGCTCACATGACTGTGACCATTTGTAAAGACACTTCTTACCATGGTTTAACACTAACAGTTCCTAACCATGCAATTAACAGTTTGAGATTCACATGCAACATTTTACAAACCTGAGGGAAAGGAATTATATGTTTAGATATTGTTCTGAGTACATTTGTGACATACGTTGGGTGTTGCATCATTCTTCTTCTCTGGACCTCCATCCTCTGGATCACTTCATGAGGATGTAGCCTCTGTGCTGGAGGTGCAGTTGCAGGGATGTGATGGGATATTGGCTGGTGTGTTGCAGGGAGATGCTGTGGTATTGGAGCAGCTGCATTGGCTAAGGGATGAGTTGGTGGTGGAGGTGGAACAGGATGAGAAGATGCATGAGAGGAGATTGAAGGATGAAAGGGATGCACTGGATGAGGGATAACATAATCCACTTGAGGTGGAGGTTGTGGCTGTGGAGGAGGATTTCCATGAGAGTGAGGACATGCAGAAGCTTGATGGTGAAGAGGTCTGGTCAAGGAAGCATCTGCAATGAAAACATCAGGTGCTTTTAATTTGGTCAATTGCAGGTTTTGACTTAAATTTATTTTAAGAAGTATCTTCACACAGGTATTTCAGTATTATTACACCAGTTTAAACAGCAGCAACATGGGAATATGTGTTTATGCAACTTTTAAATAAAGTTATTACAGCAATATACCCTACAAAAAAATCTCCATTTTCTGCAGCTAAAAGCATTCTGTTTTCCAATACTGGCAAAAAGAAGAAAAAAAAATCTGTGTGATACCAACTGAAAAAGGGACATAGAAAGGTCTGGGTTGGAAGGGACTTCAAAGATCACTTTGTTCCAAGCCCCTGACATGGACAGGGACAGCTTTAACTAGACAAGGCTGCCCCAAGCCATGTCCAGCCTGGCCCTGAACACTTCCATGGAAGAGGCAAACACAGCTTCTCTGGGCAAGCTGTGCCAGAGCCTCACCACCCTCACAGGGAGGAACTTCTTCCTTAAACCTGCTCTAAATCTACTCTCTCCCAATTTAAAGCCATTTCCCCATGTCCTATCACCACATGCCCTTGTCAAAGGTCCCTCTTCAGCTCTCCTGGAGCCCCTTTAGGCAGAGGAACGTGCTATAAAGTCTCCCCAGAGCCTTCTCTTTGCCAGGTTGAACAATTCCAACTCTCTTGGCCTGTCCTTGAAGCAGCTCTCTGAGCAGCTTCATGGTCCTCCACAGACTCACTCCAACAGGCCTGTCCTTCTTGTGCTGAGGAGCCCAAACCTGAAGCACTCTTACAGGTGGCGTCTCATAAGGGAGGAGTAGAAAGACAGAATGCCCTTCTAATATCACTTCACATTTGTTGTTTAATTTTTAAAAGTTTAATCCCCCTCTTTCTGGATTCACTACTCTATAGAGAGAATAAAATCCAAAAATAGAAATCACAATCAAACAAATGATTCTGCTAAAGCAGATCTCACTGAGGGGATGGGACAAGGGACCAATCAAGGAAAATGAAACAAAAAGCCAGTGCTAGAATACAAAGAAGATGAAAAATATTTTCATAGTAAATACAGTTTTGAAGTCTCAATGTTATTATGGTCACTCCTAAGGAAGTATTTTAACTCTCCCTCGGTCCTGTTCAAACCCCCTAACTGTTTCAATTATTTCTTACTCCGCGTTTTGCTAGGCCAGCTCTAGGATCAGCACAAGCAGGCAGGAGCGTTCCCCTGCTGCAGGGCCAGCAGTACTCACAAGGAGAATGCATGTAGTGGCGGCAGGACGAGAGCGAGGCCTGGGGCGGCGCCTGCGGCTGTGCCACGATGCCCGAGCCGTAGCCGTCGATGGCCAGTGCCTGGCTGGGCCCCGCGCCCGCCTGGTGCCCGTAGAGCGCCGTGCGCGACGAGGAGCCGGGACAGCATGGGTCAAAGGCTGATGTGCCGTGGAACGCGCCGCTCCCGTGACTCCTGATACCGCTGCTGCTCAAGTCTACTGGCAATGCCTGCTGCAGAAACAAACCAGCTTTTCTCAAGCCACTCTTTAGACATTGAAAGCAAAGTCACATTCAAGCATCAGATTAAAAAAATTAACAAGAAATACTGTCACTAGCGACTGGGATCCAAGTTTTCAAGTTTTACGGCTTGACTCTGGAACATTTTTAAAATATTGTTAACATTTCTTATTCCTAAGTTAATGAATCTGGTGAGAGACTGACTTCCTTACACTAAACTCTGTAAAAACCAACCAAACAAAAACCCCCCAAAGAACCCTCACCAGCCCTGAACCAAACTAAAAATCTCAACAAAACCCCCTAGAATAGATAAGACTGATAGTTCTGCATACTGTAACTTAGCACAGTACTGTTCTTGTGACTGTCTTGTTTTATAGCTGTGATTTAATTACTGAAAAAGTCCTAAAAAACAGTGCTACAATGCTTTTAGAGGAGCAACTCTTTCATACTTTTTATATACAGAACATTAGACTTGATATTTTTCTTCCCTCAAAGCAGCTCAAATGATTTGCACTGAAAAACTGCTATGATGGGCAGAATATTTCAAGATAATTATGTTAGGTTTGCTATGCAGTCACTCATCTCATAGCCATGAAGAGGTCAGCTGTCAATGATTATGTCTTTCTATAAAATTTGAGGACTTTGTGTTTATATACATTACAGCTCAATTTTTCCTTTTAGTTCCCTTCTATAATGCCTGATGCACAGTAAGAGAGTAATTTATAATTCAGCATCCTTATTCTATTCTCTCCTATCTGGAACAAATTGAAATCCCACGTCATAGGTGTGATTGTGAGTCACAAGGATTAAACGTGCCTGCTCGTGGTAACTGCTGCCAGAACTGCTGCTTGCTCCACACGGGGCAGGCACGGGAGGAGGCCTTTCCACAGGGCAGCTGGAGTCACTGAACGAAGGAGACAGTGGGACAGCTGGGTGAGGGTTGTGGTGGTGATGGTGGTGATGCTGGAAGTGGTGGCCATGCTGCTGAAAGCAGCTGCTATGTGGGTGTCCCAATGCATGATGAGTCTGTGAAGGTCCTCCACAAGGAGAATGCTGCGGGCAGCACGATGGTAGCCTTGGCATGGCCGGAGGGCCAGTTTCCAGTGTTGAATTAGATGCAGCTCTTCTTATTTCATCTGAAGACAAAGTTAATATTGAAGTGAAAGAAATTACTCAAGCTGATCACTTTACGTTAATAGAAACAAAACACCCTGTACCTCACAATTAAATATTTAACCAATTGAAAACCAGATCTAGACTACAACAAAACAAACCAGATATAAAAAATAATATTTAGCTATACCTGCCAAATTAACCAAAACTGAATGGTTCAGGTGGAAGTACTCATGGCCACCACTGGAAGACATGAACTGACACTTGCCTTATTCCACAAATTTAAGGCATATCACCAGCAGGGAAAGGAGGAAAAATTGTTCCTGTGGTTAGTGTGCAGAGACCTCAAATTCCTGTGCAACTGTGGTCCACTGAGGTTAATTGTCACCACACTTGCAGACAGGGCAGCTTTGTTTCAGTGATGTCATGAGTGCTCCCTGTGTATACAGCTCTATGCAGGTCTGTGTAAATCTGCTCCCAGAGGGTTATCCACAGCAGGAGATATACTCAAGGAATTCAGACACATCCTTCACTTCCTTACAACACAAATTGAAATAACACCTCTAACACACTGCAATGAGAGACTTAATTCCCAGTGAATTACATTCCACCTCCTCAAAAAGCAAGGATGTGGTTCATTATGTATAACCAGATCATTCCAATGGGCACAAGCAGAATGCTCCAGCAAATTTCCTGTATCTTTATAGAGAAAACAATGGTCTTTTTCACATTCCTGTTCTCTCAGCTTACTACTATTAGGTTCAGTACTAAAACTTCACATGGCATTTAATTTAGAGAATGCTGATTAACTTCCTTGAGTCGGCCTTGGGTCTTCAAACAGACAGGAGCAGCTGTTGGTTTTTGTAAAGTTGTTTATTGCATGAATACATCAGCCTCAAAGGCAAAGAGTTCAGAGTATTAAAGTCCATGCTAAAAGCTGTCTGGCACAGCTGATGTTCCGAGCAGAAGCAGTAGCAACTAGCAGGAGCTACTACCACCTTTTCTTGCACCCCAATACAGGGGGATTTTATTAATAAATCATCCAGTCAGGTAAAAACACGATTCTAAAACATTCTTCCTACACCTATTCAAGCTTAATTCTAATGTGTGAAAGTGGTGTCAGTTCTTACACAAAATCTACACGTGTAGTTCTATCTGTTCACACAAACAGTTCTATCTGTTCTATCTAGAAATGCAAGCATGTTCTGCTATGTTTTCGTTACATCTGCAGCTAAGGTAATTTAGTGAAAGGTAACACTACTGAACTTTAAACTAGGCTTTAGGGCTTTTTACTGGCTAACACAGTCTCTTAAGGTACTTAAGATATATTTCTACTTACTTAAAACTAAAACTAAAACTTACACTCTTACTTTATGCTTTAATATATTTCAGTTTCTCTAAAGGTTCCAATTCAATCCCTGCATTCCTTTCTCTCTCTGAAGGACTCAAGAGAGGCTTCTGTTTCATGCATTCCAACACTTCCTCTACCTCCTTTGTACTCACAGGGACCACAACAGCTCAAAGCTCTTATTCTGTACCTCCAGTTGAAGTGCCAGCAGTGCTGCCACTGGGGAGACTGGGACTGGTCTCTGGTGCTGCAGAGGGCTGGCTGCTGGAGACATTTGGAGCTGCATCAGAGGCCTGCTCTGAGGTAGATGTACTGGAGCTGGTAGTGGAAGCAGAACTCACGACCTGCGGCTCCACTCGAGCTGATGTGGTCGGCACAACTGTCGGCTCTAACGAAATAAAAAAGCTTTTATGTTCTTTAAGCTTTAAAAGTTGTGGAGGCTTTTTTATTGTTGCTCCTGCTTTTGAATTATTTTACAAGATATGCTCAATTCTGGCCTTGCCAGAAGCTAAAGAAGTCATAACACAAAACCCTGACAGACTTGTGTGTGGAAAGAAAATTAAAATTATCTTCTTTTCCCCCATCTCGTATTTTTTTAATCTACTCAAGTTTAATAATAAACATAAAATCAATTCTCAACCAAATATGACATTTAAGTTTTATTTACTGGATTAAAAAACCCTACTATAAAAGAGATTAAATTATTTCAGTACTTTATGATAAAAACACTTGATGATATCCTCTATGAATCCATAGGCAAACTGCTCTATGATTAAATATTATCCTTAAAACTTTCTATTGCCTATGAAGAACAGAAGAACTTTTAGATCACTCACCAAGAACAGCATAACATCTAAACTAGCAGTACTACTTTACAAACTCCAATCATTGCAGATGCATAGTACTAGAGGCTTTAGCAAGATAAGCTCAGTTTCTAGTCTCAATACATGCTAAAAGTAGATTATCAATATTTGAGACTTCTCTTAAAGGTACATACCTGTTCGTATTACATATTGCAAAGCTAACAGTGGGCAATATATCCTGGAAATCCAAAATGCTTGGTGAGTCTTGTCCTTTACTACATAATTGTAAACAAGTTAAAATTTAAAACTATATTTGGTGACAATTAGAATTTAGTTTTGAAAAAGACTTTGACTATAAATTTGAAATTTCTCTTAAGTAATGAAAGGCAATGACATGACTAAGACTGTAAGATACCATAAAAGGAAAGATTATCAGAAACAGCTCAGATTTTTTCAGTAAAAATGTCTGCACAGACATCAGAGGGGGAAAAAAAAGGCATCAAAAAAACTTCAAATATTTCCCTTACACAAAGTCTCAAAATAAAATATGAGTAGTTCTCAAGATTTCTCTCTATATCTAGTAGGAGTATCAGCAACTCAGCGAGCAAAGGAATAAATGTATCTTCTCTCTTGCAAGTCTTCCAACTCATCACATTAAAAAAACATGACCTGATACCTACATTTAAATTCCTGTTACTTTTAGTGTGGCCTTCCAACATACTAATTTTATTTATTTTAAGGACAATGTTTTGGGTGAATGCATTAATATTTAAATTCAGAAAACCAGAGCAACTTTATACATGTATAGCCTACAATGAGAAGTGATCAGCCAGTGCTCAGGTCAGTGGCCACCCTGAGTTCCCTCAGGCTCAGGTTCCCCACCAGCCCTACAGACACTTCTGATTCTCCCCTGCCTAAACCAGTGAAAAACAGGGGGCTTGGTCCATTGTCAACTACTAGCTAAGGAAACTGAATTTCTTAACATACTGCCCCAGACATTAACCCAGGAAGTTAGGAGGAGATAGGATCCTTGTGCTCAGGGAAGCAGCCAGCCAAGTTTTAAGACCTGTACCTGATGAAATAGGTGAAGTTGGGATAAATTGCACAGCTGCCTTTTACAGTGTTAATTCAGAGGTCTGATCATCTAACACTAATTCATGTGTGAAATTTGATGCCTAAACTCAAAAATAGTCTTCCTTAAATCCTGGAAGCTTCATCTTAGGCATTTCCTCTAGAAGGTGGGAGAAACAGCTCGTCTTTAATACACACATTACCGAAGTGTATTTTAAAAATAACTTGGTTTCTGAATACAACACTAAATTCTACAATATGAATTTTAAGAGAAAATTAAAGGAATAGAAACCTACACTGCACCCCCCGCTTCAACAATAAACCTGTTGGGATATTTCACAGTAAATCCCCCAAAAAATCTGTACATCAACTCATCCTCTACCTTAAAAGCCATTAACCAGCCAAAACTATTCTCGAGCCTTTCTGACTCTCCATCCCACACCAAAAAGCACGATAACTTGAAGAATTAGATATTGCACGATACTAAGCTTGCAATTAACTCAGGGACAGAACAACAACAGGACAAAACTTCTGTTCACATTACAAATAACATGCACCCAAGAGATCCCCAAAACCACCACCATCTGCAAATATAAATGGGCAGAAACCTACATGAGCTTCAGTTTTTCCTTCTCCCAATTTTTTGACAATTGATAAGTTGCTCTTACGATCTTCAGCAGGAACAGACTTATTAAGTGTCAGCAAGTTTTAATCTTAGGCACCATTGAAAGGTTACAGTTTCAGAAACCTACCACAATTTACTAGTTTAGGGCTGGGCTTTTTTTCTTTTTTTAAAAAGTTATTTTTACTTCAAGGCCTGAAAGAACAGTCACTATTCCAAAGCATAGGCAATGATAGACTTTCCTTTTATAGTGCTGCATTGAAGTAAGTGCATATTTTTCAAGAAGTAGTTCCAACCTGTTCTGTAATTTCTGCCTAGTGAGTCAGCCCTCAGACACACACCCAAGGCAGCTTTGGAAGAAAAACTGTATCTTTAGATCTAAAAGACCCATTGAAACTTTAAATTTTGAAAGGACGGGCACAAGAGGATTTTCTGACAGGCTTGGAAATCAGACATTCTCATAGAAGGGTACCTTCTATCTGATGCAATGAACTCCAGAGCCCTTACACTGCCCATCCTGCTCCTGCAGAGATTTCTCTGACAGCACAACTCACCATCCTCATCCACGGTGAGGTCCACGACTTCGGCAGCGTTCTGCCGCAGGGGCTGGATGACGGTGGAGATCCTGCTGCGGGATCGCTGCTCCGGGGGCCGCGCGCCGTGGGAGCCGGAGCTCTGAGCCCAGTGCGATCTCGAGTGTCCCAGCGCAGAACGAGACCTCAACAAAGGGCAACACCTTAGCTACTGGCCTGCATTTTGCCATCATGTATTTCTTCTCCTCTTTGAGGAGCTACTTGGAGTTGTTTTATTATTAGAAAAGCATTTTATTACATTGAGATACCCCATGACTCCACTTTCACCAAACACATTTACAAACACTATTGCAGCCTTTACCAGAGAACATAACAGCAAATGCCCAGCATGGAGAGTTTAAAGGCCTCTAAACCCATGTACATGCAGCTATCTTAAAAATTCACTGTGAAACCCTACAACTGTGGCCAGGCAGCAATTATAGCTGAAGTAGTTTTAGCTTTGTAAATAGTAACTGAAGAATATCCAAATCCTATACTACTCCTGTGCAGTCTGAAACAGCCGGTCTATAAATTATGATAGACCTATGAAGACAATAAAAATTTGTAAACATTAAGATTTTTGTATGCCAACTTGTGACAGAGTACTTTCAGAGGATAATTTTTAAACATCAAATTTCCAAAATGTCTTGACTGTGCAAAATCTCTGGACCTTTTCTTCTAATGTTATTTTGCTCCCTCTCTTCAGAGAACAAACACAACTTTGTGATACTTCAACTAAAATGGAATCTGGCTTGAGGAGAGGAGATCCTAAGCCTGTAACCATGCCTAAAGGAAAGGGATGGGTTTATCTCTGTAACACATAGCACCCATTCTGTTCAGTTTAGCCATGCAAACCCTAACACTCAAGACAATGATCTTTGGAGTGTGCATCCTCTTTGGAGCATACAGTCTTTAATTAGGGGAACAGTATTTCCACAGTCTTGTAGTTGCCATTTCACTCTCAGAAAACTTTGACTCTCCAGTATTTACATAAATCAAGTGGCTCTTATTTTCCAATTTGGAAAAACAATGTACTCAGACTTCAGAAATTCAGAAGAGGAAAATGTGAAGAAAAGGGAATGACTTCACTAAAAACAAACAAAACCCATTGCACAAATCACCATGGAGCTACTGCTGTTTTGGCTGTAGCACTGCAGAAGGTGAGGGAAGAAAGAATTAATTTTTTCAAGTCTTGAAGCTATTACAGAAAACACATCTTATTGATGCTAGGAATATACAAAGCTGTTTATTTCTTAGAAGCATCTGGCTTAGACAGGTTTGAATTTGAAGTTTTCTTCAAGGAAATTCACTTTAATAGATCCTGTAAAATCTGAAAATATGGAACAAAACCTCCAGACATTCTTGGAAGAACAGGAAAGCATATACAGCAGCAGCTTCAAAAAAGTAGGCTGCTTTCCTGAGAAATGCTCAGCTAATCCCTAGATAGTGAACTCAGCCTACACATGCTCTCTCTAGGATGTCACTGTGCAGCTTTGCTTCCCCCAAATTCTGCACATCAATCACACTAATACAGCCACCTCAACAACTCCAGATTAGCTCAATTCTCAAGCTTTGGCAAAGCTGTGCTTTGGGGTTTTTGTCCTTATTTTGTTTGGGGGTTTAGGATTGGGGTTTTTTGTTATTGATTGGGTTTTGTTTGGTTTGTTTTTTTAATCAAAAATGCACACTGTGCATTCTGGTTAGAATTCCAGAGACATTACCTTATAGGCTTTTAATGGCACAAAGCATTGTGACAAACCCAGAGACAAGCAAAACTTTATTAATACAAAGAGATGCAAATCTCACCTGTAGTTTTCACCAACTGTGACAATCTCCACTTCACTGTCTGTTGAGGTAACATTTATTTCTTCGTTAGCAGTGACCTGGGGAGTGGAGGATGCTTCAATCACCACAACATCTTCATCAATACTTCCTGATGAGGAAAAAGCAAGAAGGAAGTTTCTATACTTCATTTATACTTTATTCACCAACTGTCATTATAAGAGATTATTTTTCATAGATTTAAAATATACATAGGCAGAGAATTCCATAGTGTATGTCAAAACCTTATGTGCAAATACATGACCTAATTATTAAAGGGAGCAATTCTGCTGTAAATACTGAAGCAAAAAGAAGGAAGGAGACAGAAGACACTGGGGTAGGTATAGTTTGCATTACAAGCATTGAAAGCAATTACAGTGAATTTTATTTTCTGGTAACACCAACAAAATTCAGTCATTTAATATAAAACCAGAACAAACTTCCAAGCCAGCAAAGCAGTAGTGGTTTGTTATCACTAATAGCTTCTTAAAAAATGTTTTTATAGGTATCAGTCTCAAGGCTAAACGTTGACAACAGAAGAAAAATGATCCACCAACTAGTTTATACTTACAACAAAATTAATCCCTTGGTGCTTATAAACACCTTTGTATCTAGACTTTTTGTGGCATTCACAATCTGTACTAGACAGAGGAAGATAAAATTAAACTAAGAATGATAAACTGCAACCAAAACCCCACAAAAGAGACAAGTTTTCTTAGGAAACAACTTCCACTTCAGGAATAATGGTCACAGTTCCAGCCTAACAAGCAGACACATTAAATACTTCTCTAGAGCTGCAATACTGGCAGTGACAAGTCTGAGCTATCTACAAGACTTAAACTGAGCTATGAATTAGTCACTGAGCACAAAAGAACTTCCTAAAAAAACAAGCTGTATAGCTTAGAAATCACCAACTATCATTTTGGTTTTTGCAAATTGCTTCAAGGAAGTGCTTGAAAATTTGGTCTCATATTCAAGTCAATACTTCCATCCTGTATGCACTGACTGTTCTGAGCTGCTTTGCCCAATTACACAGTGGGAAAGATTATCCATTTTAATTTTTATCAGTTTTTCTGCTTTGAAAAAATCCCAAACTGCATTAGCTATTTTCCAATGGCCTTTGTTTCTGACCATACTTATCTCAGAAAGATTGCTGGCTGAAGATGTAAAGAGTGATGCTTCCAAATACTGATACCTACAAAACTCTAGCAACTGGAAGTAGTGTGGAACAAAATTAGTTCTCAGAACTTGCATGAAAACTTTCAGGAAAACTGAAAATACTGCACAGTCTCAAAAGCAAAACGACATTCCAAAACTGCAAATACTGAAAGGCCAATTACTGGGAGTGAAAGGCAGCAGCTGAAGCCATCATCACATTCAGAAGAATGTAAACATTGTGCCTATCAGGGGCAAACAAGCAACAGCTTCCTTACACAAATCTCAGCTGCTCTCACACAAAACCATCCGGCCAGGCAGCCAAGGAAAGGTCACTGAGAAAAAAGCCCAGCTCTTCTTTCTCTCTTCCAAACCTGCACTTCTCTGAAATACAGTAAATTTGAGAGCACTCCTCAGAGTCCACAAGTCCTCAGGCTCAGTATTTAGTGAAATTCACAACAGGTGCAAAAGTAGAAAGATTTAGGCTTAAATATGATTTTGTTACTTCAGAAAACAGACAAGTTCTCCTTGAGGACAGAATCATCTACCATGTAGATCTACACTGAAATTCACACTGTGTACACCTCTACTGAAATTCTGACGCAAGCTTAGCTCATGAAAACCAAAGGGAATTCTTAACTGAATATCTACATAATTCAGATACCTTTCTCAATGTTTGAAAGCTCATTTTATTCAATCACTTTTTAAAGCACATGTTTAGCTGAGAGGTGATTGTACCAACCACACAAATCAGATTGTAAAAACTATCAGGACTGGTACTGAATGAACAGGTTTTGTGACTTCCAAAATAAATAAAATCGTTAGGAAAACAGCCAAAGTTGCTCATAGTAGGATATAGCATAGACATAGCTCAGACATATGCAATTTCCTACTGTTCATGCTTCTAAAAACACCTTCTTAAGTCAAAAGCACAACCTGATGAAGTTTTCATCCCATTAAGTACTTTCCTATACAAGGAACCAATACCTTGTTCAAAATGAAGCAGAAAAACAACTCCTCTAAGCTATATAAATATTTGTTTTACACAGTGCACCATGATAAGGTATAATTCACTTTTTTCTTTTAGCACATACAAATCACTGGCCAGTCATCTGTCTGTAAAGAACTGTAAAGCAAAATTTAAAGCATGAATACCTTAGTCATCAATGCAGCCCCTGAATGACTGAAGCTGTATGAAGCCAGCTAAATGTGGCTAATTCCAGAGTTAAGTGTACTATTCCTACAGTTCTTGAGGGTTACCTTGCCTTGAGAAGAGTCACTGCACTGCTGACAGTAAAACAGTTATGAAGATATAAGAGATGTATTTTGTACTACTTTCAGAATAATACCTATGGCTACAAAACAAACAAAATCATCCTCCTGCAGGCACACATTATTTCTTTGTCATCTTCTGAATCATCACAGAACACATCAAGAAAATTACACTCTAGTTATTTGTGACTAAATTAACCTTTGGGCCACCACTGAAAGACTCAGTCAGCATTTCAAGGGAGCTACTTAAAAACAAAACTTCTCTTGAAAATTACAGCAAGGATTTTCATAGTTTCCACAGAATTTGGGGTGGTTTTTTCCCTTCTCACATCCACAAATAATATTTCATAGTGCACACAGGACACCAAATTTCAGTTTACAAGTTTTGCATTTCCCATTCAGACTTTTCAATAGCCATTAGTAATTAAGTTTTGTATGTGACTGTTAATCAGAAATAATCAGTAACTTCTTCACATAAGTTTTTTCCCCTCTTTTAAAAGCCTTTTTTATGATGGAAACCTAGTGCTCAGCTACCCTGGGGGAAGGGATAAACTGCACATGCTTGAATCCAAATCTGAACATGTGTAAAACTATAATCTTCCCTTAAAAAAACCCCACACTCTCATCCAGGCTTTACCTCACAAAGACAGTAAATCTGTCATAATAAAGTGTTTTATTAGGCAGAATAGAAGTTTTATAATAAAATAAATATAATATTGGACTCTGAAGTCCAATACTTAGATCAGTAAATGACATATTTTTCCCTAGAAAGTTGTAAGATCACAACAGAAATTGTTATGTGCCAGTGACTGACCAACTTGCTGGGAAGCAAGCTTTAGAATCTAATACTTTAATAATCCAGAAGCTGTAAGCAACAGACTAGGCTTTGCACAGTATAACAGGGATAATAGATATAATTATACTACTATTTAACTCTAAAAGACCATGGCATAACTCCAAGATTGATTAATCATCATCCCAAGTACCCCACCAAGGGCACAAATAACACTGGTGTAATACCCAAATTTACGTTTGGCTGACTTATCATTCTCAGAGGGTATTTTCACATCTGTTTTGCAATTAACATGGAGTTTAACCAGTCTGAATATTATATATAAGATAATAAAAGCATTTTACAACCCACAATTTCAAATGAGACAGTCTGATCAAGTCTTAAGTGAAACCAGAAGAGATTTAAAATCAGCAGTCAAGTTCCAGTGAGAGAAATTACTTATTTTTGAGTTCCAAGCTTTCACTGGATTAGACCAAGAGCCCACTCAGGCACATGTTCTCTCTGCCAGCTACAGCAGGCAAAAAACTATGCAGTCAGAGCAGAAAATCCAGGCTACAAATTTTAACTAAAAGCTCTCATACCACCCAGCATCCACAACAATGTCACAGATGCCAGAGCACACTTTGTTGTCCAGTCATCGCTCATGGACAGCTGTCAATAAGTGTGTTGAATGCCTATGTACCTCCACAGCCACTTATGCTCCTGAATTAAAGATAATGACTTGGATAGTAATTCAGCTTGAAATGAATAAAACAATATCCTGCTAGTATTAATGAGTACTGTCTCCTTTACCTCTCACATGTCTTGAACTAGGCAGGGCTGGTGGCCCTGCTCAGAGCCTGCTAACCCTGTTAGCATAACAGCCCTGTATGAGGAGCCATCCTCTGTGACTCAGCTGGTCACGTATTTGGTGGCTTTGCTCTCGTTCTCAGGCTCTGAAGGCCCTGTGAACCAAGCAGACAGACCAAACACATTTGTCCTTTCCCTCCCTAGATGTCTCAAGATTCCTGGGCGCCAGGACAATCACTCCCTTCCCCTGGTGGCCTTGAAGGTCCGGCAGAAAGCCAAGCAGGTGTTGTTGATGACCCTGTAACAGCTCAGGGGAGCCTCAGCACCCAGAGCACTGGCCAGAAAATCCAGCAGCTGCAAGTCCCAAGTGAGAACCTGGACCAGAAATGCCACCCCCTCCCCTCACTGGTGGCAAGGGACACCTCTGTCATCATCTGCTTCCCCTGAGGATTGAGTGAGTGACTCATGTTCTTTTATATGGTTTTTGAGCCTAGATTATGACTGTTATATTGATAAAGCAAATCACACGTTAAGATTTGACCTGATCTGCAGAGGGTCCAGGTGATAAGAAATTTTAACTTAGTGGTAGTACAAATTTTGTATTATGCTACTTACAGACTGTATTACATTGATTCTACTTACAGAAATCCAGTGCCATTCTACTCATAAAATCCTTCTAAGAAAAGAAATACTTAATTGTAACTAAGAATTAGTGCTGTCAACATTCTGGCCAGAACCTGCCTGCTCCCTTAGGGTTATGTGACAACAGTTTTTCTGTACCTGAGACTTACTTGGAATACCTTGGAATACTTTCAATAGCCATGCATGATGGGAAAAATTTTCCAAAGCACACAAATTGCTTGGGAGCCTGCACCCTGGTGGAAAAGACAGTCAACCACAGTTTAGGAGATTCTGTCCAACTATGAGCCATGCTAATTCAAACCAGTACCAACTGTTCTTAACCTTGCATTAAAATCACTCCTATGGGCAATGCCACAGCAAGCCAATTCTACAAATAGCATCTTTTCAGCACAGAAAGCTGCAGCAGGGCTGAAGTGAATTGCACACTAACTTCCATTAGTGTAGCTATTTAAAGCCCCAATTCACGGCAGATGGATATAGCAACACTGATTAATGTCCACTGCTCACAAAGCCAGGTGCTTCTTTCCTCACCACTTCTCAGTTCTCCTGTAAGCAGCATGGTAAACAGGATACTTACACACTTCCTTATCCACTAATGCTATTGAGATAAAAGGCTGGAATTATGAGCTGCATCAGTTGGTGTGAGAAAAGGACTGCATGCTATAGTCTGTAGGAGGGATTAAGTAACTGAAAAATAATCAACTTTAACAACAGGCACCTCATTTCCACTTAATATCTGTTTATCTTAAACCTGTTTAAATGATCTGAGCATGAAGCAGTCTATGCTTAACGTTTTCACCAGGCTCTGGCTTGTAAAATATTGAATGTCTATATTCGATGTTTTTTTGGGAGACAGACAACAAATGTTATAGAATCAAGAGGGCAGTAATGGACAAACACTGTCTTATCATTCTAAACAGCTTTGAACAAAATTTGGAGCAGCTTCTAATCAGCATTACATTCTAAGAAGAGAAAAACCTGTCTAGCATTAGTTGTTCAAAAATATAAAATAACATGGCAGACCCTAAAGGAATCATAAGATATTAGGTGAACAATTTGAACAATTTATGACAATGCAAAACTCTATACAGCTTGTTTTTTCTAACAACACTTGGCCTTTTTCCAGAGTTCTGCTTTATTGTCAAATCAGAGCATGAAACGTTAAAAATTGTTCCAATTTAAGCTTTTGCTAGATTTCCCTCTACAAAGGGCCTCCAAAGGGCAGCCCCAATCCTTTAGATCCAAGATGAAAATCAAATACCTGCAGATGCAGAACATTTGCATTACAACATAGGAGATCCAACAACAGCAAAAGTTATATTTTGCCACCTTTCACAGGCAAAGGTGGAGGAGGATTATTTCTGTTGGTGTGTACACAGGGCTGGAGAAAAGTTTCTGCACTACCTAAACAAACACAGAACCAAAATTCATGTCTCCCAGCAAAAATGCTGCTGCCTTCTGTCATTTTAACTGCAAGCCCAGTATTGCAATTGAAACCAAGTGATCAACAGTGTAATTAGAATATACACCCCTGGAAGCACCTGCACCTTCAGCTGCAAGGAGCATTAAACTGCACACAGCTGGTTTTACATTGGCCTTATGCCCCACCTCCTGCCTCCCCTGGATGAGCTTCAGCTGCCCATCCCAGATGTAATGAGAACAATGCCTTCTATGGCACACAGCTGGTACAACACCGTCATCTAGTCCCAGGTGTCAGGACAGACTGTTCACACTCACACTCCAAAAGCACAAAGTTTCACTAGAAGAATAGCTAAAGCCCTAGTAGAACTGGAGGAAAAACTCCATCTAATGCTATTTGTTTTTTAGGTAAAGGTTTTGTTAAACAAACAATCCCCCCTTCATATCTCCATTAATATGATTTTTCCAAAATTAGCCGAATTGATTTTATTAATTATAAGAACTAACTTACTAAATACTTCTTTGGTTAAAAAGGTCTGCTGCTTTAATTTCTTGCAACAGTCAGAAAGAAATGGTTTCCAGAACAGTCTAAACTAATTTAACTTACTTGTTCTTTAAATGCACTGTATCTTTAGTTAAACATCAACATTCAAAGCAAAGAAATATTTTCTGCAATATCCTTAATACAAACTGCTGTTCAGTGGGCTACAAGACTAATCACATCACTTTGAAGCCTGCTTTTTAAAAGATCAGTTATTACCACATCTTTTTTAACTGTATTTTCTTTTCTAATTATTATTCTCCTCCTTTCCTAAGTCTGTCCTCTAGCACCTTTACATATTTGCCCCATAGGTCTCATATTCTTAGCAGAAGTTATTTGTCCTTCAGCACACTGTAAATTCAGCAGATATGTACTAATGTAGAGCAAAGAAATTTTCCTTAACATTAACAAGCTCATGTAGCATTACTATCAATCAAGCCTTTCCTCATACAGAATCCCCATCATGCTTGCTCACTTTACAGAGAAGTTGCATAGCTATTTTCCAGCTGGCCCCATTTCTGTCCTAATTAACTCAATATCCAGAAATGCCTTATATAACAACACAAAGCCACAAAAATGTTAATCACATTTTTATCTGGCTAAAAATAGGCCACTTTCACAGAGGATGTCTGCTCAACTTCCCATTATATCTGCAATGTAAACAAAATGCTCAAAAAACTTTCCATCAATATATATTTCCACTGGAAAAACCCCCACAGTATTCACACTGAGCCAGAATTGCTTTTCAGCTCCCTGCAAGTGTTGGTCCTGGAGTACAGGCATGACAGGACACAACCTTTAAAGCAGACCTTCTTTCAGTTACAACTCAGGTCAGTATTCTAATCTAAAATTACTGGTGCAGAACTAATAGTTTTTTTCATTCATGACATGAAAAGAAACACTTTCATTAATTAGGAGTACTTTTAACATAGTATAAAAATTAATCCATTGGACTTTTCCACATCTGTGTGTAAGGAGAGTTGTTATTGATCCTACATCATTTTAGTTACATAAAACTCTGCCCTCTCTGGAATTGGTAAGAAACCATTAACTTGGAAACAAATGTGTTAACACAGTAGTTTCTAAATTGGCTTTTCATATAAATGTATGCATATCCCCATTATTTATTATTTACCAATCATATTCTTTCAATATGGTTACACATACATGTCAAATATAATTTTTTTAGGCCTAATTAATTTCTATTCCCACAAACATGCATTAAAATAATTAAGGCTGTGCAATAATTCTTCTGTTTCAGAGTTATATATACCCCAACACTGCATAAGTAAGACTTTTGCATTACATGCGAAATCCGGATTCTTGCAATACAAATTCTTGTATTTAAACATCACAGATATTATTTCCTACTGCAACAAATAACAAGCAATAATCTAGACTTTAGTACTCTGGTTCTGTTCAAGCGTAAATCCTGCCCTAACATGAACATTCACACTTTTTTTTCCACCTGTCCTTGTATTTTTAGACACATTTTCTTAGAGGAATGATCAGCACAGCCTGAGATATGGTTTCACTTAATAAAACATATTTGTCACTAGATAAAACACATGGTTGCACAGATTAACACCATGCTGTGTTCTATCTACTTCCCCATGCTCTCTAAAAAGCTGAACTAAAACAGAATGCACAACCACTTTCACTTGGCAAATTTAACACAGAAGAAGTAAAAAAAAATCTGCCAATTAACAGAAAAACCACAACAAACAAACCAGGGAAAAAAACAAATAAAACAAAAACATCCCCCAAAAAGGTACTTCCTCCAAGTACTCAAGGATTCAGATACTGTGACAAGGCATATTAGAAAAATAACTGCATAAACCAACTGCCCTGCATTGAGTTTATCTGGGCAAAATATTTGGTATATATACAATACTTTCCTCTTATAATCTTAGTACTAAGCTACCTTCAACTGACTTGTATTTCAGCTCTTATAACAATGGAGTTTTTTCTTCATATTTTTCTAAACTGGCAAGTGGAGTTAAATATTAGCAGAGATTTCAACATTCTGAAAATAGAATTATTACCACAATCAGTTCAAAGCTAAAATTTTTAGCACAATTCAACAGCTAAAACAATAAAAATGGATCAACTCAGCAGCATGTGGCTAATCAGACTGAACAATCTTCCTTCTATGTTTTTTAAAAGCCATTAACTTCAAGATGTAAAAACCATTACCTTCAAGATTTTAGATTTGCTACAATTCCACTCTAAGATCTGAATGTACTTCTCCCATCAAGAATTTATGCTGCAATATTCACAGTACTTACAGTAAGTCTATCTGTAGTATTAACTTCAACAAAAACTGCTCCAAAGAACTTATACAAAAGCCTATTATACATGATGAAAGACAACTAATAGAAAATACCTCAAGAATTTAGTTTTACCTGAAGGAACAGATGTGCTATTCTGGTGGTTTTCACCAGGTGACACAAACAAGTCTTCCTCCCCTTCAGTAGATGAACTGGAAGAAGATTCAGTACTGAGATCATTCTCACTGGAGCTGCTAGAACTGGGGAGTAAAGCGTACTTTCTTCGAGCTAACACTTCCCGCTTTTTCCTCTGCATTAAAATTCGCTCTTTTTGGTTCTGTGTCCGCTGTGATGAACTTGTTTTCACAACTCTCTTCCTATATGGAAGTCTTCTTAAAGAATTGTTGTGAAAACAGGGCCTTTTCATCAATAACCCGGGTACAGAGTCTGCCTCAGTCCGAGGCCACTTTTGTGACCTTGCACTGTGAGTTCTACTTGGAGTATTCAGCACTGCCTGAGGGTGTCTCACAGGAGCATCTTTTTCTTCATCAGATGTTACTGTGTCAGAGTCTCCAAAATGCAAGCTAGATGAAGGTGATGAGATACAGTCACTAAAAGAAGAATCATTGTCTTCACTCTGTGTTTCTAGATGCTGTCTCAATCCTAAGATTCCTTTATTTTCTTTATCAGGACAGTTTTGAGTGTATGAAGGACCAGCCTGCTGGCTCTTGCGTTTTTTTCGCACCACAATACCTTTCTCTTGGTCTGTATGGTTGCCATTCATGTCCTTTTGCTTTTGGGAGTCTCCACACAAGTGAGAGAACTCATTCCCTACTTTACTGGCAATCATCTCAACTTCTGCAGTGAAGCTTTTGGCCGCCCCAATAGGCTCAGGGTTCAAGAGGATCCCCTTCAGACTCTCCTGTCTCTTTGGTGCATCAGAAGGAACTTCACTCTTCATATCCGCTTTTAGAGTATAAACTATATTACATTCAGGAGTCCATTTAGACATGGAAAGATTTTAGAAAGGCCTAGAAAACAAGATGGATAAGCATCAAGAAAAGAAGCATTAGATTTTTCAAAAGCAAAGCTAAAATAAGAGAAAACCCATTTAATGCTAGGGCTAACCCCTCAGTGGCAATGGCAAAACAACAGTAACAAAAATACAACTGCTTCAAAATATTAAAAATACTCCTTGACAATGTAATTTTTCATTAACACAGAACTCTGATATTTGCATTAAAGGGAAGTTCTTATGGTCAGTGAAAACATTATCACTTTCACAGAGCAAATAGTGGTCTATGTCACCTGCAAAAATGATGATGTCTGCTTTACTGATACTTAAGCATGGCAGTTACAGGCTACTGCTTATACAAGTTACTTGAGTTTTGGCTAAATAGCTCCCATAGCCCTCAACTAAAATGCATGCTTATTAAATAAGGCCTGTATCTTCCCCTGCAGCAGAACACAGGGACAGTAAATACTTCAACACAATACATGGGGCTGTACAGTGCCAATTGAGCTATAAAAGTCAGTTACTTAGAATGCATTGTTCTTTTCTGACATGAAAAGGAATGAAACACAAAAGATTTTGAACTGTTATTATTTTGGGGCAAAGTAATAAAAATCCATTTATTACCTTGAGTCTCTCTTAAAAACCACCACACATCAGCAGTACAGTGTACAAAGCTATTTTCAGTCCATGTACTTTTGACTCTTACCCTGTGACAGAAACTGAGTGTATCATAGCATATGTTCCCTTAGCAGTCACTATTGGGAAGGTTCCCCTCCCTGCCAAAATATAAAGCTGCCAATGTATAACATAAGCCTCAAAGAAATACTTTTGTACTGGAAGACACAGACAACAGTAACCTCAGTAATAGATCCATGTTCAAGCTACTTCAGCTGACATCTCTGCCTTTGGTTTAAATTCCTAAAAGGGAATGACAAAACAATTTGGTTCCCACTATGATAACTACTGGAACCCTTTACTGTAATTAATATCAGGGGGTTTTATGTCTCAGCTGAATAAGGCTATAGTAGATACTTGACAGCTTACAACAAGTTGTGCTGAACTACCACAAGGCGGCTGAAGACATGTGCAACAATGCCCTAAGTGGAAAAAGGCTGCCCTGCCTAAGCAGCACAGCTGGGAATATGCATGAAGCCACCAAAAATACCTGAGCTATTCTACAAACAGCAGCAACAGCCACCCAGAGGCACCCTGACAGGCCAGGCTGCATGTATCTCACAAAGTTCAACAAGGCCAGGTGCAAGGTCCTGCACCTGGGCTGGCACAATCCCAAGCACAAATACAGGCTGGGCAGAGAGAAGAGTGAGAGCAGCTCTGGGAAGAACTTCAGAGGGTTACTGGTTACTGGATGAGAAGCATTACATGACCTGACACTGTGTTTGCAGCCCAGAATGTCAATCATATCCTGGACTGACTCAAAAGAGTGGCCAGCAGGTCAAGGGAGGGGACTGTCCCTCTATTCCACCTTGACTAACATGTCCAGCTCTGCAGCTCCCAGCATAAGGATGTGGAGCTGCTGGAGCAAGACCACAAGAGGGCCATGAAGATGCTCCCAGGTGTGGAGCATCTGTCCTATGAAGACAGAACTGGGGTTGCTCAGCCTGGAGAAAAGGCTCCAAGGAGACATTACAGCACCTTCCAGTACCTAAAGGGGCTCCAAGAGAGCTCAAGAGGGACTTCTGACAGGGGCATGTAATGGCAAGGGGAAACGGCTTCAAACCAAAAGAGGGCAGGTTTAAATTAGATATGAGGAAGAAATTCTTCCTGGTGAGAGTGGAACAGGTTGTCCAGAGCAGCTGTGGATGCCCCATCCCCAGAAGAGTTAATGGAAAAGTTGGACTTTAAGCAACCTGGTCTAGTGGAAGCTGTCCTTGTCCATGGCAGGGAATTTGGCAGTAGATGACTTTTAAGGTTCCTTCCAACCCACACCATTCTATAATGATTCTATGATCTGTGGCAGGTTAAGCAGCCCTGCCTACTCAGGTCCATAATGCTCTGCCTGAATCTCCAAACCCTTCAAAATGTTAATGCATCCTTACCTGCAGTGCTAGTATTTAACACCCATTTATTTTGTCATAGAACATATCAATACAACACTGAGACTACAGAACAGATTTAATAAGAATTTTTTAGACTGTTTCACAAACTGATGCTTTCAGCAGCAGCTGCGAGCTAGCTGTTCCTAACAGACCCCAAAGAATTACTTCTTCCAATTTGCAATGCGTATAAACTGATGCATCATTCCAGGCAGCCTGTGTTCTCTTCATAGCCATAAGCAACTACTACACTCCATGTGATGTAATCTGGGACAAAAACTTTGCAAAAGGCATCTATGCTGCAGAACTAACACTTAGAGAAGCTGCAGGTGACAGGATCTTTCTGCAGATCAAGAACCTTTTGGATCCTAGAACTCCAGCTGAAAAGCCCCATTTGAATGCTGTCACTGGAAATCCTACAAACATTTATAGCAACTACTGTTAAATATAAGGCCTATATCCTCTGATAAGAAAGTGTTGCTGTTCTCTATAGGAATTACATCAGATAGGCATGTCTCACATGCAAGTTAAAAGCAATATTCATGCAAGTTGGAATAAACCTCCCCTTGCCAGTATAGAGAAGAGGTTCTTACTTCATCAAAGCACTGCCTTTTTCATAGCAGTAAGCTTTAGTGGAATGTAGTATAAAAGGCCACCTTTTTCTTTAGGGATGAAAAAAAAGTTGCAAAATTGGGAAAAAAAAATCAGAATAAACATCAGGAGTGCAAAAAGTCTACCTAGAAAACAAAGACTACCAAAGCTGTGGAGCTCTGCTGTCTACCCTTCTCAGCTCCAGCTGTTAGACAGTCCTCATAAGGCTCGTCTATACCCTCACACACATGCACCACCTTTCTTTGAAAAGGTAAGGACCAAGACTTCCATTTTATCCAATTTCTAATAAGGACAGGAATACAGCATTCAGACCTTCCACAAGCACACCATAGTCCTTTTCCTGATCCTCCCAAGGTCACCTTTTAGCTCTATTATTTATGCACCACTGTTTTACAGAAATGTAACAGTCTAGTCAGTCTTCACGCCAATCCAAAAGCAACCCAGACCCTCCCACAATAACCCTGTATTTCATCACAAGTTTTTTTAGAAAACCCACAAAATATTTCAATTTTGAGGGAAAGTATTTTTTAATTCAGAAAGCTTATTGTCTTTGAACACAGTCATAACTTGCCAGCATATACTACATGTCCAGCCTATACATAATTGTTTCCTGTCCTTCTAGCATAACTTCAGAATCAAAGAGAATTGACCCCTTTTTTTAAGAAATGGAAATCTGAACATTTTCTCATTATATGAGCACAACCGAGGGCTGATTTACAAAGGATTCTGTTCTAGTCATTGGAGTGCTACCCCACCTTTTTATTGTTAAACTAAAGTGGAGGAATCCCCATCAGTATGAAAATACTGCATGCTGAATGTGATTACCTTTGCATAAGCTCTGTTTACTTTGGTGCAGAGACCATTGTGCTAAATAGAGATATATAGCTATTTACAGAAAAAAATTAGTGCAATGACATTTACACTTTGAGAAACCTCAAACTACTCTAAGATGAAGAAAATCTGAAATGATCACATGGTGAAAACTAGTGAAATATTATTTACTGGATTAGCTTTATTCCAACAGGCAGCCTACATACACTAGTCAGCTAATATAGATTCAAACATTTTGTATATTTTACTCTTAAAACCATGGAAATTCAACCAAGTAACCAAGAGCTGTTCATTTTTGCTAAACTCAGCAGAGAGGCTGAAGGACTGCTTACTCAGAGGAGAGCTGCTGCCTTCCAACTACAAGCTTACACAACAGCTTAAACAGGAGAGGTTTTGAAGTGAATGACAGCAATCAACAACAAGAAATAATCCATTCCTTCACTATTCAGAAATGCTATTACAAACTTTCAAACAAAAAATTTGGCCAGAAAAGGACAAAAGCTGGACTAGATTTCAGTCCATTTTAAATATCTTCAGTGGTTAGACATAAATACTCATTTTTCTTCTGCACAGAAGACAAAACTTTAGAGGGACACAAAAATATTATGCAAATAATTCAGTCATTAGAATGCGATCATCTGCTGTTAAAACACTTAGAAGTTCCTACAATATCTATTTCTAATTAAAAGTAGTCCTCAGAAGCTTTTTCAAAAAGCAGCAAGATGAAGTAAGCTCCATCAGCATTAGTGTTCCTCCTTCCTAATCCAAACATTTGCCTATTGCCTTAGTCCCTCATGTTTCCTCTCAAAGTTTTGATTTACTATCTTCTTTTAAGCCATTATGACTCAATGAAGAGCTGTTAAGACAGCTACCTGAAAACTATAAATAGTTATTCTAAGTTCCCTCTCCAGTGTATGACTATTTAGAATTATGAAGTGCACATGATTTTATCCATTCTTTTCACCACTTAAAACCATTCATATTAACCATTCCAAGACATACAGCTGTGCAAGAAAATTCATGCAAATCGGGAAGTCCCTGGAAATCAAAAGTCAAAAAACAAGGTTAAAGAGATCTTTACAGCAGTTTATGATCTCATATCAAAGCAAAACACATCTGAGTTGTAAAATGGAGCAAAGGATTTTGTCATTAATAATTTCTTTATAAGCAATCCAAAAGTATGTAGCATTACAGCACTGTAAAAGAGTAAAATGCTTCATTACACAACATATAACTTGGGTTTTTGGTATAAACTTCATTGGTGAATACAAGTGACCTAACATATCATTACCCTGAAAATGTATTTTCAGCCACATTCTGAAATATAGTCAACTCCCTTCACCACCTAGAAAAAAAAATCTCCCTGTGTTTGTTGTCCCTTTATTTAGTTCTAACTTGTTTTCTTTGCATACAGCCACTGAACTCCCAACTAACTTTTAAAACTAATTCCCTTCCCTGATACGCAGCCTGTATCAGATTTTACTTTTAACATAATTTTTACTCTGACAAGCTAATACTCGTACTGTTAAATTCATGAGAAAACCTTTCTTTCCTCTCATTAAAAAGATGTATTCTTATCCTTTCAGCAAGGCTTTTCCATTCGATATATCAAGAAACAGGAAAATGAAAAAGCTGTAAAATTCATACAAGGCCTTCAGCAAAGTGAGAAAACCTAAGCACTGTTACTTTCCAATCTCAAGTGCAGGCAGCCAAGCAAGACTGATTCTTGGGCCTGACACACTGGAGGCTGACAGAAGGCTTAGGAGCCACTTCAGAACTTGGACCCCCAACTTAATCCCACAGAGATTGAATCTCAGTATTATCATGCCCTGCTGCTTCAACAAAATAAGGAACTCCCTGAGCAGATGACAAAAAAACCCCAGTCATGTTCCTAAAAGAGGCAGACCTGTCTTATTTATTTCATTTCTATCAAGCAGGGACAACCTTTATGTCTGTCCAATGCAGAGTAAGTTACAAGAAGAAAAACAGCTAATATTCAGTTCCACTATCAGGAAAACAAGTGAAATCAGATTTCAAAATTTTATTGCATTCTTCTTCACTTTTAGTTGTTCTTCACTTTTTATCACTTCATTAGAAAAACAGGGCTTGTTTTAACTACTAGATTTTAGCATCTTACATATTAGTCTTCTAACCTTTGACAGAAAATAAAGCAACAGACAAGTTAAAAATCTATGCATTTTATAAAACAGCAACAATCAGAACATCTGAAATTCCATAGTGCTTGCATTGATATTATGTATCTTTATTCACAGGACAATATGAAATACCATTGCAAACCATTCTTAATTTCCTTTCTGTGCTTTAATGCAGACATGATGATGACTCCATTTTTGAATGACAAAATTACTCGAGAATTCTCTCAGCAGAACTCTTATGTTCTGCCCTATAGAAAGGTACAGTATTTCAAACAACATACATAGTATGAATTACTAACTGCATGATAGTGTTCTGGAAACAGGTTCTTGCTCACAGACTCCCAAAGCCAGCCCACTACATCCAGGCCAGACAGAAGGGTTTGTCTGTGCTTTGCAGAGGTGCTACAGCTACTTGAGCCACAGCAATGCAGGGAGCCTTATCCACTTCTTGCAGGCAATTCTAGGAACCATCACTGGCTTGCATAGTCTACTCTTGAAGTGAGACAACATTATTCCAAGTACAGTACTACCCTTACTAATCTTCACAAAGACACCTTACTAATCTTCACAAAGCCATCTCAAAGTCAGATCACAGTAACTGTACCATCAAGTACTGTAATGAACAGTATCCAGCCTCTGGACCAGCAAAGTCTCCTTAATTTTATCCCTCAAAAAATTCCTCTGGGACCTTCAAGGTTTGCTTCCTGATGCCTAAGTCAATTCTGTTCATTAAGCAACTATCTTGTAACAGAAATGTCAGGCCACCTATAGGACAGCTACAAAATGCCTCTGTTGTGCCATGTTGCCATTCACCTCTGAGTCTGAACAGCACTGTACTCCAGGGAGAGACTACTCAAGTGTCTGTCTCGCTCACCTCTTCAACAGAATCCAGCACATGACAGCTACCAAGAGCTCTTCAGGACAGGATCTATGGCCTGGCTCCACCTGGAGCAGACAAAATGCACAGAGCACGTGCAGCTGGAGGCACCTCCTGTTACACAGTGAGCTAAGAGCAAAGCTGCAGAGCCTCTGAGCACAGGTGGGCTGTGCTGCACAGAGCCCTCCCAGCACAGGTGGGCTGTGCTGCAGTACACTGAGTCAGTCCAACGCCATAAAGGCACCCAAGGAAATCCCAGCCTCAATCAAGCATCACCATGCACACCCACCTGGACAAGGAATCTGTCTGCCTTTGCACGATGGATGCAAGCAGGTGTATTTGACAAACATGGTGCTCACAGGCACGTTCTTCAGTCTAGACATTTCTTTGGTATGTCCTAGGCTTAAATCAGTTAGCTACATTAACACTATATAAATCATGGCTTTAAGATAGAAGCATTATGATTTGGCAATCAGGAATGTTTTGGCTTTAGTGAACTCCAAGACAAACATAACAGCATTGAACTTAGGAATAAAAAGTTGTAGCTTTATAAAATGATGACAAAATGCAATTTTTTATTGGAACTTAAGATTTTAACTAAGAATTTTGCTTCCTGAGACAGCTGGGGAAGTTCTGAGACACACAGCCATCAAAAATTATTTTAAAAATTGTTTCTTAGTCCCCCTGGCATTTTTGACCTTTGAGGTATGTGTAATTCTTCTTGATGTAGTGTCATTTTGCAAACATTTCTCGATAAAGCTTTGAGGAGCTAAGTTACATGTGATCTTTGCCACAGCTGCTTGTAAGAACCTTTCAAGTGAGAACTGTGAAATTAACCATTGGGACAGTTTTATGCTATTCTTCAGGAAACCTATGAGAAGTAGGGGATTTTACAGATACTAAACTGACCAGATCTGCCAGTTCCAGGGGGAAGGACACTGCAGCAGACTTCTCCACTCTGCACCCAGCAGAGAAAAAAGTAAACATTTTACCTAACAGCAGTTAAATATTAGGACTAAACTGTATTGAAAAAAAAATTACAGAAGCAAATAGCCCTTACTGGCCTCTTGCTAGTAAAGCCATGAGCCAGCCTTCTCAGATTTCACTTGGTAAACACTTAGTAAGGAAGACACAATTTTAATTTAGAGCAATTCCTTTTCCAAACAGCATAAATCATATAAAACAACAAAATATTCCTGTTTTATCATCAGATCTGTAGTGGTTTGGCTGTTTGCATGTCAGTAAGGTTGAAAAGAGATTTATAAACATGCATATTGAGTAATAGTGTATGGAACACATGTACAATGATAGGATAATTACTCAAAGCTGTAGTCTCCTACATTTTGTCAGTGTAGCTGCTTCCAAAGTTTATAGTGCTCTTGTAAGAAACACAGAATGTATCCACAGCTGAAGTCTTTTAACTAGTGAACTTCCTTCAAGGTTAAGCACAGATTGGTGGTTTTTTGGTGGGCTCAGGTCAGGCCTAGCAGAGAACCCTAATGGGGCAGAAGGAAAGGAAGAAAAGAAAATTTTTCTTTTCTGACCAAGCCAAACTTTCTGACATCTCACTTAAAGGAGGCTGCACATCAGGGAAGTTGTGAGGAACCCTTGATACAACATCTGCCTATGGAGAATCCATCTCTCTGTACTACCCCATTGTTTATCTATGAATTAAATCATCCTGCTCCCCATCCCATCATCACTCCCCTCTCAGTTTTTCCCTATTTATTCAACCTCTTGACATCCAAGCCTGTATAATACATCAGCTATGGAGGAGGGCACTATCACCTCTATCTTCCCTAAGGAAATGTTCTCACCATTAGAGGAAATATAAGCAACTGAAATGAAAGATTGTACATCTTGGAAAAAGAAGGCAGCAACTGCTAAAGTCAGCTAAATATTACTGCAACACAGCCACCTCCAGTGAAAATCAACTGCTATAACTGATCTGGTTGTGTAGGTCAACAAAGTTACTAATTCAAATACAAAGTGCAAGTCACAGTCATGTTAAGATACACTCTTAATACACTTTTACAGAAGCCATTACTTCATAAAAGACATATTTCTGAAAGGTCATAATGTTCTCATCCATATTTTGAAAGGACATACAAAATATGCATGGATGCTGTGAGCTCACCCTCAAGCTCCCAATACAACCAGACACAACCTCAGCTGTAGCTGCCAGGGCTTCAACCATCAATAAAAACCACCAGATTTTTAAATATGCAAGACTTCAAGAGTTTTACAACAGGAAGCTTGGTGCCTTATACACTATTATTTAATTAGAGTAAAACATAAGATGTTCCTACAGCCTTTCCCACCTTATGAATTCCATAGGTGATTCTCTACTGTGGATGAGTGCACAGGTCAGGTGACCAGATGTTTGCTCTATCAAATAAACCAAGACCACTTCTTTCCCTATCCTTGCACATCAGCAAGAATCATCCTGTCTAACAGGGTTTGCTTCTGTTCCCTCCCTGCCCCAAGCCAGCCCCTTTATCCAAAAAAAGTAACTGCAAAAACACTTAAATTGCAATGACAGCAAGTAGTATGGATATGTGAAGAACAAGATGTAATTCCTGGTTTGAAGAGTGGCAAAGCATTGTAACTATTTAAATATTCGTTTTCCTGAAAAAGCTCTCTACTAAGCATTCAGCATTAATATACCTTTGGAATTTTCTACAAGTTACAACAAAGACAATGTAAGACCTTATTCTGCACCTGAAAACCTAGCTTTCCCTTAATAGTTTATAATACAGATACCATGACAAACCCAGGCCTACACAATCAGCAGTCAATTCTTATCTTTTTGTTCAAATCTCTGTTTTTGAAATAACTGCATTAGAATCAAATTATTGTAATTACAGCAAACTCTTACCTCCTGCATTACGTCCTCTTCTGGAGAAGTACTTGAGTATCAGGAATTAAGGGTCTCGTTTAATCAGCTAAAGCAACCAGGCCTTGCTTATGATTTAATAAAATCACTTCAAACCATGGAAGAGCTTTCACAAACAACATGAAAATTCCATGAATGCATGCTCAGCCCTAATCACAGAAACACAGACACTTAAAAAAGTACCTGCCCATTGCAACAGTGACAAGCCCACGTACCTCCGAAGATCCCGGCCTACATTTCTGAATGAACGCTACTTCCTTATTTATCAGGCAAAAACCACCTGAAAATGGTGATTTTTTAAAACATGGATTAAGAGAACACTAACTTCGCAAACAAAACAAATGACGTCATAACAAACCCTATTACGCACAGAAATAGAAACTCATTTCCCTGAGGGGAAAATTTGTGACAAATTTGTGACAAAACCCCAGAGAGTGCTGCGGCTGCCCGCAGTGAAGACACCGCTTTGTGCGTCAACGAGGCGCTGAATAAAAAAGGAAAAACACATTCTGCGTTAAGTTCCCAGCCGCCGCACAGCCCCGCTGCCGGCAGGGCAGGGCGGGGGACGCGGNCTGCGGCCGCTGCGCCGGGCGGGCCCCGCTCTGTTGTGGCGCAGCCCCCGCCGCTCCCTACCCAGCGCAGCGCGACACTCGGCGCTGCTTTACAGCCGCCCGCAAAGCGCAGCCGCGCCGGCGCGCGCCCCGCCTCCCGCCGCGCCCCCTGNCGTCAACGAGGCGCTGAATAAAAAAGGAAAAACACATTCTGCGTTAGGTTCCCAGCCGCCGCACAGCCCCGCTGCCGGCAGGGCAGGGCGGGGGACGCGGGGGAGCCCCCGCCCGGCCCCGGCCCCACCCGCGGGTCCCCTCCGCCCCCCGTACCTGAGACAGCGAGGCCGCGGGGGAAGGGGCGGGTGCCGCCGGCGCCCTGCGCAGGGCCGAGGGGTAGAAGCGGCNGACGGGACGGGCTCACGGGCGGGCGGCACGGCGCCGGCTGCCTTCGCTGCGGCTGCGCTGACGCGGTTGTGTGTAAATATGTAAAGCGGTGGTGTCAGAGCGTGGAGCAGGCTCTGCTCGCTGGTGCCGAGCAATGGGACACGAGGCAACGCGCAGAACCACGCACAGAGAGCTCACCCGACCTGAGGAAGAAGTTCTTCACCGGGCAGTGAGCGAGCGCTGGAAGCGGCTGCCCAGGTAACCGGGAGCCGGCTGCAATCCTGTGCCATGTCCCCTGCGATGACCCGGCTTGAGCAGGGAGGTCGGACCCGCTGTGGTCCCCTCCAGCCTGACCCTTTCTGTGATGTCCCCTTCTAGCACTTGTCTAAAAACCATTCGTTTTCTGCCCAGCGCTGTGTCTTCCCTGACACCGCAGCATCTCACGGCTGCCTGTCCTGGAGCCAGTCACAGGTGCGGCTGTGAAAAAATGCCAAGAAATCCCAACTCTCCATCGCAGCTCTTTAGAAACAGGAATTGATTTGCCTTTACTGCCCAATGCAGTCACTGACTCGGGATGAGGTGAGCCTTCCCCCTGTACATGACTGATGTACACACAAACGGTAAGAACCTGTCCCATCCAGTGGCCGTGTGGCACACGGACAGCACAGCAAACATCGCAGCTTGGGGAACGCTCTCACCCAGCAGTGTTTGCTAAATTTGCAACTGCCAGAGATGACCTTTCATCAATGTCGGGGTACACATTGCAGCCCCAGATTGAAACACTGGATAGACGAGGGTCATACACTCTCAGTGACCAGCAGCTACATAAAGCCGAGGCTTTGGAGCAGAAAGGTACAGTCTGGTCTACAAATAGTTAATGATGTAACTCAGAACGCACTGCACCAGAGAGTCATCAGTACACAGCAGTTCCTACGTGTTTTGGAGGAGCTAAACAACCTGCATGCATCATTACAAAAGAAATGGTCACTGGGGAAAAATGTGTGTTGACATTATTAATTGCATGAGTTTCTGAATGGAATTTCCTTAAAAGTGGATAAAACAACATGGAAATTAGACTCTACTTCAATATATGTCCAAAAGTACAAAAATCAAAACGTGCTATAGTATATAAATGATATTAAAAGAAAGACTTTTTCAGCTTTCTGTGTGAAATGAGAACACAGGAAGAAGTGAGACCCACATAGAATGAAGGTGGAAAAAAGGTTCACAGGTTATTTCATGTGGTTCCATGAGCAAAGCAATAATTCATTTCAGTTTACAATAAAGACAATAACACAGGTTATCCAGCATTAACTTTCTACCTTTCTATACATATTTCTTGTGGTGTTGGGTAGTTTTCTTTTTATTAACTCATGTCGCATCCAGCTAATTTCAGTAAACAAAGACAACTGAGCCACAGATGAAATGACCAATGAAACTGGGGAGAATGTGAAGACAGCAACAGACAGTGGGAAGAAAGCAATATAATTTGATGGAGGTCACTAGTGGCTTGTCTGTGTAAGTAATTTTAATATTTTCCATTAGGCACTAGATCCAAAATTGGAATACTATACTAAAAATCAGCTGGGGAAAAAACAATCAAGACAATATATGGGAAGAAGTGAATGACCCTGAGGATTAATAGAAGCAAAGTGAAAAAACATCAAATACAAAGAATGTGCACTTGAATGTTAATGACCAAAAGTGTTGGGTATTTGTCAGGTAAAAGGCAGTTGGATGCAAACTTCAATTACCAATGTAATTAAGTAAATGACCTTCAGTCAACAACATTTTGTAGACATGAAAAAGCAAATATGTCTGTATTATAGTCTAAATAATTTTCAGAGAGAAGGTTCCAGTGCTATTGCAAAAATTATTCCTGATGTAGTCTTGCAAACTACTTTATGCAGCTTCTTTTTTAATATGTATCCAAGGAAGATGAACTCTAATCTTAGTGGGACACTCAAGAAAACACAGTATAGATGAGAGGAAGCTAATAAAATTTGGCTGGATTACTTTAAGAAATGAGACAGAGAAGCATTGTGAATAACCTGATCAGAGACTAATATCAATAAAAACCCACACCAACTAGTTATGTATCTACCTATTTATGTAATAATTGGTTTGAACACTCGTGCCAAAGGTGACAGAAAGCTGGCTCTTGGTAGAGAAAATGTACAGAGTCACTCTCTGCTCACCAACTGAAAGACATACAAAAGATCATTTCAAAAACAAAAACAAGTGGCTAAAATTTTCCGTTCACAAATTAAAAAGGAAATGCAGTCAGTCTTGATTTTCTCCCGGTGAGAAGTCACAACAGCCAAATGATCTGTAAATGTTCTAACTGTGTATAATTCTGTAGATGTTTCTGTAACATAAAGGCAGAATTTCTAGGGTCTTTATTGGCTAAGATTTCCTAACACCTATTTCAATATGGACCACCAGCTGACAAGAATCTAGTAATTTGTGGGCCAGTCACCCTTAAACAAACTCTTGATAAAAATTAAGCTTGTCCATTATTGACTGGTTATTAACCTAATTCTTAAAGAAAGGTGATGTAGAAAACACTTCAGTGCCCAGAATTATTCACTGTTCAGAAAAAATCAACCTTCTGTCTATGCCCTTTCATGTAAGTTTTTTCTGCCATTATCTTAGTATCTTGCAGAGACAGACAGTTGTCTTGAAATTAGATTATTGATTCCTTGGAACAAACTAAAACATTCTCCTTCTCATACTTCCTAGGTACATAAAGCCAAAAGATTAAATGGAATAATTCTAAATCACAAATACAAATTTCAGAATGGCTTTCAGGCTAAGGTGTCATCGGATCATACTGAACTCTTCAACTTCTTCTAACTACAGCTGAACAAAAACCATTTATATGCACACCTCAGGACCTGGCAGAACTAAAGACGTGGAGAAGAAACGATCTTATCCAAGATCAAAAACATGCCAGTCAGCTGGAGATTGCACGTTACATTTTTGGCAAAAAGACACAAAAAAGTAGTCCCCTTATCCTGAGGTACCTTCAGCAGCTTGGCTCCTGGCTGGCCAGAGCTCCGTGCAGGGCTGCTGTAGCAGTGTGCTGGCTCAGAATGAAAGCAAGGCACAGCTTTTTCTGGCGGTGAGCAGCAGCTTCTGGAACAAGTGCCACAGCCCCATGGGGCACGGGGCCAAGGGCCGAGCTGCTCTCAGCTCTGCTGGCTGAAGCTGGGCAGTGGCCAGGACAGGACGGGAGGTGCCACCTCTAAAAGTGCCCCCCGCAGACAGGAGCGTGGGTCTGTCACACACACACTGCGGGGGGAGATGTCACTTGGAGCCAGGGTATTCATCAGGCCGTCCTTGACATTTACATCAGATGTACTTGTGCAGACTTAACGTGGACCATACCTCAGCATATATTTAAATCTTTGCACGAGTTAAGTCAACTTACAGTTACTAGTAATGTTAATAAAATGTAAATCCCCTTGTAATATGTTGTGAGGATGATATAGAAAACCAGAGAACACATAAACATTTCTCTGTTAGATCACAAAAACTTTGGGATTGATACTCAGATGATAAACAGCCACAGCTTCAGTCAGCCCAGATGAAGATCCTAACAGTGAAAACTGGAGAAATAGGGAAAAGATCAAAAATCCTTGAAGATTTATATGATGAAAAATTGCTACTAGGAAACAAGAAAAGAATGATCATTTGCAGAATCAAAATTAAAACTTGATGGTTGTCTGTGCTATACATTTTCTGATGGAAATTTTCAAATGCGATTGATCAAAGAGTTTTCTAAAGCTCTGGAAAATAACATGCACCACTCAGGTAATTTATATTTTTAAGATATATGGAAAAACAGAATAGCCTGCATTACATTATAAGGGTGATATAGAAATGACCCACCAGTCACTCATGTTGTACAGCCTGATAAGGTTACTGATAACCTCTGTAATGTTAGATCAGCACTTTCTCAACACATGACTTCAGAAATTATGCAAATCCCTACTAAGGTCTCACAGTATCTTTCTGAGATTATCTGATAGCTTAAGTATTTTAGTTGCCATATAATTAAGAAGGTGTGGTTATATAATTACTTGGAAATAGTTAGTTATGATAGTATTTTGAGCAGTTCTTTTTCTTATTCAAAAACAAATATGTCACCAAGATCTTAGTAGGAAGATCATGAGATATTCCTATTTATTCTTTCAGTGCTTGTACAATAATGGGGCCAAATATATTTCTGTGTTTTAATGATGCATCAGTGGCTATTTTTAGAGCAATTAGGTTTAAAACAAACAAAAGCATCCTGCATTTAATGATCTGACTTTACACTAAAAAATTCAATAGCCATTTCCTAGCATGTACTTATGGTTTCAGTGGTAAAATATAGGATAATATCTGTGTTTGATTTACAATTGGATTTATGTTCTTTTCCTTGCTGTTCTCTAGAAGAATTATAATGAGAGCAATTGAGAGATCAGAAATTCATTTTTACAACCTCCTCTGACTGCTCATCATGCAGTACATCAATAAGGCATCAAAAAGAAAACTATACATTCAGAGTGGAAAAAGCTATTTTTATAGCAGTGATACATATTATATTATCAGTGATTTTTATCTCAAAATACATCTATTGTCAGGCATTCACTGAAATGTCTCAAATAGTTACTCTTGCTCTGTCTACAGCCCAGGGAAATAGTGCAGTTTAAAATGGTAGCAACCAGTCAATGTAACATGAGAACTGGGACAAGACTCAGTGTATTTCAAAATAAAAAGGATTCTTCCTGCTATTTCAGTTAGTCCAGCATCAACCTAGCCTCACTCTTTTAGAAAGGGTTAGACCGAAAAAGGAACTGAGTCACTGCATCATATATTCCTGTAATAACTAGCTTTCATGTACTCAGGCCCCAAAGTAGATCCAAAAATCTGTACCAGAAACTTGTATTTTGGAAGCAAACAAACAAAAGTTGGTTAGAGTTGTTCTTAACTACAGTTAAGAGCAAAAACACAGACTGCAAAAGTCAGTTTTTAAAGAAGCAATATGTTAAGCAGAGAAGTACATAGACCTTTGCAATAAAAAATAGAAATATGTTTCAAGTG
The DNA here is from genome assembly GCA_013396995.1 of Dicaeum eximium. Classification (NCBI taxonomy): domain Eukaryota; kingdom Metazoa; phylum Chordata; class Aves; order Passeriformes; family Dicaeidae; genus Dicaeum; species Dicaeum eximium. The sequence goes on along the minus strand of VWZP01009918.1, from coordinate 385,059 downwards.
AGACAGTGTTCTGTTTAATTGTAGAGACTGTATTTGGAGGTGACCTTCCAGCACCTGAAACCCCTCCCCTTTTCCTGAACCAACATCTCTTTTTTTTAGAAGGGGACATGGAAAAAGGGGTGGCTGTGTGAAGAGGAGGAAACTGGGACAGCCTGTTGATTCTAGTTGAATGCTCTAGCCAGGCTTCCTTGCAAAAAAGAGGCAAGAACTACTTCTCTGTGTTTAAAAACACTGGATACCCCTTTACTTTTACAGAGCCCAAACACACTAAAACTGTATTTTAATTAATTTAAAAATTCAGGTACCAACAGCAATAAGGCACTAAAGAGAAGAAAGCTGGTGTTTGCTCCTGCATTGTGCTTCAGTGTCAGGTTGGGAATAGACTGGGCAGCAAAGTTGGAACTGGGATAATCTACACAGAAAAACCCCACCAAGCTATAAAGCCCAGGGGAAAACACAACAAATCTAAGGACATCCACAGCTTCCAGCTGTCTCACATAAAAAGTAGAAAAAACCAAAAAAAACAGGTTTGTACTTGTTTAAATATTAATATATGGGCCAAACATTTCTCCTCTTTGGATGTCTATTACCATTTCCTAATTAAACCTTTCCACAAATTTCAGAACATAATGGTAGAAAACAACATTTATTTTGAAAACTGGCAGATGTTTCAAGAGAATAGTAAAGGACTGTTTTTCCTTAGGAAAACAAACAAACAACACAACACAACAATCAAACAAACAGGAAATTAGAATCCAGTCAACTTGATTAAAATTCCTGGATTAATTAAAAAATATTTGTAGATAACTGAAAAATAACAAAATTGTAAATAATCAACCAATATGATTGTTCATAACAGTATATCAAACCAACCTAGTTTTTTATGTCTGGTTCTACAGACATAAATAAATTGAAGATCTTCACTTCAGCGAGGCTCTTCTGTTTCATTGACATTTTCATAAGAAAGATACGGAGATTTGATCTGGACAGAAAATCCACCAATTTGATGCAAAACTGGTTGTACTTCAAGGATCACTATGAACAGTTTAGTATCAATTTGCACAAATACTAAATTTCCATCAAACAAAATTCCTTGTACACTTCTATATTGTAATCTCTTTGCATAAAGGCTTAGAGACCGTGCTTATAAAGCCTGGAGCTGACACCTGGCTGGGAGGTGCTGCAAAGAGGAGAAGAGTAGAGTTTGAAATCATTGCAACAGGGGGATGATGATTTTACAGATCGAGTGCAAAGTTCTGCACTTAGCAAGAAATCTACTGCACAGAGAAGAGTAATTGTAATAAACTTGCAGAAAAGCAACCAGTAGGCAGAGGGGATCACAAGCAGAACACATCAAGTTCACGAGGTTGGAAAAGGTATGCTCTCTGGTGAGATGCATAATCAGAAGAGTTGCCACCAAGGTAACTTTGGGAAGTTGTGAAAAGATTGGGTGAGAGCTAGAGGTGTACAACAAAAAGTCATGTGTTTCTGAACTGATTAAAATAAATAATCTGTGCTTTTAATAATAAAAAAACCCAAAAGAGAAAGACTGAACAAAAATAGGGTAACAGTCTTAATTTGTGTAAAAGGATGCTGCAAAAAGAAAGGGAACATTGTCCATATTCACTTGGAATAAATCAGCTAAACTGCAGCAAAATGTATTAATCCAGACATTCGAAAAAGGAGACTTAAGGACTTGACTGCCTGAGGAATGAGTGGAATCTGTGTTTAAGGCTTTAAGAACAGGTTATGCAAACATCCTTTGAGGTTGTTTTCATAATTGTTTATTGTGCCTTGAGGCAGGAGGATGACTGAGAATCCAAGTAAGGTCACTTTTGGCTCTCTTGGTTGCTTTTTATTTGTGGAGGGGACGTGTTAAGTGTAAAGCTTTAACATCTACATGACCTCAACCAACAAGCACTGAGGTTTAGGTATGTCAAGAAATCCCTAAAAACCAGTGCAAGTGCTGTATTTGTTATCCCTCTCATCTTCTTTCCAGAAATGAGACACACTAAACTTGCCTTCACCAATACTGGAACCCACACAGTGGGTTTTGGGTGTATCTGCACAACAGTTTACCACAGCAAACCTGACAGCCCTGATTAAAATTTTGCTGCAGTGCTGAATTCAAGGTCGTCTGAAAATAAAATAGGTATTTTTCCATATACTCACAAAAATGTTTCTGTAGTCTAAAATTAAGCTAGTGCTCATCTATTAACCTCAAAGTCAATCTTATTATATTTGATGTTAATACAAATGTTGTCACAAAGGACAGCGTAATCAAAAATATAGTGTCTTATTTCTTTTTATAAATTATCTTGTTCTTTTTATAAAGATCTTGGTATCAACTGCAACAGCAGCATAACATAGCTAGGACATGCATGCAATTACCAGTCCAAAGTGTGCTTTAAGACTTCTGTGCATGTCCACCTTTTAAATACATAGATTTTACCCTCTGTCAACTGATAACTATTTAATCAAAGTACAAATACAGCTAATTTTGAAATGCACTTCCAGGTGCACTTTGAAAAGAAAAAAAGAAAATGGTGTAACAAATTTTCTTTAACGAACAAATCTTCAGAATTCAGAATTTCTGAATGAAGAGACAGAACAAGAGGACTGTTGTGACTTCGATTTATAGGTACTTCAATTCTGCCTCATTTGGAGATTTAGTAGGAGCTTAACATCTGTTGTTGACAAAAAACTTCCAAGCATTTCCTACAGAAAATTAATGAAAGAGAACTAAGAGGTAACATCTTCCATTACCTGGCACAAGTACAGCCCAATAAATCATAAGAAGATGTACTTTGGTAAAAATTTAAAACATTAGTATTGTATACTTCTGGAATACTTGCAATAACAAACTGTTACACAAACAGGTCAATTGTTCATTTCCTAAACTCTGACAAGTCAGTGGCCAGAACACGCAAGAATCACAGAAGAAGTTAGGTTGGAAAAGACCTCTGAGCTCATGGAGTCCAACCTGTGGCAGAAAACAATGTCAGCTGGACCATGGCACCAAGTGCCACGTCCAGTCTTTCCTTAAACACCTTCAAGGACAGCGACTTCACCCCCTCCCTGGGCAGCCCATTCCAGTGTCTAATCACAAGAAGAAATTCTTTCTAATGTCAAACCTAAACCTCTCCTGGTGCAGCTTGAGGCCACGTCCTCCTGTCCTTTTGCTGTTCCCTGGGAGAAGAGACCGACCCCCACCAGCTGCACCCTCCTGCCAGGGAGCTGTACAGTGATAAGGTCACCCCTGGGCCTTCTCTTCTCCAGGCTGAGCCCGCAGCTCCCTCAGCCGCTCCTCACAGGACGGGCGCTCCAGGCCCTTCCCCAGCTCGGGTGCCCCCCCGCACTCGGCGGTGCCGGACTCCCCGGAGCTCGCTCCCCTCACGCGCGGGGCGGGCCCCGGGCGGGGCGGGCGCTCCGGGCCAGGTGCGCCGCTCCGCGCCTGCGCAGAGCCGCGCGCCGGCCGCGCTCCATCCGGGCACCGCGCTCATTGTGCGCGCGGCCGCCGCGCTCGCCCGCCC
>VWZP01009918.1:326992-381372 GCA_013396995.1 Dicaeum eximium | reverse complement strand
CTCGCCCCGCGGCCTTGCGGCCCGCCCGCCGCCACGGGCGCCGGAGCTCGTCGGGCCAGCCCCGGGGCAGGGTGTTGCTGAAGGGTGTCTGTGCTTGCCACTGCCCTGGTTTTTAGCTGCCCTTAGTGCCATTATGGATGTCGTTGTGGCCTTCTGGTGTTACGTTTCCAAAGAGAAGCGTGTGGATCCTTGATAAGCTGTACTTCCAAAGTGTTGCTTTAACAGCTGAAACTCTCAACCTTTATAATTGCTGTTCCCTTGCTGTTTTCTAGCTTTAAGGGAAAGGTTTAACCCAAAGTGTTTTGCCAAATATTTTTTAGATGCCAAAAGAACTGTTTGGCTTACAGACTTCTACTGAAGTCACACTGTCCAGCTTTCCACTGAAAGCCATTAAAATTGTATTTTTTTGTCTCATTTAGGCTATTGAAGAGGAAGGAGGTGATCCAGATAATATTGAAATAAGTGTTTCAGCTGACACACCCACCAAGAAACCAGCTAAAGGCAAAGGTTAGGATCTGTTGATACACTCGATATTCTTACACAGGTTTTTTTTTTTGTATGTATGTATCACCTTAAAGAAGGACTGTGGTCTATATTTTGGGTGCAGTTGTGACTTTACTGTTTATAACTTCTGTCATATAAGACATCTTTTACCTTGCATATCTGTTTTGAATCACTGAATGCTGACAATATCTGGGGATACTGGAGCAATATATATTGGGAGGGATATAGCTAGATGGAAAATGACTGAATTAAGAGGTGTGTGTCCTGAGGTAGTGGCTCCTGGAGAGCTGTGCTGGGTGTGCTGGGTGCTGGAGATGAGCTGTGAGGGGTTTGGCATGTGCTGTGCTCAGACATGCTGGACGTGGGCTGTTCCAGGTGCAGGTGGAGCAGGAGCTGCTGGGGGCTCTGTGGGGTGTCCATGTGTCCAGAAGAGTCTGTGTGACAGCAGAGGTTCTTCAGCCATGAGCAGGGGCTGGGCTTGGCTGGTGATGAGGGCACAGCAATATGTGATAGGGGGTCACTCCCTGAAGAGGACTGTGGAGTGTGGGTGTATTAGCATGCTCTCTACTGAAAACAGGATTTATAAGCATGAATTTTCTGAATAGGGGTTGAAGCTTCACAGTGGAATGTCTAATTAAGAGATTTTAGTGTTTCTGTTGTGAGAAATTAATATTTAGATTTTGTGCTGATCTGTTTGGCAGTGATTTTTTTCAGATTTTTCAGCTCTGGTTTTTTCAGCTCTGAGAATTTAAATACCGTTTTGTGAGTTTGGAGTCTGGGGGATGTTAGTTTGGGTTTGTGTTTTCAGTTGTTCTGGGAGCATCTGTGATCCATTAGTACTGGGAAAGGACCTGTGTGCTTTATGCACAGCATTGTTCATTGAACAGACACACTAAGAATGTTCACACATGTGCTACAGGGGCCTGTTTTGGATGTGAACAGTCTTAGACCACTGTCTCTTGTCATGGGCTGAGTTTTGTGGTGAAAGTGATTATTCAATCAGTCTGATGCTTTGAATGATGAAATTAGTAAGAAAATCTGTCTGTTTAGAAAGGTTGAATAACTTCTTTGCACTTCTCACACATTAGAGAAGTGAAAGGAAATAAACTTTCAAATGTGGTTTCCTGTTTTTTCTATGACATTACTTTATTCCCTGCTTTGGGAAGGTAACTGCTGATTAAGATAACTACGTGGAAGCCAAACAAGGAAACTCTTCCACAGTTTTTCATATAGAGATCTAAATGGCTCCATGTTCTGCTGTGACAAATACTTCTCTTATCTGCTGCTTTTATCCTCCTAGTCTCCAAACTAATATCATGATATGCATAATGTTCTTGAACTGGCTTCTTGGGTAGTTAGACTATTTTGCTTCTGCAGAGGTAGTTTGCCAGCCATGCTGTGGCTGCCTGAGGCAGGGCTTGAGTAGCTCTTCCTGCCACCTCTCCTGTGCCCCAAATCCTAATGCATACCTATGACATGGTTCTTGGGAAACCTCAAAGGAAAACACAGTTTGTGAAGTTCTTATCAGTTCACTTTGCAAGCTCAGGAGCTTTTTCTCATTGCTTATTAGGTTACAAAAGTCTTATGAACAAATTCTGTGCCAAAAGTATGGGAAGTTCATGGTGGAACATGAAAAATTTCATGTTCAGTCTAGGGGAAGTATTTTTTCTCATATTGGTTTATTTCTAACTGTATTAAATAATATATTCTTTGATTTTTAACACTGTGAGGCGTTTTTCCTCCTTACTGATTTTGCTGACAGATTGATCCAGGCTAATGCTTGTTTTCACCCCACCCTACAGCTTCAGACTAATACTGATGGGTCTTTAATTATTTTACTGCTGGACAGCAGTAAAATTAATGACCTTACTAGTTCTATAGTATTTTCCCCTGTGCTATTATTGCAGTACAAGGGAGAGTAGGAGCATTAGATACTCATTTACAAGGAAAATACATCTTCAGGAAAGGCCAGGGTGTGGAAGTGATGGTTAAACCTCCTCATGGCAGCCAGAGGGGGAGGCCAGTGGGAGGGAAGGAAGGAGATTGTCCTTCCAGAAAATCCCAAAGTGTGTCTGGTGCTATAGGGTTTAGATCTGAAAGTCTTCTGTAGCCACTTTTACTGGAGCTCTTAAGGGCTGTTGAAAAAAGTGTGAGTCTGATTCCCTAGCACTGTCTGTTACAAAAACCTGATCTGGAATATTGATACAGGCCAAATTAGAGTGGGAATGTGTGAGGGGAGGGAATGATACATTTGTCTTTCCTTGCTTTTTTTTGTATGTTTACATAAAGGGAGAGCAATACTCAAAAGGGTAAGAGTGGGACTTTATTTCATATAACTTAAAAAATGCTTGCAGAAGGGTTCTGTAATCCAGCAAGAATCCTTGATCAATCATCATGCTAAGTTAGTAGAAATTTAACACTTTTTCCAGATGCTACTTTTAATTAAATAATTAGGGTAAAGAACTTCAGAGCAGCTAATCAGAAGATTATACAGGTAAGATCAGTTGGTTTTGCCAATTAAAGTTTGAAATGAGCAAATGCCGAGTGCTCCTTTTATAAGTGCCTCAGCTGTGCCTCTCCACCCTTGCATTTAGTAGCTATGGAGGAATTTCTCTTCTTGTAAAAAGATGACAGTTTTTAGAAAAAGCTTATCTTTTCAAGCCTGACCATTCTGCTGCCTAGTCTGATCTCTAGAGGAAGTTACGTTATTACTAATATGAAATATTTTTCAGATGTTTCTAATATGAATGCTCCTTTGAAGGATCTGCAGTCCAGAACGTTGTTGAATATTGAAATATTAAAGTTGGTAATTGAAAGTTACTTTCCTGATGAGTTCTGGAATTAGTGTAGGTGAAGAACAGATTTTAGGCTGATCATTTTTAACCTTGGAGAATTAATGTGAGGAAAGATGTTTATTTGCTGCTCTGCAAGTTTCTGAGGCCAGTTAGATACCTGTAAGTTTGTGTCCTAGGTACCACTCTAATTTGCAACTGAATTTCCAGGTGGATAATACTGTTTCTTGGATCAAAGGCTGACAACTGACAGTGACTGGCTTGTACTATTGCCCAAATAATTTTGACTTCTTTATTGAAACGGTTTAGTTACTTAAATATAAGAACAAAAGAAAGGAAACTAAGTTGTACACTTGGTTTTCACAGACCTTTCTTTCTAAAAACAATGAATGACTAAGAACTGGATCTTTTAGACACAGTAGAAGACTTAAATATTCCTGTACCTCATTGTACCATTTCAGAATTAGAAAAGGATTGTTTACTTTTGTTAATATTGTGGTAAATGATACTTTTCAAATTGCACTAGACCTCTTGATGCTATAGAGAGTTTATTTATCTCTCTTTACTCCTATCCCATGTTTTTGGTGAATCTTTAGCATTAGGTGTGACAGAACCCTGTTGGGAGTTTCAGCAGGAACACCAGAAGAAATACAAACACAAATTCTTCTGAAATTTTCTGATGAGTATGTGTCCCTCTGCTTCTGCCTGAGATGCAAATATCTACTTCAAGAGTTGTCCAGAATACACTCTCCTATAATTCTGTAAGCACTCAACCCGAATTTCTCGTGTGGAGGACCATGAATAGGTAGAATAATCCCGTGCTACTGTAAGGCTTGTAAATGAAATGAAAGCTAAACCTGCATAATGTAAAACCAACAAAGATGTTCTAGTTCTTCTACTTGCTTATAAGGAGAGTATTTGTTCTCTGTGTAATAGTCTGTTGCAATTTTATGGTGTGTAGCAATTGCTGTTGCCAGGAAAGGGATTGAGCATGGCTTGTAAAGGAGTGCCATCACTCCAAGGTAAATGAGTGTTTGTGTTGTTAAGCACCCAGATCCGTGGTGAAGGCTGCATACACAGTGACATTTTCAACAGCCACTGCTTGGATAAACCTGTACAGAAATTTGGGTGTTGACAACTTGTGTGACTGGAGACCGGCTGTGCCTGCTGTCTGCAGAAGGTCCAGCTGTTCTGGCTCTCTTTGTTAACTTACCCTTCAATCAGGTCAACACTGGTCTTGAATAAGGTCAGAGAAGCAGTAGTTTTCTGCAAGGTGTTTGTTGCAATCTGATTTTAGTTATGTGAATTTAAGAGCCAAGTGTGCCTTTAAGTAGCCCACTGTAAATGAGTGCCAGTCAGACAACTGTTAAATTTTTGTGGATGCTGGCTTTTTGGCAAGTTACTGTACCAACATCTGAAAACAGTCTGTTTCAGAACCTTGAAATGCCACTTTTGAGCAATGTAACTCTAACCAGAGCAAAGTAACCTGAAGCACAGAACTTGAGAGGCAGAGCAAACTTATACCACTTTCTGGCTTGAAGTTGAAAAGTGAAGGTCGTTGTTCAGGTCTTGTTATGCCTTGGAATACCTCTGGTACTCAGAGTAAATGGGACTTGCTACAAAGACAACAGACATAGTATAGAAGGGCTAATGAAATCATTACTTACTCTAGTAGCAAATAAAAGATAAAGCAGCTTCATTACTGAATGCTGCAACTTGCTCTTGATGAGGATCAGTCAATAAAACACAGTTCTCTAGCTTCTGTTGCATAATGGTGAGGCTAACTTGAGGTAGCTTTGCCATTGGTTTGGTTTTCTTTTCTATTCCCTATAAAGTCTCAGTTCTAGTCCACTGGCCGTATCTCCTCAGGCAAAATAAATGATTTAAATAGCTTTCATGATAGTCTATGCTAGAGAGCTGCTGAATGTGTTGAGCATCTGCCCTGTGTGCACAGAGACCTGCCTGTCTCTGTGTATGCTTAGCTGGTTAATGAGATGTAGGAAAAACTTGGTCTTTCAGGTTTAACAAACAAACTGAAATGTGAGAGGGTGAAACAGAAAGCAGTGGAATGTGTGTAGAAATCCTTGCTGTTTCTCATTGCTTTTTATTTATGTTGAAGATACCTGGGATCTGTAGATTCGATCACAGAATGCTAAAAAGCGAGCACAAAATTTGAGTTAGTCTTTGTTTCAGGCATCAGCTGTGATGCACATCAGAAACTGTCCTTTCTAGTGTAAGTCCTCTTCCTGTGAAGAGCTGGCTTCCTTTAGCATACTTGTGCAGGTGGCTTTTTGCACCAAAATCTCACAAATTCTATTGCATTACGAGTTTAAAACAGGACTTCTTGTGAGTTTTGGGGGTTTTTTTGTGTTTTAAGTGAAGTAAAATCAGTGGCACTGACTTGAGATTTGAAGTCTCATGTTTTGCAGTCACAGAAATAGCTTCTGCCGTGTGCCTCTTCCTGGAGATCAGTGTGTACCTGTACTGAAAACAGCAATGTGGTTTTTCTAGAAGTGTGGTCAGAGTGCTGCCTTTCAGGGAAATGAGTAAAAGCAACTGGAATCAAAGCAAACGTAAAACAATAGTGTATCTTCTTGCCCTGTAGTACTTTGCAGCTTTGAAGTGCATTTAAGAACTTCATATGAAAGACCATGGAAATTAATGGCTGAAAAAATTGAGTATTTCAGCTAGCAGAGATGTCCATACTGTGTTGAACTTTGGCTTATTGTTTTCTTTCATATTCCTTTGGAATAATTATAAAATTGGTTTAGCCATTCATTAGAGGTTGAAGGGAGGAGAGAAGATTTGATGCCAAAAAATGAAGCATTAAGTGTTAATTATGACTGCCATCTCATTTGCATTTGAATTGACACTGCATTTCAGTAGAAGATGCAGTAAAGCCACTTCCTAACAGAGCTGCTTTTGTACCTTGTGCTACTGAAAACTGTTGCATAGGCTAATCTTTGATAGACTGAATCAAAGACAGAACATTCTTCAAAGGGTATGTTTGTGTGGAGATGTTTCTATCTTGTGTTCTTAGGCCTTGCTTTTCAGAAGAGTAAGGAAATGCAGTGGGTTCCAAAGGGAACTGTGTCTAGTCATCATCCCCACAGAGACATCTCTAATAGAGAAAAGTGTGCCTGTGCTGGAAGAGCAGAATTCCTCAATGGAACAGGCCCTTAATACAGTAGAAAGCGGAAGTGCTTCACCTATTCAGTTCTTCTGCCTCACTTCATCCTCTAGCAAACAGCACTGAAGAAGGTGGCTTGGAGAGGCTTGTAATTGCCATACTGGGGATATTCAGAGATGCAGCTAAATAAAGCCCTGAGACATTCTCTTGTCCTTGGAACTTCACTGTAATGTTCAGCAGGCGATTGGGTGGACTAGATGACCTTTAGAGGTTCATTGTAACCTAATTTCTCAGTGATGTTAGTTATCCTCTAAAGCAAGACCTTTCCAAAGTCATAATGTCTAGTTAACCTCAATAATTCTAGAAATGTTTAGTTCCTAGTTCAGTGTTCTCCTGAATTCCATTATCACTCATAATAGAAGGATAGGTATTAAGATCACTAATTTGGATGTAACCAGTTGTTTATTGAACAGCATTGATTGCTCATTCTCATGCAGCTGACATTTTATCTTAAAAATTACTCAGTTTTTGGAGGGCTATATTATAGTGAATAATCCAGCTAAACTAGAACACGTAGAGAATAATAAAGTAAGGCCAAACACATAATCAGTATTAAAAGTGTGCACTGCATAGCAGGTCTAGTCACAGCATATCCCATCATTTCAGGTAAAAAGCAGGAAGCTGATGAGTTGGCTGGTGATGCTTCAGTAGAAGAGGACTCCTTTGTCAAGGTAATAAAAGTATGTAAAAACTTTTCCCATTTTGTATTTAAGGTCAGTGTTTGACTTCAGTTAATGAAAAAGCTTCCATTTTCTTTATGGTAATTCATGTGGAAATTTGGAGCATTGTTTTTACTGTATTCTCAATGTGATGCCTAAGGGTGTGAAGCTGGGGGAGTTTTAAAAACATGGTATGGATTTCATTATGTTTGTGAGACACTGATCCAGCAGTGAAACACTGATTCTAGCAGTGATTTTTTTCAGAATAAAGCTAATACTTTTAGTTATATCAAGTATTTGTGTTCACACCAACAGGAAAGTGAATCGGAGACTCAAGATGCAAGTGATCAAGATGGAAATGATGAATTGAAAGACTTCAAAGAATCTGTTGAAGATGAGAACTTGAATTCTAAAGAACTACCATCTGCAGAAAAGAAGAGATACCATGACCTGGAGCCAGTGGAGACAACAGAAGATGTGGAGAAGGATTCTGAAAATCAGGTACTTGGCTATATTTTACATGAATTTTTATCAGCAAAATTTACATTTTTCTTAGTGTTGGTTACTAGGAAGTCAGAACTAGTTTTTGAGTTTGTCTTGCTTATCTCTAAAAGATAAGGTTTTTCTTTTTACTCTGCTTTTTCCTTTCCTTCACTTTTTCCTTTCAATTTACCTTGATTTGTATTTGAATAGTCCTGAAACAAATATGGCACTGATTGATAAAATTCTACCAGAGTTCATACAGAGTTTCCTAAGTGGTCCTTTTCCCTTGTACTAGCAGTGCCTTGTGTCTTTCAGTTCAGTGTTCAGATTCTTTACATCAGGAGAACTGCTCATTCATGTTCACATTGTTGAGTGTGTATGCACTTAAATGTGTACTGATCTAATGGAATCTCTTGACCCTCTGAATGTTTGAGTCTCTTACAGTTTGCTTATCTTGTCCCTTTTCTATTTCTATAGGAAAATGAAGGTCCAGACATAGAAGATTACACTTTTCCAACTGTCCATGTGAGTTCTAAATCCATTCTGTTAAGCTGATTTTTGTGTCTGTTTAGTTGGAAAAGATCACTTTAGACTGGTTTTTGTGTTCCAGTGTGCATGTTAGAGTCAGATGATGTAAGACTGTAAAGGTAAACAATATGGGAAGCTTTCATTCAAATATTTAGTAATGCAGATAATTGTGACCAAGTAAGTTGACCTATTTAAAGACATAATGAATGTCTAAAATTTGGGAGTGTGCAGTTGCACAGACTTCACAAAGAAAATGTTTCACACTCCCTTAAGAACATATTGGAGGGCTGTGCCAGATGCTGTTGTATATACAGCCTGTACAGGAGTGCAGAACTTCTGTTTAATGTAGAAGTTTGCCCTTAAAGAAAGTGGGGAATGTGGAACCAGACATGGTTGTTTAGGGATGCTTTTTGGTGTTAATACTAATATCTGATATCTCTAAGTTCAGAAATTCATTCTGAGTTACATGGAACTGATGTCTGAAAGTAACATCTCATACAGCATCTCTTGCTCAGTAAAACTAATGAGATAAGTAAAAAACAAGTAAATACCTATTAAAATCAGAGTTCCATTTTTAAGTAATTATTGGAGGGAGGCTACTGAGTTTGACTTCTCTGTTGAGCTTTTAAAGCTAATGATGGGCTGCTCGCATTTCTCTGAAAGCAGTAATCAGCAGCTTGACGTCAATTCTGAAGGCTTTGGTAAGGCATGGAATAGTTTAGAAATGTCCCATTGAGTTGAGGTGGTAAGACAATATCTGCATGTCCCAACCAACTGCAAACTGCAAGTGATGCAGATAAATGCCAAGCTGCTTCATAAAGAAGTTTCATAAAATTTTAGTGATTTGATGAGTGAGGTGCACAAGTTTGATTCCTGGATAATCTTTGGAAACAGTTTTCATTTCAGTATTTGCCTTCATCCAGTAGAAATTCAATGAAAAATACAAATTGTTCTGCTTAAAGTTTCAAAACAGGAGACACTTAGTGTTGACTTCCTTTTCTTGCAGGATGGGGAAGATGAAGAAAATGAGAAAGGTATGTCTAAAGTTTAATAGAGTTCAGAGGTCTTACTCTGGTAGAGCAGGCAACTTTCTCTTGTAACATTCAATCTCTACTAATACTAGGCTTATCTCCAGCACTAAGTATCAGTTGTCTCCTCATTGAGCTCAGCACCTGGAATCACTGCAGTCAGTTCATTTCACTCCTGAGAGTTACTTTACTCTTAAGAGTTGATTACAGTACTTATCAGTTACTGTGGTGGATGTATAACACAGTTGCAATACTATGATTCTTAATAAAAACCCATAGTATTCAAAGACTGATTTTAATACACGGTAAGTCTTGATGCCAAAGCCTCCAACTTGCACTGCAGTAACTGATGTTGAGTGAAATGCTGGACTCTCACACTGAAGTTGAGCACCCCACAAATGTATGGACCATCATATGCTTGGCTTACTGTCACTTAGAAATACCAGTTGTACTTAGGATGGTAAAACAAGTGTTTGAAAACCTGTGGAGTGGCTACTATTTTTTAAGCTGTGCTCATTAGTGAAACCATAGAAGGAATGTAATGCATTTGGGCAAACAGACTTCCTGGACAGAAGTCATAAGGATTCTACATTTTGTGGACTCGAAAGGACATGGAACATCATCACTTTACACAAGATGGAATAAACACATTACTGAAGCTACAGGATAAAACTACAGACTCCGTGTTTACGAGGGACCCCATGGCCGAAATGTCTCATCTGTGAAAATCCAAGAATACAGTTGGAGATGTCTCTGTGGGACTGAGATGGAAAATCTTTCCAGTGGACGAAGATTGAGACCATTTGTCTACGAACTCTGGATTAAGGCTCATCCATCCACGTTCTGCAGCAGCCTTGTACAACTCACTTGACTGCCAAGCAACTGCTTGGAAAGGAAAAGAACAGAACACCAACATGGAAGACTGGCTGGAATTCTCCAAGACTGTAATTCTTTCGGATTTGGGAAGGTTAGAAGTTGTGGAACCAGGAAGATTCAAAGACAAATTAAATCAAACTGTGAACATCCAAAACAACTATGTTCTTCTGGAATGCTAAATCCTAAACTGGAAAATGGATACTTCTTATGAAGAACGGGTATCTCCAGGATGAAACCATATTCTCCCTCCTAATGTTTTGGTATTTGTCTCTAGAAAATGTGTTTTGCCATGAAGAATAAGTGATCCTGGGTAAAGGATTTATATTTGTGTTAATACACCTTGTGTTTTTTTCTAACCTTCCATCAGTGCTAATAACTGGCTTTATATTTTCTAGGTCCTATTCTAGCTTATGCATATGAAATTGTTTAAACTTCTTGTTTTGCCATATTTATTCCTGTTAAATCCTCTTAGATAAAGCAGGTTCTGGTGATGGTACACAAGAAGTATCTAAACCTCTTCCTTCAGAAGAAAGCCTAGCTGAGGCTGATCACACGGCTCATGAAGAGATGGAAGCTAACACCTCTGTGAAAGAAGCTGAGGATGATAACATATCGGTTACAATCCAGGCCGAAGATGCCATCACTCTGGATTTTGATGGTGATGACCTCCTAGAAACAGGTAAAAATGTGAAAATTACAGATTCTGAAGCAAGTAAGCCAAAGGATGTGCAGGATACCATTTCACAGAGCCTGGAGAAGGAAAGCAAGGACTATGAGGTGACTGAGAACCATAAAGATGGTAAGAAGGAAGACTGCGTGAAGGGTGATCCCGTCAAGAAGGAAGCCAGAGAAAGTTCAAAGAAAGCAGAATCTGGAGACAAAGAAAAGGATACTTTGAAGAAAGGTCCCTCGTCTACTGGGGCCTCTGGTCAAGCAAAGAGGTTTGTTTTTCTATGTCAGTTCTTTACGATACTGAGTACCAGCATTCAATAAGATCACTCTACATTAAGGGGGTAGCAGCAAGAATCTTATAATTAGTATCCTATGCTCCTGCCTGTAGGTTTTTTGACCGCCATAAGTTACTTTTTAAAATTCAAGATCTTCGTATAGACACTATGTCCTACTGATTGCATTGTCGAATTGTCAGCATTTATTTATTTTTTTCAAATTGACGATTTTTTTAAATGTCCTTGTGATGATGGTAATGAACAGCTATCAGTTCTAAGAACACAAAATGAAGTCAAGTCCCCGTCCTGAAATCTGGAGAAGATTGCCATATATCCACTGAATAGAGTTGTCAGAAAATCTAGATCTTCAGGCATCTTGGGGAAAATCAGTGCAAGAATCCATAAGGGAATCATTTGTTCAAATATACAGTCTGGCCCTTTTTCATTTTTATTTTTTGAAATGTTAACTTGTCTGTTAGTGTTAGTAGTATAAAATGCAACACCAAATTCTGTAGTTTCAACTTTCTTCTGATTTTTTTAATTTGCTTCTCTAGCTCCACTAAGGAATCTAAAGAAAGCAAGACAACATCAAAGGATGATAAAGGTAACTATTATGAATTAGAGAAGTATTGTCTTGAACTAAATGCTTTCCTGATTGAAAAATTGCTTGTCATGTAATAAACTGACTTATGTGATTGCACTCAGCCATCTATAGTAAATTTTGCCAGAGGTACAGTAGTCATTTCCTATATGTATGTGTCCATATATTCTGTTTCTCCTTATGCCACGTTTGTCATAAGATCAAAAATACTTACTCTAAAGACTTGATGAAAATATATTCTTCTATTTCAAAATACTTTTGGGAGCAAATTCATTTCACATTTCCCAAGTCTTTGTTTTGATGAGAAACTATAATTTTCAGATAAGCCTGCTGTAACTTACAGCAAAACAAGCAAAAAATAATTGCAAGTTCTTAAATGTAATTCCAATGAAATTTTTTGTCTTGTTTGTAATTCTAGCTCATTTTTAAATAAACTGAACTCTCAACCAAGTACTACAGCTGAGATGCCAGCTTGCAAAATTGCACTTGTGGCTGTTTAATGTTTTAAATTTGAACCTATTTTTCTGCCTTGGAGTTCCCATCTGTTTCCATAAAACCCTGTATTACGATTACAAATTTGAAGAGTGGAGCTCAAGAGCACATTCATGTCACCAGTTATACTGATGCTTCATGGTTGAACAAATGCATTTGTGTGAGCTCATGTGTCTCCTTATTTTACCTCCTCTCTTTCTGCCAAAAACCTTTGTCACAGAATCTCTTGCATAACACTAAGAGACAAATGAAACTTTACCTGATAAATCAATTTGAGAGGAAATCTTTGTGGCAGACGTAATTGGGTCTTCTGTAGATGCATGTTTGACACATCTTTGACGCATGTGACATAAAAGTTACCTGCTTACAATGAAACTGAAAGCAGATTTGCTGTGTCTTCATTTATGTAGCGTATGTGCTAACTGTAATAGTAACTGTTGTAAGGCTTTCTTAATATACACAGGCAAAGCCAGGACAGTGGCTGTTTAATGTTATTTATTGATGTTCTAAGTGTATCACAGAGCCATAGAGTGTTATGGTTGGAAGGGACCTTAACAATCATCTTGTTCCAATGCCCTGCTGTGGGCAGAGACACCTTCCACAATCCCAGATTGCTCCAAGCCCTGTCCAACTTCCAGGGATGGGGCAGCCACAGCTTCTCTGAGCAGCCTGTGCCAGGGCCCACAGGGAAGAACTTCTTCCTTATATATCTAAACTAATATCAAGATAACCTTAGTATGACCATAACTGAGATATGTTGCCTTTTGCTCTTAGTTAATCTTGATGCATTGAAGAAACAAAACTATCCTTTTTTCCCTCAAGATGGTTAAATTATCTTTTAAAACTGCACATCACCAGATTTTCCAGCTGTCAAGACAGAGATCTAGTTCTGGTCTTGCTTGTAGGACTGGGTACATTTTAACATATTCCAAAGCAGTTCATATATTTAGCAGCAAACAACAACAAGCTGAACTACGTAACTGAAGACTAAAAGATACTGGGAATGAGATTACATTAATCTCTTTTGAGTTCTTATTGCTGTGTTGTTTCAAAAATACCTAATATGTGAGGGGAGTATTTAAGGCACATAGTGTTTTCCCAGCTTTTATTTAGTATTTTCCTTAGTATGTGGGAAATAATTTTGGTGGGTTGTATCCAGTTCTACATCCAGTAATATTTTTAAAAAACTGCTCTGGATGAAGCTGATACTTCAAGAAGTTTGATTGATGATTCTGGAGGCTAGGATTATCCAGGTCTCCAGTATTTGCCTTTTTGCTGTCTGGTAACTTGAGCAGTGTACAGACATCATGATGGAGAACAAATACTGTGTGCAAAAAACCCTATTTTTACAGATGGTAGCTAATGCTAAGAGCCAGATGTTGAACCGAAATGTACATAGCCAAATGAGGAGTAAAGTATGCCTTTAATAAATATTTGTATTATTTTTCTGTCTCTGTCCTTTGGGTACAAGCTAGTGAAGCTGTTGGTCTCAAAATGTGCTTAAATGAATGAAATAATGAAATCTTATGGCATATATTTTTTTTTTCTATAGAAGTCTTTTCAAGAAAGGTAACCAGATAAACAATTACTTAGAGGTAACAGGATAAGTTTATCTTTTCAGCAACACTTTAGGTAAATATTCATGGTACCTTTGTCTCCTTAATTTTTTGGCTGTTCTGTAAAACTTGTTTCAGGAAGCGCGAGCAGTGTTAGTGGTAGCAGCGGAAGTTCAACTAGAAACCTGTGGGTTAGCGGACTGTCTTCCAACACAAAAGCTGCTGACTTGAAAAATCTCTTTGGCAAATATGGAAAGGTATTTTATGGGGTGTGATACCATGTGTGTGGTGTGTGTCTATTCCCCCTCCTCTGTTCAGTTACAGAAATTGATTAATACTTGATTTAAAGAAAGGTTTGAGAGGAAATGTCTGACCAGTGCAATCTAAAACCCCGTATTGCAGCAGTAAGAGTGTATGCTTACAGGAAGAACCATATATTCATTTAATAAGAAGTTTTTCTTCCTGTGGAGGTAAGATAAGTACATGTAGCAAAAGAAGTTTCACAAATATTTGAATATTCTGGTCAGGACTGGCTTTTAAAATAATGATGGCTATGTTCCTTTGTAGCAACTGCATTTAACCATGAGTGCAAGATAGTGTACTAACTGATAAAATTGTAATACAAATAGCATTTATAGAACATACTTTTTTGGGAGACTGTTTTTAAAATGTGTTCTGAAGGCTTATGAATGGGAAGAATTGGTAAAAAGATGTGACATCTAATGTATAATCCTTTTGGGATTCTTTCAATGACTTAATGATTTTTTTTTTTTAATAGTCTGCTTAAATTAAGTCTGTTTTCCCAATTTTGGTTAATTGAAACATACAAATTCCATAGAAAAATGCAGAAATCTTGAAAGCTAAGCAGTCTTGTAAACCCAGGGTTCTCATTTTCCCAAAGGAGTTGCTGATAACTATGTGAATTTGTAGTGTTTGTATAAGCCTGTGCAGGTATGGCATTATTGTATCTTGGGAAGTAGTTAGAACCTGAGCACTGTGACTATCAAGTATGTGTATTGATTATGGCATATCTAATTTGTCTAATGAATTTAGTAGGTGATTTTATTTAATGCATTCACAAGTGTGGGCACCTGAGAGTATATTCTTTTGAAACTTCCAGTTACTTGGCTGATTTCACTGTAAAGCTGATTTCACTTTAAAGCTATGTACTTATATTTACGTAGCTTCTCAGTTTTAAAATTGATTGGGAAATATGTCATGACTGTACCATGACAGTCTAGACAGCTAAAAAGATAAAATTGATGATGGCTAGAAAGATAAAATTGTTGCCTTTGGAGCATGACTATGGCAAAAAGACTGGCTCCAGTGGCCACAGAAGTTCTAGCAAGCAGGAGGAGCACAAAGTTTAATACCTTCTCAAGAAGCAGATGTCAGAGCTGACTGCTAAAATGGCTTAACTGACACTTGCTAGATGACTTTGAAGAATTGGCTCCCTTAAATTACTACATAAGACTGTTTATACCTTCCTGCCATTAATTGGCAGCTGCTGACTTCTTTTGTGGGGGTTCACCTGTTAGAGATGAACCATCAAGTTCATGTAAGTGGTGTTTCTGTGATTGAATTTTGACAATAACTGAAGAGAAGCATTTAGATAATGGGCATGAGGAAGTGACCTGTTAAAAAAAAGAATGCAAGCATTAATGTGCCTTGATGTGCAAGTTGGGATAAAGTTCTCAAAGCTTTTGGGAATTTGGGAGTGTCAGACAATCTTTCTAGTAGGCTGGGAGTTACGTTGCTGTTGGGGTGAATTTGTTTTGTTTTCTTATATACTGGATTAAAAATCTTACTGGAATATCATAACTTCTTTAGTAGAAATGTCTCTCAGAACCTGAATTCTTCCTGTTTGCATAGGTACTTGGTGCAAAGGTGGTCACAAATGCACGAAGCCCGGGGGCAAAATGCTACGGCATAGTAACCATGTCCTCTAGCACAGAAGTGGCCAGGTGCATCGCACACCTGCACCGCACAGAGCTGCACGGACAGCAGATCTCTGTGGAGAAAGTAGGTTTCATTATATGAAGACTTTTCCCAAAATAGACCATCTTTTACAAGAATCTGTATTAACCTATTTGCTTTTGAAAAAAAAAAAATAGGTGAAAGGTGATCCCTCCAAAAAAGAATTGAAGAAGGAAAGTGATGAGAAATCTAGTTCGGGTAGGAGCATAGGAGATAAGAAGACTACATCAAGTGACAAAGCCAGCAAGTAAGAAATTTCACATCTTCTGAAATTGTGAAAATCCTCTAAGCTGAATTTCTCCCTCATTGGGTTTTTGTGTTCTTTTTCCTAATAAGAACTCCGTCAACCAAAAAAGAAGAAAAGAAATCAGAGAAATCTGAAAAAAAAGAAAGTAAAGAAGCCAAGAAAACAGAAGGTAAAGATGAGAAGAGTGATAATGGAACAAGTGGCCCTAATCAAGAATCCACTAAAAAAACTGAAGAAAAGAAAAGAATAAGTATGCCATATAGCCATATTTCCTCCTGTTGAATCTGTGTGTCTGACTTGTCTTGGGGGCATGTTCTTGCTCTTACTGGAAACCACACAATTAAACACCTGTCATTTTTTAGACTCCAGTAACACTTTATTACTTCCATACTTTATACTAATATTTAATTACAGGCATGTGCTGGTATGCTTCTCCTGCCAGTACCAGTTCACTTCAGAGATTAAGAATTTTCACTAAGGAGAATTTTTAATAGGCAAATAGAGATAGTTGTGTGTGTGTTTTTAAACGTTCTTTTTTTGTTTGTTTTTTTTGTTTCCCCCCTTCACTAGGTGGTAAAAGCCCAGGTCAAGTTGTAGTTTTAGACCAAACAAAAGGAGACCAAGGCCACACTAGGACAGTTAGAAGGGGAAGGTTTGATAAAGTAAGTATCTATAGATTTGATGCAATCCTTACCTGATTTGATCCTACCTTGCAGTTGATATTTGCACTGAAGAGTCAATAACTGTTAAGCTTAGATAGAAGCTTTGTATGCTTTGGGATTGCTAAGTCATTAATGATACCTGAACGTAGCATCCAGAAATCTCCCTAAATGAATGAGACTTCTGAAATAACCATTGTAATCTCTATCTATAGCCACAGATATTGAGGAACAAAGAGCGTATTATTCAAGATAAAGTGAAATTCAGGGAATACAGGGGTAGAAAGGATATCTTGCCTTTTGAAAAGATGAAGGAACAGAGATTGCGAGAACACATGGTTCGATTGGAAAGAATACGACGAGCTGTTGAACTGCGAAGGTAGTAATTCAACTTTTTGCTAAAGGCTATTTTATACATTATTGATCAGATACTATATTTAGACATCTAATCAGAATGCATTCTGTCAAGCCTTCTAACCAGATGTTAAAGTCTGGGACTCTACCTAACAGTATCTTTATGTGATTTAACAAACTCCAAAATTTTTCTGTAATCTTTTAATAGCTATATATATATACACACAGCTTAGTTTGTTACAGTGGGGGGTGTATCTCATAAGTGTTACTGCATGCCAATTTTCTTTTTGGAAAGGTGAGAAGTAGACTAGGAGACAGGGCCAAAAGTAGTGTTTGGGATTTGCTTGTTTGTTTGTTTTTAAACAGAAAATGTTGTATCTCTGAATAACAAATCAAGCATAATACAATCTTGACCCTTTAAATAGAAAGACCAAATGGCGACACTGTTCTGTTCTGCTGTTTTCATATGACCAAAAGCTTGCAAAGAGCAGTTAAATGAGCTGTGTTGTTAGCTGGGTTTCCCAAAACAAAGGGAAACAAGTCCTAAACAAAGGAATTTCCAGCAAGCATGAAGCTTAAAGGAGAAAATGCCTTTTGTGCTTCCTCTAGGCTGTATTATGGGAGCTAAAAAGAAGAAAGCAAAATGAAGCTGTTCATGAGTCTACTAACCAGTGCAACTCCGAGTAGTCATGACTGGCTGCTTGTCTTACTTTTTGGACAGAAAACTCTAAGTAAATGTTTTGTTAGCTTGAAGAAGACAAAAGCTACAATAGCATTTATTTTTTAGATCCAGTCATATTCTTGGCTACTGAATACTGTTGCTACTGAGTGCCACATGACAAATGATAAATGCAGATAAAGAATAAAATACATGAATAAATGATTCTTGAAATAACTTCTCCTATCAGTTGTCTGCTAATGCTTCTGTAGATAAGCTAAAACCATATTGACTACTTGAATCTAAAAGGAGTAGACTTTGGGTGCAAAGACTTCTGTGAAGAGCTTACTCTGAATTAGTTTTTGAATGTCTATGCCTAAGGTGATATTAGTTTTGGATGACAAAATTTTTCAGATGAATTTCTGCTACCTCTTTTTTCTTCAGGCGAAGAGAAATTGCCGAGCGAGAGCGGCGTGAGCGAGAACGGATACGGATAATGCACGAGCGGGAAGAGTGCCTGCAGAGGGAAAGGGAGAGACTCGAAATTGAGAGGCAAAAGCTGGAGAGGGAGAGGATGGAACGGGAGCGTTTGGAGAGAGAGCGTGTTCGGATTGAGCAGGTGGGCAGAGTTGTGCTCTGGACTGTGCAGGAGCTTTTTGGAGGATGGCCCAGCTTGCCCTTGGGGGGGAATTTTGCTCTTCACTCTTCTACCCGGTCCTTTTTCTTTCATAAAACCCAGCCAAACATGATGTAATTCACAATGTACAACAATGGGAATCTTCATCTTGTTTGCTTGGGAGTAATTTGATGTAAAATGCCGTAGCAGCTATACAAGTCAGTCTGTAAAGATAAAGTACAATAGATCACTTTATCTATACCACTCTTCCATAATTTGACTAGATTTTTCCTATAGAATACGACTGCAAACTTCAGGAAGTGTTTCTAGGCAATAAGTATAGTAGTAATACAAGAAATTACCTGGAGACATTTCCATATAACAGCCAATAGCATCTCCAGATCTGTTGTATACATTTTTAGAATAATATTCCCTGTGCTCTTTAATCTTAGATGCTACCTAAGGATACATTTTATCAGATAAACTTCAGCATAAAACTGACAAGGAATAGGTCTGTATCCTTGCTAACTGTTCTCTGGGTATCTCTAGTAAAGACTTGCTCTGTTTGTGGTTCCTTTCATGGCAGGAACGTCGAAAAGAAGCAGAGCGAATTGCGCGGGAGAGGGAGGAACTTCGGCGGCAGCAGCAGCAGCTGCGGTATGAACAGGAAAAGAGGAATTCTTTGAAACGTCCACGGGATGTAGATCACAGGTAATTCTCAAACTGGTTTTTTGCAGTGCATAATAAAAAGAGCGAGCTACAAGCTTTATGTCAGACTTGAAAATGCATTTGTACCTGAAGCAGGTCTTCACAGAAGAACTGGATTTCTGGTATTGGTTTGGTTTGACATTAGTTTATGACAAATATGAAATGCTCCTTCTCTGTAGGAGGGAGCTTTGAAATTAGAAAAGCATCCCATGAATTAATTCTTATTGTGTGTAAAAAAACCACAATCCAGAGCATTTGCTGAGAAAAGCTTTTCTGCCTTAATGGTTGAAGCTTCTAGCTTCTACTTTAAGAATTCGTATTTCTGCTAAATGGATTATGAGTTTTGGGTGTTTTCTTAAATGATTTTGTCCACTACTCTTTAAAGAGTCTACCTTTGTCAGTGGCTTTCCAAAGGTCAAATGAACGTCTTCTAAAATAGACAACTGACTCTCAACAATTTTCTGCCTATTAGGCCTTGATTTGGCTACATGTGACTGATGAGGTTCCTTTGTTTTGGCTAAAGGAGAGATGATCCTTACTGGAATGAGAGTAAGAAGATGGCTCTTGATACAGATGCACGTTTTGGCCATGGCTCAGATTACAGCCGCCAGCAGAACAGGTTCAATGACTTTGATCACAGAGAACGAGGCCGATACCCAGAGGGTTCTTCTGTTCCATCATCTTCTTTTGATAGGTAAGTTTAAATAATGGAGCAGATATTTGTGTGCCAGCATCTCTGTGGATTTTACTCTTAATTGTTCACAACTGAATGTGGTGCTAAAGGCTTTACACAGTTCTGACAGAATTGTAGCACTGTCCTGACATTTCTTGTGTCTTCAGCACTGGCCACTTTTATCATAGAATCTAATCTGCTTTTCTCTGAGGACTTCAAATTAACTACCTGGTAGCCTTTTTTGTGAGACATTTCAAAAGAATTTTTGCAATTATTCCTTCCTCTTTCACATCTAGTCACAAGTTCCAGTGCATTACCTGTAATTTACTGTGCAGTAAATGCTGGTTCTAGATGCAGCTTCATGGTTCCAGTAACCACTAGTAAAGCTAAGACCACATAATTGTAGATTCTGGAATTCTGGTTTTAGGTTGCAGTGAACTAGAATTGTAAATGCAAGTATGACTTGAGAAATATAGCATTCCCCGTTTCATAGTGGGCAAAAAGGCGGCCCCATAGTTGCTTAAATTACACTGACCAAAATTGGAACAAATAAACGCATAAAGAAATGTTTAACTGGCTGTTAGAACTCAAGCTCAAAATTACAATTGTAGAAATAAATACAGTTTGGGGTGGGAGGTATCTTTGATTTCTGTTCTGCATATATAGTAAAAAACAACTAATACAAAGATGAGTGATATTTTATATCCTCATGCATGTGCTTACACATGCAGAGCAAGGTGAAATTGAGAAACAAGCAAGTGACTCTTTCCTACTTTAACAACTTAGGCGAGATCGTTTTGTAAATCAAGGTGAGGCAAAAAAGACTCGGCCAACAGCACGAAGAGAAGAGCCGGGCTTTGAGAGATATCCCAAGACCTTCAGTGAGTCCAGAAGAAATGAACCACCCCAGCCAAGAAGTGAACTCCGGGACACGGACAGACGCGAAGTGCGAGGAGACAGAGACGAAAGGAGAACAGTGATAATTCACGACAGACCAGAAATACCACACGGCCGACATCCCAGAGAAACCGGTTCCAACCCACCTAGGCAAACTAATTGGAAGAGTGAGGGAAGCATAAGCACAGACAAACGGGATGGCAGGTAAATGTGCTGACTGACCAGGGAAAGTACTGATTCTTGTAGAACTTAGCCATAGCAGCAATTCCTCAATTAGTGTGTAAAGAGAGCATAGACCCTCCCCTACTAAAGAAAAGCATTGGAAGAAATAAGTAGGCTATCAAATGCTAAATCTCATCTAGGAACCGGTTGCTGACTCCCAGCAGTCTGCTCTTAATCGTGAGTAGCAACACAGAGTTAAGGAGGCTTTTGTGTAGAATGCAGATGTAAACGAATAGCATGTGATCTTGAATTATTTAAAAAGCCAGAGAGATCTAAAGGAATGTTTCTAAGAAGTCAGCTGCAGGTTGCTAGGAACCACAGGAATCTGCTGTCTACATGTGCTGTGATTTGGTACCAATTCAACCATACTGAAACCAAAATTTTGATGAAAGCAATTTTCACAGAGGCGAGCGGCCGGACCGGTCGGGAAGGGAAGTGTCCGGCCACGTGAGGGGAGCACCTCCCGGGAGCCGCAGCAGCGCCTCCGGCTACGGAGGCAGGGAAGGAGAACGGGGCGTGATGGGAGAGAGAGGCGGAGGACAAGTGAGTCACCTTCTTGTGTTCGTGTGCATGAAGGACAGGCTGGAAAATGCATGCTGGACTCACGCTGGAGAAATGACCATGTAACATCATCAAAATGATTCACAAGCATCCTGCCTACTTTCAACTTAGTTCTCTTTATGTTAAAGGTTCTTTCCTAATAACCCAAGAAATTGCAGAAAAATTACCCTATTCTTGTCTGGCATCTTTATGATAAGAACAATACCTGAGAGAGTAGATGATTAAGCTTTTGAGAATTTGTTGTCACCTTTTCATGGTTTTAACCATACACTCACTGCCTGCTACTTTCAGTGCAGTATGTAATTGTAATTTGTAATGTGATGCTGAGCAAAAATCCTTCTGCAAGACTTGTCTTTAAAGACTACAGATTAACTCACTCCTGCTGGTAAATCCTGAAGTATTTAAAAAGTATTAATGTTCTTTTCTCTGAGTTTTATGCTAGTGATAATGAGATCAGAGCAGAATTGGGAGTAAAGTATAAGTTTGTAGAACCTCACTTGCTGCATACCCACACACTCGTCATTGCAATTAAGTTTCTGTTACCTGGAATTAATAGGAATATTGTAAACATGTGTAAGCAGCCTAGGGACTGAAATCTTGAAAGACTTGCGTTTATTCTATCAGCTGTAAGCTTATTTTTCTTGACAGGCCTGTTTCTTGTAGATGGAACAGCCCCTTCTTTGTGAGAATGACTGTGTCACTTTCTCCCCAGCACTACAACGAGGACAGACACGTCGTAGAACGCCACAGTCGTGAAACTGGACCAAGGAAAGAATGGCACGGACCTAGTTCTCAAGGAAGTGGCTACCATGACACAAGGAGAATGGGAGATGGCCGTGGAGGAGGGGGCATGATGGCTCCACATACAAGGTACAGACACCACTCCTTCCTCTGCACTCCCCACTGAGCCCCTGCAAGCTCTGGTGTCCTTAGGAGGTGCAGCAGCGTGGGTAGCACAGGGTGACACTGTGCCTGCTGCACAGCACACAGCCCCTCCTGCCCAGCCAGCACAGGGCTCCCCAAGGGTGTTGCTGCTGGCCACGGGGCCCAGCAGCACAGGAGTGAGGGGCTTCCTGCAAAATCTCTTTTCCTGCATGTATTCAAGTCTCTTTTGAGACTTACACTTTAACAGTTGAGTGATAGGAGATGTAAGAATGTTATTACCTGTGCACCAGGAGTTTAGGTATGTATCATAACACTTTTTTTAAAACTTCTGTTTCCAGTAACTCTTCACCCATTAATAGAGTTGTACAGATCACAGGCAATTCCATGCAGAGGGGAAGTGGCTCAGGATTTAAGCCATTTAAAGGTGGACCTCCACGAAGATTCTAAGATCTACAGCTGCTTGGTTTCAAGATAACTTATTGAAATTTCTTGTAAACTTTCTCTGATTAAGAACAGGAAATCTTGTCTGGAAATCCTGGTTAAATTTTTTTAATTTAACATGATTATTTTCCTCTCAATTTTGGAGGCATTTTCATAGTTACGTTGTAATTTTGGATAGTTTTTGTGTATCTTTGATAAGCATTTTCCTCGAGGCACTAGAGCTGTGTAAAAAGAAATTGGAACCAAAATATTTGTTAATTCTGTATAAAAGAATAGTTTCCAGCTGTGTGCTAGTAGTTTGATTTGCCAACATTAGCTCTGTGGTGTCTTGCTTTAAAGTTAGCTACTTCTCACAACATCCACAATAACCTCCATTTTGAAGGTTGTCCAGACTATTATCTCTGCTTTCTAATTTGTAGAGAAATAAGATTTGTTCTTTCATTACTGGGTATTATGTAACCTATTTTTGCAGAAGGTACTGTTACATTGAGTGCATTTATGTGTATTCTTGCAAATGTATTCTTTTGAAATAAACCTTCATATTCTATATAGCTTCTAGTAAGTCTTTAAAGCAGTCTTTGGGGAAGGAAGGCAGAATTAAGCAGACATGTTGGTATAGCAAATCAAAGCAGGGGTGCCATCAGGTTTTAACTACATTTTCCTTGTCTCCTTCACTGTTACTGGATTGAAAAACTTAGAAGCACATTTGCTCACAGAAGAAAGATTAGAACCAAAAAATAACAAAACACTCAATCAAGGCCCAAAGAACTAATTTTAGTGTGCTCTTTTTGTTTAGCAAAGCTCTGTGAAACAGCTGGGGTTTTACACTAGACTACCACAAACTCTGATTACAGGGCTTGGGGACTCCTGCAGCTGCTCACTGATGTGCCTTGTTAAGCCTTTTGGTTTGGGTCAGCGTGGAAGGGCCTGTGTTAAACCTTTCTGGACCAGGCCCAAGTGGAAATGCCAGGTCAGGACTCAGTTATCACCGAGCCAGGGTAAGGGTACAGCTACAACCCTGCTGTTCAGCAAGGGAGAAAGGCAAATTAATCCCGTTTGGAAAAGCTGGGTAGTGAATGGTTAACCAAAGAACAGGGGACTCCTAGCAGAACAGAAGAGCTTATGAAATAGTCCTTGAATAAGAGCTGGAAGTGTTCACTGATGCAGATTGCCTGTGAAAGACTGATTTCAGTTAGATTTTTTTAAGGCACGAGGCAGTAAGAAGATGTTGATTTCTGCTTGCTGTGTGGAAGAACTGCTAAGCACCTGCAGTGTTCCAGGGGAATCAAGAGCAGAGCAGAGAATGAGTTAAACTAAACTGGTGTTAAGTAGCCTTTGAGGAAAGATTGAGGAGAGAGAAACCTACTGTGTAACAGCACTGTCTCTGATTAATCCTTTATTTAGGTTTAAACAAAAGAAATGCACTGTCTCAACAAATGTGTCACTTACCTTGATATATTTAATATATCTTGTTCAATTCTTAAAAGAAAAATCTAGGAAATTCAATTTACTGAGTTTTGCTGCAGGAGTTTCCAAGAGAAAGTACAAGTTCCCAGTGCATTTTCAAAAGTACTTGTGCATTTGGCTGCAGTCTGTGCTTTATCAGGTGAGGTAACACACACAAAACAAACATCTGCTCCAAGATGAATTTATAGTGGCTACAGGATCGAATGGGCAATTTGGAAGTTTATAACCTTAAAAGACAAAGCTCTAGAGAGAGGTACAAAAATAAAACTTGAGATGTGCTTGATTCCCTATAAAAGTCTAGCTGTGCATTCCAACAGTTAAAGCTTAATTAAATTAAAATATCATTCTGCAGGTATAGCCTTTCACTTAAAATACTAAAACTCAGACAAGGGGGAAAAAACTGATTGAAAACAAATTGCTGAAACCTTTGAATTTATCAAAAAGCTGAAGAGCACCAGAAGTCTATCCTTTTCCAGAGTGAGTTTTGTTGGGTTATTGTTTGTTGGGCTTTTTTAAGTATATCATCCAACCTTTATTATTAGGAAGGAACTTAAATATCTAAATGAAATATTTATTTAAGTTTGCTCACTTAAATTTATTTACATACAATGAGTTTCAGAAGACTGTTAACCAAAATAAATCTCAGTTGGGTAAAGACCTTGAACTAGAGAGAGGCTGATAGCAGGAGACACTGTTTAAAAGGTAACAGAATTTAACAGCTTTGTGGTACACAAACAAAAGGGTATATTAAGATACAGAACTGGATTTCTCTGAAAACTATTTGTGTTCAAAATTATTGTAACAATTTACAAGGAAATGTTATTTCCCTATAGTCTTTAAAAACACATTAATACAATATAAACAATTAAGGCTTTTAAAATGCAAAACATTCAGTAGTTGAACTTTTAGATGCCATTACAGTGTTGGATAATGGTGTCACATGATGAAAAGTATTTCATTCACATACATTGGTACAAATGATACTGCATGACTAGATTTAATTGTGTCATGCACCTCTAAAATACAAGCTAAAAAAATTTAACTTCTCCCCTCTCTTGGTAAATCCAGAGTCACTTGCATCAGCTTTACACTTTGCATTTCCTTTTAAGACTAGATTTAGAGATCAGGTAAGCATGGGGTAACTAACAGACTCACAGCTAAACTGCTGATTTAACACAAGAATTGCACAATTGTGGTGGCATCTTGAAGACATTATTAATCTGGAAGTATTTTGGAACTTTTCTAAAATACATAACAGTTTTGGGGGGGAGCGGGGCGTGCTTTTGTAGAAAAACATTTAATTGTAAAAAGACCCAGTCAAGGCAGTTGAGACAACAAATATTTGACTTAGCACTGGAGAACTTGGGACGACTTCTATAGGATTCATTTTTGTATGTTCCATCAGTCATTTCTTTACTAAGCTTACCTGTGTGTGTAAAAGGTGATTATCACAAGTTGTACAAATAAGGGCTATGCAGCTGGTGACCAGATAAAAGGATAATTGAAAATTATTTTTAAAAAACTTTTGATAAGAACTTGTTTTGCTGAAAGCTGTAATATAAACCAAAATTGTCATTTAACATTAAAGCTCTATCAGGTTATTGTGGGGAAACTGCTGACAGTATTTCTCACTCCCTTATAAAGAAATTGCTGTAAGGAATTAACATAATACTGAGCAAGATGGAACAGATTTAGAATAGATTTCTGTGGCACAGGACAAGTACTTGATAGTTCTATAGTTCTAAGAACTGCTATCAAAGTTGTGAGGCTCAACCTGTAAACAGTGACTACACACTGCAAAAACACAGGGAAAAAACATTCCCAGGTGCTATGATCTGTCCAGTACAATCTCATAGGAACCTGCATTAACTGGGGATGTTTTTGCAAGGGCAAAGCATATCCAACCCAGAACCCTGCTTATTTCATCAATGCCTGTACTGTAACTCCCTGCATAGTCACTTTTCATATAATGTTACAGCACTAGTGATTTCAAGAGTTACCAAAATGCAGGTGAAGAAACCCTTACTACAATCGGTTTGTCTCTTGAAATCATTGTACCTATGGTCACTTTTTTAAGGGGTTCTCCAAAATTACTTTTGCTTGCCAATCCCTAAGAGAAAGCATGTAAGAAATCCAGAAATACAAGCATACCTGCTGTAACCCAAGTACATGGAATGCAAACATGTAATTATTGCAACTATTCATGATAAAAAATGCAAAAGCTGCATTACAAATAGTTTAAAGTCCATAAGCAGGTTCCTTGGTTCACTGTATCTATGTGCAGTGTCTTGAAGACACCACCTACTCTACTACGCTTTTCCAAGCAAAAGAAGGATTTTATTTCCATAGCAATACTTTTTTTTCTGTCATTACTAGAATGTGGTAATATCTACCCATGCAATTGGCCAAAATCCCCATACTGTCACCTCTCAGAGAACTTGGTTTCAAGCTCTCAGTGTGAAGGGCTTTATTAAAACTCAGTTGTGAACAAAACAGTAACTAAGAAAAAGCCAGTTTATGGCTCTGGTTAATCTGCAATAACAAAAGCCCTAAAATTAACAGACCTATTGCTGGCCTGATACCAAAATACTAGAGAGAAAATTGTCTGTTTTCGTAGATATTTTGGAGTTCCCCAAAACAAGAGATGAGCAAACCCAAGGGTGTTTCCATTACTCAGCTGATTTAAGTTTTTTAAGTGATTTAAGAAACACTGATGTTTCTTCTAATTTCAGCTTCAACCTTTTCCTTGGCATGTGCCAGTAAGCAGGAACAAAAGCCACCACAACGTTTCTGACAAACTACAGGTTTTTTCAGCTTTTTTGGAAACACATTCAGAAGAAATCTAAAAATGTTAAACTACGGTGAAATTTTCAAAACTGCTTAGCATAAACTTAACTTTTCAAAGTTACAGCTGAAGTTTTAACTCAGAAAGCCCATCCAAATTTTCCTAAAAGCTTCAACAAAGGAAGGAACATGAACTCAAGACAGACCAAATATCCCATTATTTCATCCAGCTCAGTGATGGAGAACCTGTTTGTCTCAGATAAAGGCTTTGGCTCATGAGACATTATTAGATCAATCCTCCCCGTGTTTCACAACAGGTATCACTTGGTGGATGGGACCTGAACTGTAACTGGGTCAGCACTAAAGAAGTTCAAGAGAGTAACTAAAAAAAACACCAACAACTTAGCTGAGGTTGTGTCCCTGTCCACCCCGAAGGTCTCTGTACATTTGGCTGAGTCTTTGGCTCTATCAAACAACCCCCATTTCATTCACTGCTGGGAGGGCAGCACAGGCAGTGCCTCAGCTCTGTCTGCACTGCCCACAGCAGCAGCTGCCTTTCATTTCAGCACTGTTACACTATTTGCAAGCAAACTTGTCAGTTACTTTGAGTGCTGAAACTTCATCTAAATAATTCCCTACCATTTCCCAAAAATAACACTGTTTTGATGCACATTTTTCTATGCTGTTGAGGCAAACATGGGATCTTGACATTCTAATGATAATTACTGAGTATTTAAAGGTTTTAACCTTGAAAAACAAGGAATTGCCCATTTCAGCCCATAAAGCTGCTCCATGAACACAAGTAATCCTACAAACCAGAAAAGGAATGAGGAAGGCAGATTTCAGCAAGTTCTCCAGACACAACTCCCCAGCAAAGAGAGCTCAGGGTGATAGGAGCTGACACTGACCAAAACGAACAGTAGGCAACTGACATTTAATAAGAATATTTGGAGCTATCCGAGGCAGCAGAGCTAGTCCTGACTTTAAAGCACAGTGAGAGAGAAAAGCAGTGTGTCCAGGGACAGACACTGCCAACCTGCCAGGAAATGAACCTGCTGGGCATTACCTAGGTGAGAAAATGCAGCCACTGCACGCTGTGCCACAGCTATTTGTGTCCAAAATAACAGCAAAATTAAGGACTAAGCCTTAAACATTCTCAAGAGGTAGCATAGTGACTTTTTATGTTCCAGCCTCTCTTTCCTCCTTAGCATTCCCCTGTGGCACTTCTTCCCCATCAAAGCAGATCACAGGCACTGCTTTTCTACTGGCCAGGCTGTGAACCAGAGGGAGCTGTACAGGAGCACTGTGAACATCAGACTGTCCACGGTGTCCTTGGAGAAGCTGTCACTCACCTCTTCCCCTTTTCCCACTCAACACTAACAGTCTCTGGCTAGTTACGCTTAATAAAAAAGGATGTGCACTTCTCAAGATGAAATGTTGTTTTCAGGCCTTGCACGTGATATTTGCTAAACCTGGACTGAATGAACATTTTGAGAGTTGGATTTTTCTTGCTCCCAAGGTGTTCATCATCGTACAGACGGAAAAAATGGGAGCATTCTACTGCAACCAAACTACAGCTTGTTATTTTTGCTTTCCTGTAATATGCTTTCTAATGAAGATTCTCCATCAATTACTGTGCATTTCCTGAGTCACCTGTTTAATGCTGCAACCTTTAAAAATCTACTTTTATATAAAATAAGCTGTTAATTAAATATGTTGTATTGAAGGATGTCGTTTCTATATATTCTCTAATAAGCATCCTAATGCAAAGAGCTGATCCAAGCAATGAGCTGACTTTGTTACAGAACCAGTGGAGCAGGAATGAAGAATGGTTCAGTTAAAAATACATCAACTTTACCTTTCACTTGAGTACTTCCTGCTGAATGCACAAGAAAATTCCATTTCAAGAACTCAAAACTGCCTTTTATTACATACTGGAAATTTTTTTTCAAGAGCTTGTGTATACAAGTTTGAAGAAACATGACAATAATGTGAAATACCAAGTGAGAAAGAGCCTGCCTGGCAATCCGAGGTTCCCAGCAGAGGCTGTGCTTCCCTTGGAGCTCGTGTGAACTCCTGTGAGCCACAAAAGGAGCTCTGCAGAGAAACTCTGAACACATTATTTCTTACATGAACAACATGGACAGCTAACAAAATGGAGCTTTTGCATTGTGTTTAAGGGAATTTTCAGGAATGCTAAGTTAATTCTCTGATGTTACAACCCTCTGTTGGATCTGCTTTGTGGGGTTACAGATTCCATTAGTGTGACAAGAAAACTGGTGGATTTCAGCATGCACAAAGTGCCTTATGGAAAAACATTTATCTCTATGGCAGTGCTCAGTTTTTGCTAATCTTAAGAATACTTGTATGTAGCTTTTTTTATGTTACAACTATAATGCAACAACAA
The DNA here is from genome assembly GCA_013396995.1 of Dicaeum eximium. Taxonomy (NCBI): domain Eukaryota; kingdom Metazoa; phylum Chordata; class Aves; order Passeriformes; family Dicaeidae; genus Dicaeum; species Dicaeum eximium. Next base: position 352,160 of record VWZP01009918.1, on the reverse strand, counting down.
AAATTCTATGATTCTGTTTTCTGTGCTAGCATTTATCTAGTGGAAAACAAGTTCTACTCTACTTTTCTAGACACTTTCATATATATTATGTAGGTATTTGGAGCATGTGCATGCTAAATTGTATAAACACATCTAAAGTATAAATCTATACCCTTTTACCAGAACATGAGCTGTAAATTNAAAAAAAAAAAAAAAAGGCAAATGAAGTAAACAGAAGTAGATATTGTCTTCCTGGTACTCCAAGACTATATTGTGCAATATTGTTTTCCAAGCTCACTTCATATAGATAAAAGCAATTCTGTTCAGGTTTTTTGATCCTCAGGTACTGTCAGAGATACCAACTGTGACAGGTGCTTTTGGAATGGTTACTCCCAGCAGGGCATAAATTAAGCTTCCAGATGAATTTCATTTTGGGTATTAGGAAGCTCAACTGCTTTTAACTTTTGCCACTAACAAGTTCAACTCATGCAGCCCTAGATTTCAGGAATTCTTTACCTTTTTTCCAAAGCTTCAAGACCTGTAAAGAAAAAAGGATATTAACAGAGGACTGTTTTCATAGCATGCCTTCCACCTCAAATACCCTGAAACTTTTACTCCTCTATTGAAAGAAACTGAATTATCTGGGAGTTGCAACTTCATGATGAGCACTGCATTTAACTCTTCTTCCTCTGTGACCAAAGGACCATAATTCTTCTAACTACAGTATATTAAGTTTCAGGCACATCTGTCTGGATCTGGAAATGTTACATGAATTCTTCTAATATAAGCAAGTATCTTAGGCAAAGAGAGAAACTCCATAGCCACAACAGCTAGATTCCTTCCAAAAGGAGTTAAAGTGGCAATACTGTCACTGAAAATAATAACAAACACTTAGCTTGACATATTTATTTTTCAAGGTCAATAAATAAATGTAAATACACAAATTTGGAAAAATCTTAGTAACAGAATGTTTTTAAACAACATTCTGGCTTAAAGTCTCTGTTATTGACACTATTGGAATATTTTCTCATCTACTTAAAGTAGCTAAGTCATAATGTTAGTGATCCTCCATCACATTAATTTGTTTGAAGAAGTTAGGCTGCTGCAAAGGAAAAAAAGACATCAACCTTTGCTTTGACATAGAAAATTATCTGAACTGCATACATTAAGTATTAAAATGACTTCTCTGGGCATGACTTTTCTAGAGAAGATATTTTTCAATTTACAGTTTACATATTAGAGACCTCCTACTGTTCATTAGTTCATCATTATAAAAGGGAAATTGTAACAAAAGTGGAAGAAAAACAAAAGAGGAAAAGGCATGGAAGAAGAGTGATACAAATTGGCCCTTTAGTTGGTAAGACATTCTTCCTTTATCTCACTTTCATTCTAGGTTGGTAACAGATGTTGTGATCACTGGTTGCCATCAGTGCAGCAAGTCTGCTTGAAATAATTGTGAAGTGGCTTTTTACCGGTGGGCTTGTGTTAGACACCCACTTTTACAGACATTCTCCAAACACCTGGAAGCGGGAATGTCATATTCCACCTTAGCTTGCCCAGGTTATTCTGTGTGAACACTAAGGCTTAGAGCACAGACACAGAACTTGTCCAGCAGAAGCAGCCTATTTCAAAAGTATCTACAAATCACTAAATAGAAATTTTTATCAAAAGGTTCAGCAAGAAGGTAATTGTTATTGATTTAATGGAAGTGGAGGAAGATTTGTGGTTCCCTCGAAGTTCATCAAGTGTTCTGTTTCTGCATTCTATAAATACTACAAGATGCAACATGTTTATTTGGTTCCCATAAATTAGAAAAATCTGGTTTCCAAAAATTCTAAATTAGTGATTTAAAAAACAAAATATTACACCTTTCAAACCATCCCAGAGAGGCAGCTTCACTCCTCTCTCACCCCTTCAGAAGTGTGCTTTTTTAAGAATACATGATTTATAAAACAAACAAAAAAGTGTGTTTTTAACTACAGTACACTTGCTGAAATATACAAGTGGACACGTTAACGTCATGTTGAAGTTCAAGGTACTTCTGGATAAAAGGCAGATAGTTAGTTACTTTAACTCTGCATTCTTATATAGAATAACGATTATTATAGACTTTAGTTTCCTCTCATCATTCATCTATCATATGGAGAGGTCAATAAATAAAAGCTTATCTGGTCCAGTTTACCTACTAGAGAAAAAAATAATAAAAGAAAAAGAAGTTACCTATAAAATTACTTGTTTAACCCTGATAACATCTGAGTTGCCATACCCAGTTTGTAGTTGCAAGAAAAGCAAACAATATTTATCTTGCTTTTTAATAAATGCCCCATTTTCTTCATGACAATTTTTGTATGCTGCTGATCAAGTCACATATTCTTGGGGCAAGAAAGCTGGCCAGGAGATGCAGTGATAGCAGTAACAAGTATAAATCTGGGTTCAAAAAAAGAACATACCAGATCCAGAAGCAAAGAAATCTGGACACACTGAGGAGGCAGTGCCCAGCTGTTACTTGGGCTCTTGTGTCGTGGAGACTATACCCAGCCTAAGATATAGTTTCATACTAAGGAAGTAACAGAGAACTCCGTTGTGCTCGTGTACAGACTTCAGGAAAAAGCCTTACACAAAATGAATTACCTTTGTTTAGAGTAGAAGATAAAATAGCTTACTAACTGATGTAATGAGTAATGGATGTCACTGTGACACAGGACTTGCCATGAGTTGTGTGTTCAGCTACAAGGTGCAGTATTTCTTATGACTAACTCAAAGCACAGCCACATCCAACTGTGATTTGGAATTCCCTCTTGAGCAGCACGCATTATGACTTTGAAGGAAGTCTGTCTGATTGTTACAAAGTCATCCATCCTCTCTTGGAACATGAACAAAATCCATGGGGTAATCAGGCACAGGCGGCATGTAACAGGTTTGTCTTCCTTTTTACTCCTTGTTTTTGCTTCCGAGGACATGCACTTGGCTCCAGATGGAATCCATGTTCTGTTACAAGAGAACACAGCTGTTCTTCTCTTTCTCCCTCTCCTTCTCTCGAGGCTCTTTGCGTTTGCGTTCGTTGCTCCCGGATTGTCTTGTGCTGGCTGGAGAGGCAGCACCTTGTACCTGCTGGGTAGGGGAAGTAACATGGGAAATCAACCCAGCACCACTGCAGACACAGCCTGAACTGCTACTGTGTGCTCAAGTTCACAAACAAAAAGTTTAAGTATTATGCAAACCAGCAGAATTCATGCAGGGGTTTTTGGTATACCTACTCCAGGACCTCCACAAAATTGCATATTTCTTGAATATTAAGTCAGTTGGAAATACCTTTCAAGTTTCATGTGTCCCTTCTGTTGTGTCCACATATACAGATCAGTAGTTTCAATAAAATATGTTTTCAAGCATTTTCTGGCACTTCTGTGTTATTGTACTGGATTTTTTCTTAGTTTCTCTTATAAGTACATAATCCACATTTCACTATTTGCAGAGTCAAAGTGCTGGTGTGGGCAGCGAGATAATGGTAAGGCTTTTTGTGACTAGAAACTCTTTAATAACTTGACAAAGGGGCAGGTATACAAAGGCAACATAAGTTTTGTTAATTCATCATCTATTCCCTCTGTTACCCATTCACAGCTGCAAATGAGCAGGCTCTTAATCCTGTTCAGCAGGTTCCTCAGTTCCTTCTACCTTTGGCAGGTATGAATCTGTGTCTTAGATAGGTACTGCTGGTTCTAGTAAAGCAACAAACAGTGCAAATAACACAGCTTTTACATGCCAAAATTCTTGTTTCATGCTTAACAAAATTATCAGTTAATGGTTCTGAATTACTTCAGGCCAAAGATGCAGGCTTTATATAGACCATTTCTTACATATTTGTAAATAAAAGCAGTCCTGAAAGTTCTCAGTGGTTAGGAACTCTCTAAATCCAAAACAACAACTTAAATATCATCTCTGGCACAGAAGATTCAGTTAAATTGCATTTTTGGATAGACATGTGCATGAATCACGTTTTCAGAAGATTTTGAAATCAGCTGCTTATGGGTATGGGATGGAAAGGTCTACTGAGAGAAACTGTGAATTGGCTGGTTTGGAACAACAGAATAGATCACATGAGATCACAGTTTGAATCACCTAAAAATGTACAGCAACAAACTTCTTCAAGACAAAATAAAGACAAAGCTTCAACTATTACCAAAAAGTTTAGTTGAATGCTCTTCTGCAAGTAATGTAAAATACTAGCTAATACCATCTTTGTAACCTGACCTATTCATTCCAAATTAAGTATAAATTAAACTCTAATTTAGAAGGTTAAGCCTGCTTTAAAGTATTTACATGTTTGCAGATACCATATCTACATGCATACTCCAACAATTGTAGCATATTCTGAAAGATTCCTATATTCACCTCAGGCTGAAATATGTACAAGTACAGATGTATCTATGCAATTATTAACACTTTCTAAAATTGATGATCATGTTCTGTAGAACTGTTTTCTTACCTGGACCTGAGCAGCTGCTTGTTCTTGTTCCTGATAGTACTGAGAAGCTCTCCTGTCCTCCTCTTCCTGCAGCTTCTTTGCTAGCTCTAGATCACTGATTCCTTCTGGGATCTGTTCCCAGTTAATCTCTTGATTCTGCTGCTCTTGTTGTAGAGACAATGCCATCAGATAATCCTAAACAGTAAACCTGTTAATTAATGCTCTTTCACAGAGAAAAGAGTCAAGTCATATCAAATGAATTTTTCAGCATGTGCAGCTACACACTGCCATCACTTTTCTCCTCCCAGCCTTCTCTGCAAATGGAGATCAGGAATTTGTTTCAGAACCTGTCCATAAACCTCAACTGCAGAAAGGCTGAGAACAGCTACTTTACATATCTGCTTTCACAATGCCTAAACTGCAGCACAGAAAACACAAAAACTAATTAAAAATCTTTGTTTAAGGTTTAAATTCTATTACCTAGACAGCAGCAAATTATCTGTCAGATTTTTATTCTGAGAGATGCAGTACTTCAATTTATTAAGAAGCATCTTATTAATTTTCCCCCAGTATTTAAAAAATATTAATGGTGAAACTTGTTCAGAATGTAAGATTTTCAAGGACCTTTGTCTTGCTCTGCACTTGTGCATAAACTGGTACAACTCAGCCCCACCTCAGACATCACTTCTGCAAACTCTGTGTCTCTGAGAATAACAAACACCCACCATGCACAATCTGCTGTGGGGATTGTCCTACATTCAGCCAAGGGCAGCAGAAGGCAAAGTTCAGCTATGACAATCTTAATGAGCTGAAGAGAGTTTGTTATGTAGGAAGAAATTCCACAGTCTGCTTCTGTTTCCATATACAAAGCAGATGTGACATTTCACCTGAGTGAGGACTTGGCAGAAGTGGATTCTGGGAGATTAAAATCCCACTTTCCAAACTACTCAGTTGGTCTTACTTTTCCTCCTTCAAAACCATATTAATACATTCAAGTGGCACTCTGGGAACCCCGATCTAATTAACTAGAGGAGTTTTATAGTCCCACATATGCATGAGTATAGACACATACACATCTGTGGAATTACGCATAAATATGACTAAAAATCAGTCCTAACTTACAATGGAAAGGCAGAAATCCAGTACCTGATCTATTTGATCCTGCTGCCCTCTGTAGACAGTGTCAGGGTCTGATGGAGGCCGCAGGTGGAATTCAGAGTCACAGAAATTCCCGTCACCATCCACATTGTGTAAGCTTTCCCACACAACCTTCTCTTCTGTAAGAAAACCCTGGTCTGTCACCAGCAGGTAAAGCTGACCCTATACAAAAGAACAAGGAAAACTTGTAAAATTAAAAAAAAAACTTTTTATAACCTAAGTAGCAGAAATTATACAACTGTTGCATTCCAATAAAACATTCAAGTTTTTTGCATGTTTAATAATTAAAGAAATCAGCATACAGCATTAAACCACCAGATACTAATAGTCACTGCTAAATTAACAGCCACACCATTTCTGTATTCCATCTTGCAACTCCTCATTCTTAATGGAAGCTCATATTGACTAGAAATTAATATAAAACATTAATATATATATGAATGAATATATGAATATGTATCAAGCTATATACCTTGACAGCTCTTCAGAAACACACCTAAGAAGTAGACTTAAAAACTGGCAATAAAAACTTTAAATCCTAGGCTTAGTCACATTAAATTACAAAGGCAAGATATGGCAGACAAAGGTGATCTTTCCAAACAATCCAAGAGGCATTACCTCCAAATGGCCACATCTCTGACTTCATGGTTCATAATGAGTTTTGCTGGAAATTTGAGGTCTGTGTCAATTTAAAGCTCTAAATTTAAGATTCTTGCTATCACTTGTTACCAATAGCTGCTTTTGTTGGCATTTTAGTAATTTTACAGTTCCATAAGGCCAGATTTCTTGCTTTCAAAGTCTGAAATTATAAAATGGGCTGGTCTGGAGTGAAGGAGACAATGCTAACACGTGCAGATACCAAGGCACTGGAAGGATGAAATGTAAGCTTAGGCTGAAGGAGTGGGAGAGTGTGGCTGTTCTCAGTTCTTCTGTAGAAAGAACTGAGATAAGGGGCCTGAGAAATTCAGAGGAGAGAATTGTAAACTATAGTATTATCTTGCTTTACAACTAATAGTGACCCCAATTACAACAGGAGAGAAGCTGAAATCAAAGGGAAATAACTGAAATAGGCCCCAAGTAAAAGGAAATGGTGCTGCATGTCTGGGGGACAGCAAAGCAGCACAAAATACCTGTTTAAATTTCCATTTAATTAAATCTATTTATTTCATCCTACCTTTTTTATCATGTTTTTAGGATTATACTCCAAATCAAGAATGTTGTTACTGACCATAGAGCACATTAAAACTGAAGCTCCCATTACTAATATTGAATGTACCAGATCAAGACACTCAATATAAAACTTGTAGCAGTGGTTTAGCTGTAAAAATCAAGGCAGTTTATTGTGACATCCACAAAAATTTGGTATTTGTATTCCAGCAGCACAAAAAGGGTTCTCAAAGATCGCTGTGCTGAAGTTGTACCAAAGCAAGAGGCAGATCCTGTTCTCATAACTTCTAAGGCTGAACAGGCAAGAAATGGAAACTCCATCCATACTCAACACATACAGAATGAGCTCCCTGACTTCTCTGAAGTCATTAAATGGCTCTCTAAGGGATATGTTGAAATTCCACTCATGTCTCGTCAATCCCACTCTGTTTGCAGCTGCCCCTCCTGGGGCTGGGAGGTCACTTCATGTAACAAAAATATTATTTGAAGACTCACATGCAGCAATTATTCCAATATTACCTAATACTGTAACATGCACTTATACACAAGGCCAAATAGAGTGGATAAAAAACCCAAACCAAAACCAAACAGGTAATACTACTGTATGTTCAAGCTTTGGAATGGGAGTTAAACAGCACAGGGGGGCTTCACAGACATAAATACAAATGTCAGCAACAAGTCTGATCACATATCATCTACGAAATCATCTGCCCCATGGAAACCTGCCTAAGAACTGAATGATACTGTTGACATTTAAAATTATCTGAAGAAAATAAAAGGAAGTAATTTCACAACGTTTCCAGTTTGCACAGAAAACCTATTTCACAACATTTTGTATGTAAGAAGTATTCAAAAAGATTTTTTTAAAATCCCAGAATTTTTAAGATAAAATGTATTTGGACTTTTAAGTTCTATTTTGAACAGTACATTGACTCATACAAAACCTAAAAAAGGGGGTGGGGGGTGTGTGTGTGTCTCAGGTTTTTCTCTATTATGCCATACATTTTTAATTACAGTCCATAAACTGTGTAGCTTAGTAATACTGGAATTGTGAAAATACTAGTTTTCCTATCTCCAAACTATTATAAGCTTATTTTTTCCACACACAAATATTAAGGAATTAATTGCCTTCATGCAATTAAAATCTAGCATCTAAGGATGGATTAAAGCTAACACGTGTTTGAAATAGAGACCTGTTTCAAATCTTATATACAATTCATATTCTTACTTTGTAAGAATTTCTTAGTTGAACACTGGTTGTAAAAATGTCACCTTGGAGTAAATAATAAAAGATAAATATAACACAGCTCCCTAATGAAAGGCAATGAGCTGCATTACAAATCACCACATTACCTGAGCACCACCTCTGCAATTCCAATACCAACTGCATACCTTAAAACATTCTTCTTCACTTGAACAAAGCTTAGCAAACAAACAAACACAGGCTCCCTAGTACCTGATAAAGGACAGAGTTCCTGTTCACATCACTGGAATCAAAGGCAAATGGGAAATCACAGATCAGAGATCTAAAGTCATCTTTCCCTTATTTTTAACCAACTTCTCCGATCTTTACATCGTATTAGTATAATTAAATTGAATTCCACAAAAAACCCCAAGCAGGACCTTCACAATATTGCTAATATTCACGGAGCCTTTGGCAAGAAGTTCCTACCAAGTAAGAGGAGTTGTCTCTTTTGCTATGAGCTGTAATGTAGCCTCTCACCATGGGTTTGTTCCTTCTCCTGGGAACAAGGAAATAGAGGCCCTATCTACAGACCGGCTCTGTAGGCACAGTTTTAATGCCAGGCACGTTCTCTTCCCAATGCTAAAGGCACAGGCCACATTCAGGGGCACACCCAGGCTCCAGCAAGGAGAGCCTGTGATCCGAGAAAAGCCTTTTATCCTCTGAATTCGCGCTGCCTCGGAGCCGGGCTGCACGGAGCCAGGCCGCGCCCGGGGCCAGGAAGCAGCCGCCCTTCCCAGGCACTTCCCACAGCCCGGGCCGGGCCTGGCTGTGAGGGACAGTCACAGCCCCGGGGGACGGCCACACGGCCCCGGGGGATGGCCACACGGCCCCGGGGGACGGCCACACGGCCCCGGGGGACAGAGACACTGTGCAGCTGCTGCTGGTGCCAGGGCACCGCTCACCAGGCCGAGCTCGGGCCCCTCACGTAACCAACGCACATAAAAACGCCTTTCAAATGCCCCTCACCGAAAATAGTTTCACTCTTTACAAAATGTTTCTACCTTCAGAAAAATCTTAACTGGCCGTTTCTAGAGCATTACCAGATTAGCTTTTAAATGTGGGAGTTTTTTAACAAATACCCAGTCTCATGGGTTAACACTGCCCCCCAAAATACCAGCACATAATAGACAGCAAAAATATCTACTAACTACAGTCAGTAGGGAGTAAACCAATGAGTGCATAACTACTGTAGACACAGTTTAACAAGGTTATGACTAATTATTTATCCTAAGAATCAATAGTTAGATATTGTAGACCAATGCCCAGATTTTATAGTTTCACATATAAAAACCCTGAAATAAAGCTGAGGATAAAGCAAGATTATTCTCCCAAACAGGGATCTCTCAGTCTTCTGGTTTCCACAGAAAACCCCTCTCTGAAATGCACAAATATAGGCTACAGGGGATGTTACTAGACCTCCTTTCCTTGGATAATTTCACAATCAGATTAAATAATGAATGTTTTTAAACTGCTTGTTCTAATGCCAATTACCATGTTTCCAGCAATTCAGAACACTGAAAAAGAAAACCAAACACCTGTCCAATAGTTTCGTACAGTAAAGACAAACATTTTAAGCCTTATGTTTTGAATAGTATGTGAATATTCTCTTGGACTTCTGGATCAGATCCCTTTGTTTTTGTGAAGGTGTTTTAAGTTGACGAGTAAGTGTTGTTTTAATTTTCTCTAACAATTAAAGTATTCAGATATACTAATAAGATTTTTCTAAAGAAAGTATGTACTATTGAATTCAGAGTAACCCTCAGCATAAGAACTGTACACTTACTAAGAAATTGAAAAATAAACGTTTTTAAGCAGTTATATTCATTGCCTCAACTGTGCTGATCTTTAATGCCCAAGGAAAAAGTGCAATTATTGCTATGAAATACACCTTGTATTGGAATAAAAGTATCTGTTGAGTTCTGAAGCAGAAACACAACATTTATAAAGTACAAAACACACACACTTAAAAATCCAAACAGGTAAATGTCTTGACACTTTTCAGTAAAGAACACAGGTTCTATTACAAACAAGTCTGTGGGAAAAACGTTCCAACTGAACTAAGATCTTCTTACCAAACCGATCCCCTCTTTACAGTCCTGTTTTTCCTTGATCTAGGGAATTATCATTTGATGTATTTATTATCTGCATAATGAAAAGCAAAGGCAAAAAAATAAAATCACATTTTTAGCTGCTGAAAATTATTACTGTATAATCACATGAGCCAAGACTGTTAGTATGCAATTAAAGGGACAGGAATCAGAAAAAATGATTACTTGGACAAATGGACAAGGTATGGAAATCCAAGTCCTTTCACTGAAATATCAGCCTCAAAAAACCCACACTGCACTTAAAAAATATCTCCAGTGTACAGGTCCTTATATCAGCTCTACATTAAAGCTGCCAAATAAAAGTTTAAGCATTAGCTTAATTAGAATAATAACTGCTAATTACTCAAGCTGTGTTTCTAAAAATACACTCATTTTATAACATAGACATAACTTATTAAACTTATTAAATGTGTAATTCTCTTTTCATTAACTTTATAGCTGCTTTATTTATACATTTCCATGTATTGGTTTGGAGGGGAAAGAGAGAAAGGCAGTATTAGAGATAGAGAAAAAAAATAATTGCATCATTCTTGCTCTATAAGTTCTATACCTCCATTTTCCCTGGCATATGTTGTGCCTCCAGTTTTCCCAATGGATGGAGTTTTTATTCATAGTCCAGCTACTGCTGACTACTGCTCAAACTGTGAGGAAACTGTCTGCAGAGTGAGCATTAAATCCAGGAGATGGAAAGAGTGGAGCAGTTTATAAAAATCTCAACCCTTTAGCAACAATGCATTTGGCATTCACATGAGTATTCTGGAGGGCCAAAAATTTCTGGATAGCTGATCTTGGCTAAAAGCCCAAGTGAAGTCTATTTCTGACTTGATACAGAAGACCCCCTAGACATACAGCTACTGCAAACAGCTGGGTAGGTAGTAGACAAAAGAGTTACTGCTGGCCTTTAAACATCAATTTAAAAATTATTCTCTGTCTTTATTAAAAAGTTTCTTGATATCTCAAATTCTGCCATGTACCACTCAGCAGAAATCCAACTCAAAATGAACACTGTTTACAAGCAATAACCTCAGGAACTAAAACATGTACATAACATGGAAATTAAACATTAACTACAAGGTCATTCCCTGTAATGACTAACAAAAACAGGAACAATGGCCTCTATTTCAAAACTTAGCATTTCAGAATTCTAAGAATTCTCAAAAAGCACAAGATTAAAACCACTGTGACTTAGCAGCAGCAAATCTTAAATGTACAAACCACACTCTTTCAAATATTTTAACTTTTTATTTCTTAGGACTTGTATTTAGCTCTTACAGGTAAAAAGACAGATTTTTACTTACTACCCTAACCTCTTCTGTATTATTAGTTTTGGCTGAGGATATTTAACTCATTGAAGTGTTCCATTTTATTTCTATAAGGAGAAAGAATCTCAACTGAGAAGTAAATGTTTTCAAGTATGAAGCTGGTAAGCAGAGACACACACCAGGTTCTGGCCTTTAAACTAAATACTGGGCTGCAAAAGACTACAAAGAGCCTATGTTTTACAAAACTAATCTGTATTTATAAATCCACAGGTCAAAGTGATATGCACTGACTGTATTTAATACAAATAATATTTTAAAGGATTTAATAATAACACAAAAATGCATTATTTCCAGGAGGATTTATATATTTTGTCTGGAATAGCCTTTAAACAAAGTAAAAGAGCATCTGCACCTCTAGATACCATTTGTACCCAGAAAATACAGCTGTACTTTTACCATCTCCTTTTTTAAAACCATATTATGTTGAGGTTGGGGTTTATTCTTCCCTTCCCACTCCATAATGAAAGCATAAAACAGTGTATAGGCTTGCTTGACAAGCTAGCACCAGCTAATCCATGAACTAAATTTAGAAAAGCAGAGAGTGGAAAAACTATACTCAAAATTGTGATTTAAATGAGCTGCATCAGGAAGTGTAATATTTGACCAGACACATATATTTCATAGCTTTGGGTTATTTAAATGGAAGAAGAGAGGAGAAAGATCCTTTTCCTTGCCCTACTGCTTTAAGCAAGTGGCATTGTATAAACAGATTTAAAACAGATCTATGTAATTGAATCAGAAAACCAAATGTGTTACCTGCTTGTAGAGTTAATCATTATTTATCAGGACTGTTCAGACCTCTAGCTCAGCTTGTGAGTAGTTACTCAAAATGCCAAAGATTAGCATTGACAGGATTAACAGAGGGAGGAAAAAAGGACTAATAGTAACAAATGAAAGTGTCATTCACATGAGGTATATGACATTATTATGTAATGACAAAACCAATGGTTTCTTAACTTTTTTGCATGTTACACACCTCTTCTTTTTCTGCTTTTATTACCATTATTTATAAGCACAAATGTACATGAAATTAAAGTCTTATTAAATAACAGATAACCAAAACCTAATTTTAAGAGTTCTATACAAGCGTAATAACTCATCCGCTACCATCCTAGCAAAAGTAAAGTTGTTTTAGCATGAAGATGCTCCATAAATGAACATAAACCTGCCAAACCAGATTCTCCATTCCATGGAGGAAGGAGTCCCAGAAGCCCTAACCAAGCTGACACTTGCTTTTTGTATCCTGGAATACTCCTTTCACAGCTGCTGCCATTTTTATTCCCCAGATACAGATAGAAAATAATTTTTAAAAATTCTCTTCCCTAACAAAGGGAACCAATATTGTAGCTCATCTCAACTTCTCCAAGCATTTGGGATTTTGCATATGGACCTATTCATCTACTGGCCTGAATGTAATACAAACTTTTAGATCCTCAGAAACAAGAAATTAATTAAAGTAACCTTATCATGCCAACCACAAACTGCAAGAAAATTTACGCCATGTAAGAAGTGTACGTAACTATACATAACCACAAAGAGTTAACACAGGGAGTAAACTGAATATGAAGGGAAAGGCTACAAGAAGATTTAAAGTAGTAATGGATCCCAGTGACTAAACCACTGTAATCAATAATTCCTAAGTAACATTTGCTACAGACCTTACATTCACTGTAAGCCATGATTATATATAACAACCTGGAATTTAATTCTATTTCAAGACAGTGAAAAACTATGACTTGCTTTGAAATACAAAACACAACAATAAAGACAAAAATGCTGGATGTACCTTATATTTGGTCATGGTGCTAAAATGGTTGTTCCTGAAGAACACACAAAGCTCTCCCTCCTGGACAGCTGAAGTCAACTCACACAGTCCATGGTATGTCAATTGTGTAGCTGTGTTATTTAGGAACTGCTCAGCTACAAACCCTATGAAAGCAACACATACTGTTATGTGTCTATTACACACTTGCTAATATAAGACCTGGTAGCACTAGTAGTAGTTTTCCTGTCTCCCCCCTACATCCCCATATTGCCACAAGCCTTAGGTAACACATAAAAAGAGGGGACAACAAGTTTCAAAGTTTTAAAACCACAGCATTTTAAAAAACCTTCTCATGTTCAGAAATGCTATATCCACTTTTAATATTACTCATATTTTTCCTTGTTGTAATGGAGTATATAATTCATATTCTAATTATAGGAGCTTATTATAGGACCATATTCCTGTTATACGTAGCTAAGTTGAAATCTGAATGCTGCCACAATAGGGGAAGTTCTTGCCAGCTTTTGAAAAACTGTACTTAATAGATCAAGAGAATGCATCAGAGAAGTAGAGAAGACAAGCACAGTGCTGTGTGCCTGCCCAAGGAAAGCAGCTCAGCACACAAACACAGCTCTTCCCACTTGTATCTCTACTCAGCATCACCCACATGGAAAATATGTAACTTAGATTTGGCAGGGCACATACTTTGATAAAATACAGAAAAACATTACTTACCTTCACTAACCAGTTCACTGTTTTCTGACTGTTTACAAGAAATTATCTTCTCCACCAGCTGATTGTAACTGCAGTTACCAACTGCTTTTACTATGTCAGCAACCTGCAGCAGGAAGGAACAACATGGAAAATTTACCTTTGAGAAGAACAGAACAATTGCAAGGCAGTGGCAATTATTATTAAGACATTAAGAATTCAATAAAGAGAGGATGTTATCCCCTTAAAAAATCTAGGCCAAAACATTTTAGCCCAGACTGTTACACATTTTGCTATTTGAGATCCTATTTTAAATCCTTCAGTTAACTCTTAGCATCACAAGCTAAGGCAGATGGAGAACTCGGCATGAGTTGGATCAGCTGGGCCAGGGTAAGAGAACAGCAACTCTCACCAACAAGGCATGAAAAGAAACACTCTTAGGCATTATTATTCCAGCCAAACTCACCAGTCTACCCCTAAGCAAGCAATACCACTTTATTGTTTATTAAATAATATAACTAAAAATAAATTACATGTTTGCTAAAGATGCAGTTCTCTCCAGCCAGTTCCACCATCCTCATTTCTCAATAGCAGTGACTAATAAATCAGAATTAAATAAAGGGGGAAAGTAACTTTGTATTCCTTCCAAGTGTTCTCTAATAAGCTTTCAAAAATTATGACTGGGACACCGTATCTGGGGCAACTTGCTACTTCCCTCAGAAAAACAATTCTCCTTTACAGAGTCATAGAAGCCTTTGAAAGTTTACTTTAAGAAGCCTTTTAAGGAAGCCTTTTATAGTTTGACTATAGATCCAGGCTCTGCAAAGTTCCTGCACTAAAAACCACAGAGTCAGTATTAATTTCTCGGTTTTTCTGACTAGATTTAAAAAATTCATTATTGACTTGTTAAAATTCAGAAATACCTCCCTCCCACCAATAACATTCAGAATAACTTTTTTAAAATAATTGAAACAGAGTAAGTTACCTGAGGGTCCACTAACCATCCATGGTACAAGGGGATATCAAGAAGATCAAACACTATGCATTCCGGTGTGTATTCAAATACTCGGACACCTGTGAACTTCACATTGACATCCAGACCCGTCTGCAACTTATGCAGAATTGCCATTGCGTCACTCATATTCTGACAACAGAAAGGAAAAAAAGAACAGATGACCCAACAGAGCTTTGTACATATGGTGGTTACTCTTGCAACCCTTCATTTAGTACTCATCAACTCAACACTTTAAAAAAAAAAAAAAAAAAAAAGGGGAAATTACCAAAACAAATGTTTCAATGCACATTCACGTTACACATTGTGCCAGAAGATATGAAATATAGGAATCTCCCTCTAATCACCTCTATCTGATTGTTTCTTCTTTTATACCCATAAACTACTTTTGGGCAGTTCTGATTGCTTTTAGGTCTATTTCCCAAAGCCACAAGCCAGGTGCTTGCAAGAAAACTGAATTATAAGGGAATCTTCAAGGGACTTTTCTTGAGGTTTCTTCTCCCCTTTTAAGCCTTCTCTTACAAGTCACACTACAGTACTTGTCACTACATAATGAATGAACAATAAGATCTACACAGACCCACTTGCCAACTCTCATTTCAGGGTTCATTACTGAGAATCAGAGTCTTACTTGTTCACCACTTTTTTTTTCATAAAAAACCATTTTCTATCTTATTTTCGGCATACCTTTAAAGTTCCAATCAGTGAAAGGAAAGATGAGCAAAAAAATGTGCTGTGTGAGACAGTTACCTTGAACCAACAGATAAAAAGGAATTCCTGATGTGGAGGAAAAGGAATTTTCCACTAAATGAGAAAAGTCCACAAAGAGTACGTCAGAAAGTCTGTGCAAAAGATTTGGGGAAACTGAGGCACTTTTTTGTTCGTTGTTTGTTTGGGGGTTTTTGGGTTTTGCAACATTCTGTTGTCTCAGAGGAATTCAGGCTTACTACAATAAGAAAGTAGCATGACAAAGACCAGAAATACAGATTGGACAGGAGATGGAGACAGCAAAGATTCACAGACTAAAACTACTGATGGTTAAAGACAGTTGCTTTTGTTGTCTTCTGATCAGACTCTGCACTTGAGCATGGCTGCTATAAATGAGAGTTTTAATGCCTGTAGCCCTTTAACTGCCCTGTTCTGTCAAGTTTCCATGATCAGGAATGGAACAGCTCCCACTACCTTACTACATGTTGCTTCATCTTACAACTTTGCTATGTCACAAGGTTTAGCATTTAGGAAGATTTTGAAGTCATTCTCAAGACTGGCTTCAACTTTCAAGTTTTTATCATTTTAAAAACAAACCAAATCACCTTAACAAGTGCATGTCATTAGTAGGGACCAGATATCAAATATAAAAACCTGTTTGAGATGTTTTGAAAGAAATTTTGCCATAATCTTACTCTGCTAAATGAATAAGAAGTCCATAGTAAGTCAGCCCTAGCCATCCACAAATTCAGACCATACATCTACAGACAATAGCTGCATTTATTTTAATGTTTACTTTGCAAACAAAGCAGGATTACATCAAACAGACCAGAAAACCACAGAAGTTTCTCACCACAATTTCAACATTATCACTTCTACTTTAACTATTTCCGTACCTTCAAAGCAACTTAGAAAATTTCTAGAATAGAAGGCTTCTTTGAAATTACGTGGTTAAAAACATCAGGTATGTGACATTTACATAGTAAACCCATATATTTGAGCATAAGAAAGCTATAGAGGTTGTACTTTCACCACATGTAATAGTTTTCATCATCCTCCTTTAAGCTGATTATAGCTATAACCTTCTACAGCACAGAATTGTGTAGAAAAAAATAGCCAATTTTGTTATTACAAAAGTAATTCCGAGAATCTGATACAAATCAATCTAAAGTTACTCAATTTGGTTTTCAACACTGAATGAGAAGAAAAAAAATGACCTAAGAATAAACAGAACTACCTTGAAACTTTACACCTATTAAAAAACTCAAATTCACTTTTCCATGAATAACTAAAAAACTAGCTATGACTACAGACGGAGCTTGGAAAATATATACTAAATCAATAATTTTTAAAACTAATAGCATTCTCTTCAGTATAGAAAGACTTCTGTGATGACATATGAATAGTGGCCAGTGCAAATAATATTGCCTTTCATAACATGGCATCGACCTCTTTTTGTAAATCACGATTAAGAACAGATCTCTCTTACTCAGTTTACATCCTCAGAGAAACTCTGGCAGGCACCACTGAACAGAGCAACTGAAGGACATGTAACAGAAGACTTCAAAAAGCAACCACCCTGTTGTATACTTTTATTAGTACCTTTGTGTTACAGTTCTTCAATAAAACCCATTTTACTTCATTACGCTTATAATGGAGGGGGTGGGGGGGAAGTGTCTTCTGTTAATAGATACTGAGTTTTTCTTCACTAATAGCACCTATATAAAATTATTACTCTACATCAAGCCCTAAAAGAACCAAACTACACACAATGGTCTGTATGCTTCTGGTTTTTAACAAGATAACAAACCCTGGGTAAGAAATGTAGTTTTAGTTTCCTCAGACTTAAGCAACTGTGTTTCAGGAGCAGCTCCTTACCTGCTCATAATTAAGTCGCTGAATTTCAGATATCTCTTTAGGTTTTGCATCAAGAATGTAGTCTCCTAAAAGAAAGCAAAAATGGAATTAAATTTATTTCACAATCAAAGCTTCAACATTTCTATGAATATTTCTGACTGAAGCTGACTGATAATGAATACCACAACTGAAGTTTTCTACCAAATTAATGAGACCGCATTGTTTTATAATCTGAATTATAATTATGGAGTAAAATATGAATATAAAAAAACTTATCATAATATATTATATTCTAATATTTCATTATAATAGAATAATATTTGATATTATAAAAAATTTAAGATCATATTAAGAAATAAAATTCAAATGGGCAATACTATTATTAAAGCAACATTTCATAATCTCTGGAGGTATCATACCAATCTCTTCATTATTCAAAAACTAACCTCCCTCTGTGCCTCAGCTTAAAAATATAAAACTGTCAAACTGTTCACAGTAAGGTATGTAATTCTGTACACAATTTAAAAAGGCACTGGCTTATCCTGACTGATACTGTGAATGTTTTGCCATGTTTTATACACCAGTAATTCTATAAAACTTGTTGTGCTGGTTTTGACTGGAATATGGTTAACTTCCTCCGCAGTGGCCGGTGTGGGGCTGTGCTCTGGATTTGTGCTGAACACGGGGCTGATAACACAGAGATGTTTTTGTTATTGCTCAGCAGGGCTCACACAGAGCCAAGGCCCTTCCTGCTTTTCACAGGGCCACGCTGGGGAGGGCTGAGGGTGCACAGGAGGCTGTGAGGAGACACAGCCAGGAGAGGTGACCCCCACTGACCCCAGGGATGCTCCAGACCACGAGACATCATGCCCAGCATATAAAGTGGGGGGAAGGAGGAGGAAGGGGCAACACTTGGAGTGATGGAAGCTGTTTTTCTTCCCAAGTCACCACGTGTGACAGGGCACTGCTCTCCTAGAGATGGCTGAACACTTGCCTGCCTGTGGGAAGCAGTGAATTAACTCCCCGTTTTGCTCTGCTTTCCCTATATATTGAGTCTTTAACTCAACCCACAGGTTTTCTGGCTTTTACCCTCCCCATTCTCTGCCTGATCTACTGGTAGGGGAGTGAGCAAGGGGCTGCCCAGGCTTAAACCACAACACTTTTATTCCACCTTCGTCCACAACACAAAGGTAATAAACTAGTTAATAGTTAATCAACACACTGAGGTTCAAGATTTATAACATCTTTAGAGACTAGTATCCACCTTCCAGATTCTATTTCAATGTTTTTGTACTTATTCCCTTGCTCCATTACTAAACTCAGAAAAATATCATTATAGGTTTCCTAATTTATACTCTTTTAACTTGGAAAGTGGTTGAAGGCTGTTTTGTTGGTTTCAGCTTTTTCAGCTGTAGAAGAACTGTAACTGTTAATCCCCTTGAGTGAATAGGAACCTAAATAATTTGAACACAGTTTTATTACTCAATTTAGTAAGATAATTCCAGAAGCTAGAATATGCCTTCAAGAAAGAATACATATCTAGACAATTGGAATTATGTAGTGACTTCAGACAGTGTTGTCTCATCAATGCAATTATAAGAAATGTTTAGACACAGGGAGCAAGAATTCTCTTTTTTTTTTGGGAAAATTGTGTAGGTAACCTTTTTCTTCAACCAGAAGAGTCGGCAATTTGCTTCTGAAAAGAACAAGATACATTCTTTGCAAGCAAAAAGAAAGAAAATATCATTAAGGGTTTTTTTCTCCTGCTTAAGAAAAATCAAACCTAGTCTATTAAGTTCAAACATTTTATATTTGTCAGACTACAAGGAAAGGAAAAGTGGTACATACAGCTTAGGTACAACTGCACTTTTAACACCTGGATCATCAGGGGTATAGAAGCTCCAGCCCTGTCAGATACAAAGAGCTGAGTTTTGCTGAACACTGAATATCATACCAGAGAAGTGCCTGCAAATGAGACCCCAATCACTGTGAGGACTACATTAATTTTTCTGGTTATTTTAATTGGATCATACTTCCAAGGATTAGAGTAACTATAGACGATTAAACACAGAGCTGACTTACTACATTCTGTCAACTATATTAAACAACACTGTAAGAGACAGGAATAATTTTAAATCTGTCAATGTGTTGGTGCACTGAGCCATACCAACGTCATCAACTAGACCAATTTGGAAAGCAGTGCAGAAAACTTCTAAAAACAGTTAAGGAAAAGCATGAGTAACTGAATACTGTAAATAGTTTCCTTGAATCAAACAAAAAACTGAATAAAATAGTAAATACATCAAACAGTTCTATGTTACTATGCACTACAAAGTACAACATACAAGTGAAAGCAATTTATTGCAATTACTAACCTAAGTATTCCATCAGCTGTTCAGCCGTTATGATTTCCATCATTGGTGGCAGTTTAATCTGTCAAAGTAAAAGTATATTCTCTTAAAAACACCAAAACACTACAATTTTAAAAGCATGATATTTCTAGACAGAAGACTTCTGATTACATTTCCCTCACCAGTTTATAAGGCCATTAGAATACTGGACCTCTACTAAATAGCAGCCACAAGAAGAGATTAAAAAAGCATTTTGGTTTTTAGAGAAACTACATGCACACAGCACTTTCTCCCAGCTGCACATGTCTGCATAGCGCTCCCTTCTCCCACCAAAACATTTCTCCAGCAACCCCCACCACTTCACAGGAGCTCACACCACTCGCTGCAGTGGCTCAGCTACAAGCACTCAGAATTAACAGACTGGGAACTCTTAAGAAAACTTCATCTTCCTCAAGTCTTTGACTGCCTACCTTCTTAAAATTCTTAAACTGAGTATTTGCTCAGAAAGTTCCTGCTGTTGTCCATAATCTATTATTTTGAGGGACGTATCTTTGCAATAGGTTTTGATGTTTAGCTGCTAAATTTTACATCAATTCCACATTTTAGGAAAAATGCATTTCCTCACCTCCCACCCATTTCCTGTACCCCTCTACTGCACTTTCCTGGTCCTTTGCCCTGATGGCTCTTTCTAGCTACATTTTACTTCCTACTCTCAGCAGTGGGAAACTTCTCACACAACTACAGCATGACATAAGTTGAGGCATATTTTAATTAAAAGACAAGAGTGGTAAACAAATTTTCATATGGAACAGATTGTCTAATAAAACTTACATAGTTTCTACGAATTGGACTATAAACGCCAAAACTACATAATACTAATTCTCCACCATATTCTTCCACACTACAGAAGGGCTTAAAAAAATTAGTGATATAGTCATGCACAGATGATAACACTTTCAAAAATACTATGAATATCAAAAGGGTCCTAGAAAATTTCTAATGGCTTATATAATAAGTCTTATATAAGACTTATAGTCTCAAAACATGTTTATCTAAAACATGCAACTCCTCTGAACACAGTGTTCCAGAGAGGTAAGGGTAGCTCCAAGCAGCTCTGACAACATTAATATTCTTTGCAAGTAAGTGCCCCTGGCCTGGCAGGAACACAAACCTGTCCCAGGGCATGTCCTCTCCCTCCCCCTCAGCCAGGTAACCCCGGCCCCTGGAGCGGCCCCTGGCTGTGCCTGGGCACAGCTCCAGGCTGCGATCTGCGGCTCCCTCATCGCACAGGTGCCGGAGGAAGGGAGGCTGCCAAGGCCCCGCCGAGCCCGGGCCAGCGGTCCGTGCCAAGGGCGGCCATACGGACAGCTCGGGCACAGGGCCAGCGCATCACGTGCGAAGGGCCGGTGCCAGCCCTGGAGCAGCACCAGCACCGCCGCTGCGGCCTGACAGTGCAGCGGGTGTCAGCGCGACCTTACCGAGCTCAGCCCCTCCGAAAAAGGCCATGTCAATGAAAACCTACAATGAAGAATTTCTAACTAGAGTTTTTTACTCTACCTCTTCTCCGCACATCGATTTGGACACATCTAAGCAAGAAAAATGGTTATATAACGTTTACTTACATAATTGTTATGATACCTAAATAAGTAGTTCATACAGTTCTAAAAGTTACCAAAATTTTAGTAGAACTATGTGTGTAGGTAACACAGCTCCTTCAATTTGCTGAGAGGATTATGACACAAAAAAACTTTCAAAGACATTTTCAAATATACAATATCACTGTTCTCCTACATAAGGACAAGATATTCCATATGTACGTGCTTCTCAAGACAATATTAATATTATTTATATTCAGATACTATAATGTTTTCCCTTTGCTTATTTTATGTTTCAAAATCTTCCCTGGACATTTCAGATGTGTCATTTCTGTGCAACATGTTAAGGTTCACAGAGTTCTTCAGCTACAAGACATCACATCCTACTTAAGAAGCACAGAGTGGAATCACATGGCACCCTCACTAAGCTTTTAGCGTCCGATGATTGCCACATTCCCTCCCGCCCCAAATTACATTTAATGAAATGACAGAAGTTATCAGAAAGTGTTGTATGAACTACATCTAACAAAGATCACAAAAGGCACTTAGAAAAGCCAACTTTGCATTGCTAAGCTTAACCACATAGTGAGCTACAAGCCTGAGCTAAAACTGAGCAATCTCCGGATTTAAATAAGCTGAAAAAATGTGCTACACTACATCAGAGGACACAGCTCATGCTTGTACATACATTTAAAAATGCTTGTTTCAATCTCTACTTCTGCTTCATTCCCATCACACAAGTCTAAGTAGTTTTGACACTGTTTTGCACAACAGCTACTTTTACAAGTTGATATCGTAGTGCTTTTGTTTTTCTTCTTAGAACATTTCTGTAACACTCCTGTAGCAGAACTCCGTGGCTCTCCCTCCTATAGGCTAAACTGCAAGTTACACTTAGACAGGCAGACTGCAAAAACACTTCAAAAGAAAAGTAGTTTCATAATTTTGATATTTAAAATACAGCTTCTACAATCTGCCACCTCAAAGTTTTATGTATCCTTTGAAAGTAGTGGATAAAAGAGAGGTAGCAGTTTTATCACAACCTTACTTCCAAAACCTGGTATTTTCAAAATGCAGTATGAACAGTCACAGTGGGTGTTACTATTTCAAAATTCCAAAAACCCAACTGCCAAACCAGTCCTGCACTTAAGTTGGCCGAGACCAGATCTATCCACAGGATGACCAGAACTCTCAACCCTGCCAGGACAGAGTTCTGAGAATGAAAGACGATGGCTGATACAGGGAATAGAACCCAAAGTGTAACTGTTTAACCTGTTATTCCCTGTTGTGGTTCTATTTTCCATCCTCATCTTCTTCTTATGCCCTTTTTTCCCATTGAATGTAGTTTCTTTTCACCTAATATGTACTATGGTATTCTCACTCTACTTTTGCCAGTTTTCATCTTTTGGTCTGCCTTCTTGTCCCCAAATTATAATTACTTGACCCAGTCTAGTGTTCATCTTGTTCAGGAGGAGTGAGAAGGTGGATGTCCACCCTCAGCCTCCACATGTAGCAAGCTACTGTCAGTGATGTACAGATGAGCTGCCACCCCAACCACTGTCAGCGTGGTTCTTGACTATGAACTGGGGAAAAGAAAGGCCAATTTGTAGAGGCAGTAATTAGGAAAATCAATTACAAGCAACTACAATATATAACCAACTAACAGGAAAACCCTCAAGCCTATAAATAATAACTTGTGATGACAGTTCCACATGTTTAGCTGCCTGTCTGCAACTCATGTAAATTCTGCTGAAGCTTTACATACACAGAACTATAGAAAACTTCCTGTAATCTGAGCAGAAAGAAACAGTAGGGCACTCCCAAGGGGTAGTTTGGTTTTTGCCTATTTATAATACTGGGTATTACCTTAATTCTCATGAATGTACTATTTGATCCCAGCAGAATGTCAGTTAAAATTCTGGTTGAAGAGGAGCAGCAGAGGGAAAAGGAAGACTGTTATGGGACAAAACCTCCAAAAACTCAAATTCAAACCAGTGCTGTCCCATTTACATCTTTCATTAAATCAAAGATTAAAAAGGAAGATCCTGTAACTAACAGTATTTTTAAGATGCCCCCCACCCCCCCAAAATGATAAGGAATGGCAGTAAGTTTTCCAATCACCCCTAGACACTAAAGAGGGAGCACAGAAAGCAAGTGTTCAATACTGAAGCCTGCGACAACATTCACACCCTCTTGAGGATAGGAGAGCCTACATAAGGCAATACCTTAAAGTCACACACAACTTCCCTCTACTGCTTTTACTGATGCTTAAATACCAACATCACTGTACCCAGTTTTCCTCCTGATGTCTGAGCTATTCTGCTCAGAAAAATGTGTAGAAAATGTAACTCAACCAAAGAGCATTAATCTTCTGCAGTTACCTGCATCTAAACAAGTTTCTTCTCATAACATATTTCCATCTTGACCTTTCCTTAAGTCACCTGTCACACTGTGAACAACTTCTTACTCTTCCAATACCAAATTTCTTCCCCTTGCTACTACAACATAAAAGCTATTCCTGTAAAGCTTTCCTATTTCAGGACTCCATCCTATCAGCTCTTCAGTCTTCTGAGGCTGAATTGCCAGCATTTCCTGAGAGGTGCCCCTCATCCTTGTTTTGCAATGCACACAACCTTACAGCTTTCCTCCAACAGATACTCTTTTCACACAGACGTGTTAATAACTACATTATGTCTTAATTACTTAAAAGATTGTAAAACAAAACTATTTTAAGACTATGGGAAGTCCACATCAACAATGGCTATGGAGCACAAGAACTTCCAGGTCTCAAAGCTGTACTTGATCACTACCTGATTTATTCATTAATTTAAATACAACCTATACTGTGTAACTGTATGAATGTGTCCCTATTACTCAGGCAGTTACTTGTACAAATCCATATTTTGTACAAGTCTGCATTTCGTACAACTCTACATACACTTTATTATATGAAACTAACCTATTTTCCAAAAATATCACTTACGTGCCCAGTGCTATAAATAGTAATCTTTACTTACTAGAAACCTGTACACATCTGTAAACTATTACATATTGTTCAGGTTACCAAACATCATCTAGATATTTTATTTCTGTTTTAAGACAAGAACAAACTAAGTCTACATATGACGGCAGCATCGAAGTAGTATATTGGCAACATACTGCACAGCAGTGTTTATTTTCTAAGTTCTGTATGTGAGATATGAACTTAACAGCCGAAATAAGCCTGAAATATTTATTGAAAGAGTCACGCAATGGTTTGGGTTGAAAGAGAACTGAAGGATCATCAAGGCCCAGACTCTGCCATGCGTAGGGACACCTTTTACTAGACCAGGTAGCCCAGAGACCCAACCAACCTGGCCTTGGACACTGGCAGAGATGGGGCATCCACAGGTTCCCTGGGCAACCTGGGCCAGTGCCTCATCATCCTCATGGGGAAGAATTTTTTCCTTGTATCTAAACTTGCCCTCTGCTAGTTTAAAGCCATTCCCCCTTGACCTATCGCCACATGCCCTTGTCAAAAGTTCCTCTCCAGCGTTCCCGACAATGTCCTTGTGCTAAGCAGCGNGGAGAGGAGCTGGGAGCCCGCCGCCGGCCTGTCCCCTTCGGGCTCCGGGGCCGGGCCCCCCGAGGAGGCCCCCGCCACCACCGCCTCGTCGGCGTCGCTGTTGAGCTCGGAGCTGCTCGGGCAGCAGGAGTGCAGGTTCGAGAAGGACTCCAGCGAGTCCAGACT
>VWZP01009918.1:110742-324934 GCA_013396995.1 Dicaeum eximium | reverse complement strand
GCTCTCCGGGGCGCCCCGGCGCCAGGGCCGCGGCAGGGCCGCCGGCCGGGCTCCCCGTTCCGCCCGCCGCTTCAGCCCGCCCGGGCCTCTCCCCCGCCGCCCGGGGCCGGCCTGGCGCCCCCGAGCCTTCCCCGGGACTTTCCCCGCCGAGAACCGGGTCAGTCGCCCTCCCCTCTTCTTCCCCCGGGGTCCTTCTCTGCCCGCTCGGCTGTGTTTGTTTTCCCCTCTCGGTCCGCTTCCGTTCTTCAGGACTTCCCACCCGGTCCCGGTGGCCGCTTACCGGCTCCCTGCCCTCGCCCTCGCTTGTCTCTCCCCGAAACCAGGAAGGACGGGCGAGCGGAAAGTTCAGCTTAAGGAAATAAAAGATGAGCCCGGGTTGTTCCCGAAGTGTGACCGTGACTTCCAGGAGGGTCTCCGCTCTCCCAGGCCGGGGCGCGGGGACGTGTAACTGGATCGGTTCCCGTTAGGAGTTGATTCTCGGTGTTAGGGGAGAAACTGGGCAGTTTCTCCACTGCGCCTGGTAATGTTTAATTGATCAAGTCATGGCAGGGAAAATAGTTTCGATTTGTACAGAAAAAGGGTTTCGGGAAGGGTGGACTTTGGGAGGGTGTTTCTAGAGAACTGTGGGTGGAACAACTGATAAAGGCTTACTTCCTCTTTCATTTGGCACCTCTGATTTATCTGGGCTCTGCCTCTGTGTGCATCAATATGTAGGTTTGTTAACAAAGAAACTAGCGCTAAATGCTGGTCTTCCACACATTCTCAAAAAGTAACATCAAACTATGGGAAACTTCAGTAGGTTGTACTTGTGGCTAAGCCGTGAGATAAAAAGCAGGATGATTTGCATGGTCAGAAGCCACCCTGTTATTTATTCGATTAGGAGTGGGATACACCAAAGAATTTAGGTTTTTCTTCATAAATTCTTGTAAGCTATCAAGATATTTCAGACTTAATTGTTGGCATGCTTTCAAGGCCTCTTTGTTTTCTGAACTAAATGGTCCTGGCACAGAACTAACTCAAAATAATTAATCCACCAGTTTTGAGGGTTGTTTTCACTGTTTAATTCCAGTCAGGCAGTTGTGCCTTTAAAATCATAGTAAACATGTAAAGTGCAGTCCTCTGGATATATAGAAGAAAGCTCATTAAGTGTATTTCAGAAATTTCTGTTAATTTTTCTCTTTGAGAGAAGGATGGGCATCTTCAACATTTCTTGGCGCTTGGAAGTTGGCAGAAGTGCATGTCTTTGGTGTGTAGCAGTGCAGGTAAATCTTTAAAGAAAGATTAATAATGCTGGATAGAAGTCTAGTGATAATGCCAATACACATCTCTATCCAGTAGAACGTTTTTGGTAAAAGTCTGAATGTAATTGTGAAAGATTTGCCATAGTTTTATGTTATATTAAAAATAGACTTTTAAGCTTAAGAAGGTCTATTTTACCTGTGTTCACATTTCTAGAGTTTCTTATATACTGCAAATGTTTTTATTTATTGAAAAATACGGTTCTTCATTTGTGTATTTTTCCTTCTAGGCAGGCATTAATATCTGTGTGGAAGGGGCAAGTTCTTAAAGAAGTTATGGTGAGAGCAGTGCAAACTGGAAAGGACTGAAAAGAACCCAACAATTTATGTTTCATTTATGTGCAGTTCATCTGGTCTCTTAATTTTACACAGATCTTGAAGCTAAGTTACATTTATCTGTAAAGTTGTCTGGTTTTAAGCCCCATAGGTATTAAATAGTAATAATTTTGGAAATTTCATTAATCTGCACTTGAAAAATAATTAGGGGTTTGTATGTTGGGTCTAAGATTGGGATATTTTTATGGGATACCTGAGTTTGAACTCTCAGAATTATGCAAAGCCTTGTTCCTGTGTACTGTGCAGGCACTCTATGTATTCTATTGTAACAGTCTTTAGATATAAAGGTATATATTAACAGAACCAACTGTAACATTAGCTCACAGCTAAGTGTGAGTCATAAAATCAGCTTTTAAAAAATGGTGCAGCATAATTTGGATGGTTTATTTGAGAAGGTCTAGTGAAATTTCTTAGCTTTGTTTAAAAAATTGTTTTCTGTTGTAGTTTATATTGTTCTTAAAACTAAATGAGGGGAATGCACTCAAAAGCAATCAGTAGTGCTGCTGCACTGGTGAAATGTACTGCAGTGTCTGTCTTGGGCTGCTTCATAGCTTTTGGTGGGTTATGTCTGTGTGGTTAAAGCAGACACATTATCAGAAGTTTGGCCTAATAGGCCCAGAAACATTCTTGATCAGGTTCTGGTATTAGATCACTTCTGGTCTTTTCTTCTGCTCTCTGTGCTTCCACTGCAGGAATATTACATTCATAAAACCAGTGGTCCAGCAGGTCGGTTTGAATACTGTTTAAATAGTATAAGAAGGAAAAGCCACACCATTTAATTTGTTTTCTTTCTGTTAGTAATTAGGGAAAGCTACAATTTAGCTTCTGGTATATGGTGTCTACTTGAGATAGGATATATGTACCTTGACTTTTAAAATTCCTGGTTTTTAAAGTGAATCTCAGCGTTTTCTCAAACACTCCTGGAATTGCTTGGCTTAAATTATCTATTCACTCACTGGTGCTGTCATGAATTTTGATGTGTGTGAAGTGGTAGTTAAGTTGGGTAATATTATTGGCAGCTTTTTGTAGCATGCTTTGTTGCACGTGATGAAGATGTATGCAGGTATATTAATCAGTATTTAATTATCCATACGTAATGATGTTTGTAGAGGAATGGAAATAACTAATTTAACCTCTCCTTCTACCTAAGGGTCATTAAAAAAAAGAAAGGAAAGAGCAATAGCAAACACAAAGGGGAACAGTTGAGGCCTCTGACAAGCTTGGATTCAACAACAGTAACCATGCTTTGGCTAGGTGATGAAATGCTGAATATCATTGCAAATCTGTGATAAACAGTTTGTTGTCACTGGTACAACGTGCTCTTTTTGTTCCTAGGACTTCCAAGTTGTATCTTAGTGTCTTGTGCTGTTGGTTATTGAGCTGCCTATTTCCCAGTGAGCATGGGAAAAATTCTGCTTTTTTTCTGGACACATGGGGGAGTTGTGGGAAGGCATTTATGAGCTATCAGCATCTGAGTGATTTAGTTGTGTTCTTACTATAAATTGAGAAGAACAGTAGCCTTCATAAATATGGCAGCACTCAGCCTCCAGCATTTATTTGGAGTTTAAAATGAAAACATTATGGTTGAGACAGTGCCTAGTCAAGACAGCTGTCAGATGGTTGTTTCAGAAATGTCTGTGGTAATTAAAAATAAATAAAATCAGGTGTTTAGGTGATTGCTTTGAAATACTATTGCCCAAAAGCCTCAGACTGCAGTTTGTTTATACTTTTAAAAGATCCAAAGGTTGGTTTTTGCAGTATGGCAGAGCCACTGTACTGAGTTACTGCTGTCTGGAGATCTGCCCTGGCCATGCACTCCCACCTCTCCTCCTGGCATGAGAAGTCAATGCAAAGAAAAAAAAATTAATCCTTTCCTGCCAGATGTGTAACTAGAGTTGCTTTATTGAGCAAACCCAGGCCTGATGGGGAAGAAGAACTGGGACTTTCACAGGGTGGAGAGGAAGAGGGTCAATAAAAAGCAGACATCTGCTTGCACTGGTGTTGCTGTACTGTCTGACCGTGCCCTAAATTGAGGCCTTGGTGAGGGGAAATGATCCTGACTTGACTTCTTGATTATGTGTTTTTCTTTCACCAAAAACTCACTTGACCAGAAGAGAGAGAATATTTTTTCAGCTGAACCTAGTGCCAGTGCAAGGGAAGAATGGAAACAGAGTAGATATAAAAGGGCAGCAGGGCCTGCCCTTCTGCTAGCAGTTTTGAAACAGCAGCCTGAACAAATTCTTCTGAGGAAGTCCAAGTCAGGAGGTATATGGTAGAATTTCTGGCTTGCTAAATCTGAATGCAGTGTACTTTCTTCAATATCCCATGTAAACAGAGCTTTTTGTAAGATAGATAAACTCTATGTTGAAAACAACTTGAAGCAAAAGTTGCTTTCATTATCTTAATTGAAATTATAATAGTATTTCTCTACAAGATGTTTATCACATGCTGGCATTTTAAATCTGCAAATTAGTGATGATGCTTGCAGTAATAAGACTTGTCTGGTGAGTTAGCTTGGCTTCTGAACAATTTCTGATACTCTGTCAAGTTGTGTTCTGTGCTTTTTTTCCACCCCACTAGCAAACTTGTGTTGTGCTTGAGCTATTTGCATTTGTCCTGCAAGCCTTAATTTGAGTGGTTTAATGCAAACTTCATCTTTTAGGACGATGCATGCTTGATTTATCCTCTTATGGGAAGTTAAATGTTATTCTCTTTTACAATGATGTGTATAAAATTAATAGATATATTTACGTGGGTAAACTTTCAGTACTCTTTATTACTAGTCATTTTTTTGTGCATGGAGCTGGCTTCCATAAATATGTCCTCAAGAATCTTCACAGACATTGGGATTAGTCTGACCAGCCTGTAATTCTCCAGGCCCTCCTCCTTGAAGATTGGGATGACATTTGTCAGGAGCTCCCCTGTATAACAGTAACTTTTCAGAAATGTGATAGAAGCCTTGAAGTGGTGTCAGCAAGCCCTCTCAGCACTCCTGGATGCATCTCATCTGATCCTCTGGACTTCTGTATATCCAGGTGGCTGAAGTGTTCCCTTGCCCTTTCATCTGCTGCAGGTGCTGCTTCTCTCCTGCAGACTGGGAAAGGTTTGTCTGCGGGGAGAAGCTCTTCATGCTTTTCTCTGGGGAAATAACCAACCAGGGAATTATTTAGCACATACCACCAAACGACTGTTACATGTGTTTGCTCACCTTGTGCCAGGAAGCTTACAGCTGAAATGACATGGATGATCCAATTTAGCCTTTGCATAAGGCTGGTTAGAAGGTGAGAGTGCATGCCTCAGACTCCAAACCTGTCCAGTGGGATTTGTTTGTTCACAACAACAACTGTAGATACTTCACAGCTCTCTAGAGATCCTGAAGAGTTGTATATCCTCATGCACAAAACAGCTTACACAGGGACTGGCACACTGAGACATATGCCTAAATGCTCTGCCGATTCTGTTTTAAGTCCTTTCCGGTATTGGGTTCTAAGCATGTAGAGTAAAGCTTCATTCCTGCAGGGAATTTGTCATAGGAAATGCCACATCTAGTTTAGCAAGTCTTTGGAAGACTATACTGTCAAGTTCAAAAGCCATCCCCTTGTCACTCTCTGATGTCTGTATCCTAAAGGGTTTCTGTCTCCTAGTTTATGTTTAGGTGAAGTGTAATGCTGTTTTATTCCACAAGATTGCCTGGAAAGGCGACAGGCTGTCTTTGTTTTGTTGATGACAACAGGACACACACGTGGAATTTATAGAGAGGTTCCCATAAACTGCATTTAGGTGTTAATGGTTCAGTGTTTCTTACTGAAACTTCCTGATTGTATCCTTAATTGAAAAGGTCTTTACCATGCAATCTTTGTTAAAAAAACCCAAACCCTAGTTTTTCATTTACAGAAAATAACGGCTGTAGTTTGTAACAGAGGTTGGGATCTGGTCTGTGCTATTGTAATGATTTCTTGAGGTGTGCCACTTCCAGGTTCTGTGAAAGACTTCTTCCTTTTTGATGCAGTTCTTCCTGCTTCATGTACATCAGTAAAGTTTTCTTTCCAGTTTAATGAACTTTTGCCTCACAATTCTCTATAGATTCTTTTGTTACCAAGGTTAAGCTACCTTTGTGAAGAAGGTAGTCCCTTTTGATAGGTAGCTGGTTTGATTACAAGGAGAGTGTGATCTGTTGCAGACTTTGAATGCTGTAGTAAGGTTGATGCTCTGGAGGTTTCTGGAAGTGAAACTGTTCATTTGGAAGCCTTAAGACCCTTTTTGGAGAAGCCATAATGCTCCAAGTGGTATTCAGCTGCTCTGCTTAAGCAAGAAGAGAGTAGCAGGAGTGTTTGTGTTAAGTGTTTGCTGTGAGAGTACTTAAAACATAAGGAGTTCTTTAAGTTTTGGAGAAAGGGAAAAGAAAGTGTTGTTTCCCTGTAGTGATCGTACCAAGTGTATTAATTTTTTTTGTAAAGAAGAAAGATCTTTGCTTAGAATGCTGTGTTTTCCTTAGCAGAGAAAACAGTTATAAAACTTCTAATGTCAGTAGTCTTTTGCTGTCTTGTCACAGTAGTTAGCACTTAAAAACTATTCTTTGTGACTCAGTTAAATGCTGTCTCTCATCTTTTCATGTGGTCATGAGACCTGGATCGAGTGCCAAGTGTTACTGAGTCTTCAGTAAGTTGTCACACTTCAAAACTTTTTTTTCCTGGATGCCTAAAGCTGTTCAAAGCGTATCTTGCAATTCTGAGAAGAAAGATGGTCTGTAACAATTTAAAGAGTGTATTATTACAAGCTTCCTACCACGGAAAATTTAAAGATGATTCTGAAGCACAGAAGTTTACACATTCTGCAGTGTACTTACTTTCTAGTTTTGATCAAGTTCTTTAAACGAGTTATTAATATTTTATTTTAGATTCAGGTTTATTTAACAATGAAAACTTTTAAGTTTTAGCCTGTATCAGGTAATTTTGAAGCTTGTATTCTTTAATGTTGACACTTCTGGGTCATACACCTGGAATTGGAAAGCATGTATCTGTAGTCAGGCACGTGTATGTTGTGCATGATCTCAGGCCAATTTGGTTTGGTTTATAGAAGTTCTTGTGTTATAGGAGGTGTTATGGTTACTTTTGGAGGGCTTATGTTGGAAGTGATGAGAGAAACAACTGACACAGACAACATCCTGCATCCTCAAAACTGCTGCTAGTTACTGAAACCTTGTAATGGTCCTGTGTCTTCCTGGGGTTAGAATTAATGTAGACTTTCTTGAACCACACATTTCAAACATTTTAAGATTCCTAAGACACTTTCCTTTCTGGAAAAGTGAATGAGAATGGACATGTATTTTGAGACTAAGAGTGAGAGGAAATTAAAATGAAGTTTTGTTATTGGACTGTGTTTGCAGTTAACAATGAAGAGTCAACATTTGCAGAAGCCTACAGTACTGTGAGGAAATTTAAATGTGATTTCTCTGCAGTATAGCATTAATTGAATTTTAAACAGATACAGCAATATCATCTTGTGCTAAATGCAAGCAATGCATTTGAAAGTATTAATTTACTTGGTCATCTTTTTAGATATCTGAAGAAAAATACCACATGTAGTCCCTGAGAACTCACATTTAGGTTGGTTTGAAGTTAAATTGATTATGAGATAGTATTGTTTCTTCTTGCATAATTCAGAGTTCTTTTTTTCTCCACAAGTTGTATTTTAGGGTTCTTTTGGTGATTAGTGTCTCTTCTTCCATCAGGATAGGAGGGTCAAAATCTTTGCCATTTTCTGCCATGAGCTCATATTAACATAAGTCATAAATATTACCCTAGAAGGAATTGTACAAAATAGATTGAATTGAATTTACATCTCTGGAGATACATTTTAATAAAACTTTTCCATGTGGTAGAACATTCCATGTGATAGAAAATGTGCTGCTAGGTGGCATGATTTGCTCTTCATTTCCCTGGATATTTCAGATGTAGAATACAAACATTCTGAGCAGATAGTGTGGTGTCATGACTGCAGAGTGAAGTTGGAAGCACAATTTCAGGGAACCTGAAGAAAGATATTCAGTTGTTGCACTTCTTATTTTGGATCAGAAGTGCTTTTCTGACACATCTCTCAAGCATTCCTATTGACAGTGATGTAGTTTGCACTGTGGGGTAGTTTTGGAGTAAATGAGCTATACTTGTTTTGATGGGAATTCAAGTGGAAGATGCTTTCCAAGGTCCATCTGATGCACTTGTAGCTGCAGATTGTGTGTCCTGTCTGTGGG
Organism: Dicaeum eximium; assembly: GCA_013396995.1. Taxonomy (NCBI): domain Eukaryota; kingdom Metazoa; phylum Chordata; class Aves; order Passeriformes; family Dicaeidae; genus Dicaeum; species Dicaeum eximium. The sequence continues at coordinate 317,050 of VWZP01009918.1, read as the reverse complement.
ACTAGAGTAGAATGAATCCGAAGTGTACAAAGGAGAAAAGTAAGTTAAAATGGATATAATGTGGCATTTGGGTCCTTGTTACCAACTGCTTTGCACCACAGGTCTGCCATGCCTGGTAGTATGGTTGTAACCTTGTCTCTGTTTTTCAGGCCAGTATGGAAATCCTCTAAATAAGTACATTAGACACTATGAAGGACTGTCCTACGATGTGGATTTGTTACACCAAAAACACCAGCGTGCCAAAAGAGCAGTATCACATGAAGAGCAGTTCTTGCGGCTAGATTTTCATGCTCATGGAAGGTTAGTGATATTTTGAAAGGTGTTTGCTTTAAATATTTTATTCATGTGTTTCAATTGCAGTGAAATGTAAATAATGAAATACAACCAACAAAATAACATTAGCTAGAATACACTACATTGTGCTGTTTACAGTTTCTATGAAATATTTTCACTCATGTCCAGTTTAGGTATGAAATTGTTACTTGCAAGCACTTCTTCAAACATCTGATGGTAACTATTAATACACTTTGAAGCTTAAATAATCATACTTGGAACAGAATGGTAGTTGATTCTGAGTTTATAATGCAGTTTCGTGTTGTAGATATGTTTGGTTTTTTTCTTTTTAGTTGTTTTGTTTTGTTTTTTTTCTAAAATTTTGCTAGACTGCCCGAGGAAATTTAATTGAGAAAAAGTAACATTTCCAATTGCATTTGAAGCTACAAAATAGGCCAAAAAATGTTTGGTTTTTTGTGTACTGGTGTTATCTGATTTTTTTGTGCTATTGTGAAATCTAGACATTATTTGACTTGGGGGAAGATGATTACTGTTACAAGACATGCTTTGTCTTGCATTTAACATGTAAGATCCAGTACTAATGTTAGCTATTCAGTGTGACCAACTGAAGTATAATTTGTGGGTTTTCACTTAGAAGATCTCGTTGCAATTTGGAATTGCCTGCTTTTTGTATAACCCAGGAGGAAGAGGAAGAAAGTTAAAATATTTGTGTCTGTATCTTAGTTTCTATGACCCCTTCCTTTGCAGCACCACTCTCTTAATATATTTCAGGAACGTGTAATGCCCTTGTTTTTATTTCAGTTACAATTTAAGTATTTAGAACTTGATAAATCATTGTTAGCCATATGTAGAAACAAAAGAAGTTTAACAGAGAAAATGTAAACCTAGGTCTCCTGAATCTGTTTGGGATATTGTTTTTTGGGTAAATGTTTTCTGTGCCAGCTTGTCATTTCTTCAGGGAATGAAGTGTTGTTCCTGGAGGTTTATGATGTAATGACTGAATTTCAGTGCATGCTCCCAGGTCAGCATTAGGGTTATGTTTCTAAATGCTGTAGAACTACAACCAAAATCCTGAATTTGAAGTCCTGTCCTTAAAACCATGTTTGCAAGTGTGATATTTATTCCAAGTTTAGTGTTTAAAGAAGAGTTATAGTGCTGCTGTCTCTGCTGTAACTTCACTGGCAGTCTCTAGTTTTCTCTATTAAATTGTTCTAATAAGCAAGACTGCAGAGTAGAATGTTTCAGAGGCTCCTCACAGTATAAACCTCAGTACTTTTAAATCTCCAGCAAGATTGCTAGACAGTGAAGTTAAATTTGAGCCTAATGCTACCACTTCTAAGCTGCAGGCTGGTGGATAATTTAAGCTCACTGAAGTGTGCACTGCTGCAGAGAGAAACAGGCCTAACCACATTCCCAGCATCATCTTTGTGCTAACACTGCTAGTGTTGAAGCCATGCAAGGAATAACATCTGGGAGCTAATCTGTCTAAAAACTATTTGGAAAAAAAAATCAGTGTGACTTGAAGGAGTGGTAGAAGGATGAGACCATTCTTTCATTTCAGGCCCCTTGAGCAGGTTCATTTTGTCATTGGTAAAGATCCCATAATAATCTTCTGTAAGATAGAGCTGCTAGCTTAGCATCTGAGTTCTCTTTGTGGTATGAGAGTGGGTTGAAAATCCTTATCCCGTAAAAATGATAGTTACACCTAGGATAATGTCTAAAAAAAATTTCCTCTCTTACTTTACGGACGAAGACCAGAGTTTAGGCAATCAGGTTTATAAATATTTTGATAGCAGCTAGTGTTACTCATGAAGAAAAATATTGGTGTTTATATGTGGAGTTGATCATAAATCCCTATGGTTTGAGGCACAAATCCATCATTAACTGAGGAGGCTGATTGGAAACTGCCTGTAAGGTCAAACTACCCCATAATCTAGGATTTGGGTAGTTTCCTGTGGCACATCTAAGGCTTCCTGCCAAAGAGAGGGTAGTTGACTGGATGTAAATTTAGTGCAAAGTTCCTCTTAATCAATTTGAATGTGTTCTTACAAGATATTTTCATTTTGTTTTAAATATTAATTAGGAAGGATCAAGTGAATTGGGTTTTACTTCACGGAGTCTGTTTATTTGCTTTGAAGGTGTGTAGCAGTTTGAGAAGCTGTATAAATAGGACTGGCTTTTTGCAGTTGCAGCTGGTTTATTGTGAATACCTAAGTGATTTATGTCATCACTGAGAAGGACAAAAGTAAAACCTTTCAGTCAACTATTCGAGTTACTTTGTGTGAAGGTAGGGAAAAAAGCTTTTGCAGAACTCTTGAACTATGTAGATATAGGCCGTGGACTTTTAAAGTGCTGTGGCATTTAAAAACAGATGGTGAGACTTAAAGGTACTCGGTCAATGTGAGAGTTGAGATTCTGAAAACTTATTCCTGCTCTTTTTTGAATGGCCTTTTACCAAATGGTGCATTAGGGTTTGTCCAGGTGTAATGGTTTAGTGGCACACAGCTGTCCAACCTGCATCCCCTTAACTTAATAAAGAGCTTCTCCTTATGAGGACTGAAATGACAGTCTTGTATTTTGATTTGGATTCTGATGAAATGGCTGCATTTTGTAGCCAGGAAACAATGGAAAAGCTGTCCTAATATTTGCTGTTCTCTGCTGGCAGCAGCAGCAAGTGAAGCTGGGCCACAGTGATTCTCAGACTGTATCTCTGTGACCAGTTGGAATTTCTAAACTTAATATTTTGGTGTGTGCCAAAGGAAGCACCTGCTGCTCACGTGGCCAGTCAAGATTGGAAAGTGATTTGGCTGCTTATTTTTCATGAGGTTAATTGGTTCTTCTGTTCAGTGTAGAGGCAAATTTGCTTTAAGAAGAAAGAGTACAGAACTAAGCAGCAGTGGTAAGAGGGAGGATGCAGTACCAGCCTCTTCAGTGGCAGTGCTGACATATGCCAGATAAGCATTCATCAAACTTACAGTTTCATTGTCCAGAAAACGGCTGGCAGCTACTAGTATTTTAGGATTGTGTAAGTAGCATCTGTTCTTTTCAGTAGGCTGTTTGGATTTAAGAACTGTATCTCATAGTACCCTTCTGTTGAAAAAGGAAAAAACAAAAGCACAATTTAAATATCACATATTTAAACCAAGTTAAAGGGAACATTTATTTATGGGCTGATGGTTTAATAATGAAATAGATACTGAAATGATGGAATTAAACCCAAAGCTACCTTTTTTCATATCAGACTCAGTAATTCTACAAATGAATGTATAATATGCCATCATGGAGAAACCTCTGTTTAACAATCTGAAAGTTAGATGCCACACAGTATACTGCTCCGAATAGAAATTTTTCAAAATCTTTGTTGTTTGGTAATATAAAGTACAACTTGTTACAGTAAATGCAATGATCTAGGCTGAACCAGCCACACTATTCAATGCTGAAATTCTAACTTAGTAGGACAATTAAAATTGCTGAAACTAAGCTACAAATCCTTATTAATTCTTATTAATAATAAACCATGTATAAGATTAATTGGCATTATTGCTTCCCCAGTGGTACAAAATGTGCTTATTTCTATCACACTTCAACTTGGAAGGAATATGAAGGTTTGAAATGATCCTGGTTGTGTATCAGAGCTCTTCACCTGCCAGTTCATAGTGAGTGTTCTAGTGTGAGTTAATTTAAGGTGCCCTTTGAGTCCAGGGAAGGCTCACACAAAGTTAATGAATGCACATTATTAACACCAGGAACTTGGTTTAATATAAAACAGTTTTTGAACCCACACCACAGCCCTTCCCCTCGAAAAGCAAAACATAGCACAGACACACTCCCCAAAATACTTGAATGGATTCAAAGAAGAACAATGCCTTTGGCACTGGCTTGAGATACAGTGAAGCATTTTAAATACAGTAACTTCCTTTTGCATGTCAAGGTAATGTCAGTAGTTTCATAAAGGAAGTTGGGACATCGCTTTAAACTGATGTTGGATTTTATACAGTTTGCACCTGATCACACAATGTACACTTGCATTTGTTCACTTACTGGACACAACTCTTCCCCTGCAGAGAAACTGGGAAGTTTTCTTCCCTTTTTCAGTATAAACATTTGCAATATATTAATCATAGAATATCTTGACCTGAATTCCTCTCCACTGTAGAATGTCAGAAATATGCTGAATACTTCATAGTGATTTTGAGGACAGAGCTTAAAAAACTTCGATGATGTCTGATATTCTAACTGTACTTCTTTACCTAGTGACAGAACTGGGAATTCCTGAGATGCTGATGCATTCAGAAGGGAAAAAGTATGTCTATGTATTGTTTTAACTCTATTTTCAGTCAGCTTTTTATTTAATACATTACTAGTAATTTATGCTTTCTAATTCTTTGCTTGATCCTGTTAATTGTCCATCCACACCCACTTCCAACACTCCTAGATTAGTTGATGACTCTTGCTTGGGAAAGGTGCCCACACAACTTGAGTGAACAGTTGAATTTTCAAGCGGTACTTGAACACATGATAACGTCTGCTTATTATTAAGTTAAGGATACATTGAGAATTTCTTTCAGATGTTTTACAGTTTAGCTACATTTTTCTGTACCTAAAATTTTATTTTTTGAGAAATACTGTAAGTTTTTCCGACATGTTTGTAGGAAGGTATGGTGTGTACACGATCCTTAATAGGAAAACTGTGGACCACAAAATTTCAGTTCTTAATTAAGTCTGAGGGGTTTTTTTTAATTCTTGATTCTGTAGTAATCTGTAATCCTTCATACTGCCCTCATTATTCAGAGCTGGCAAATGTGTTTAAACAAGATAATTGTCGGCTATATTTGAGTAGGTTGGAAAACAAAGGAGGATACCTGCAGAGAAATAATACTCGATAAGCTGAATTTTAAAAGTGGCATTCTGAGCATGCTGCCATGCTGAGACACACAGAAGTAACTGAGCTAGTTACTCTTGCATTGAAGAGGACTTATTATTGTCAACTTAAGGTTTTTATTGCACTAGATGTTCTTTTTATGGAATTTAATTTGAGTACTTTTTAAATGGTGCATAGTGCACAGTGCTCAGATCATGAAATGGGTCTGTGTTCTATGAGCTTGTCAGAACAAAAAGCAGATTCAGTATTACTGGACTAATCTGAAAACATATGTTGTGTCTCTTTCAGTTCCATGTGCACTTAAACACACCCCTAAACAGCTCAACTTCTTAATTAGATTGGTTTAGTGGTCATCAAGTAGAACCTACTGGTTGGCTTTGTGAGACTTAGGAGAATTATTTTCATGAATTTTTTGCAAGATTCACTTACTGCGACTCGTTTGAAGCTGTCCTGAATTTGAAAAGGAAAAAAAAAGTATGTACTTAGTTCTTACTGTAGTCTTTTTAGTATTATTCACTGCTCTGTGGCAATTCTTCAATCATTACCTATCTATTGTACCTTTGAAGTTATGTACCTTGACAGATAATTTGTCAGACAAGATGTCTGTGAATCAGGTGTCACTTCCTACACCTGTTTTGTCAAAAAAAAAAAACCGAACCCACCCTATGCTGCTGCCTGTAGGTAATTTTCTCTTGCAGAGAATTGGGAAGCAGGGTCCTAAGTTCTTACACATTTACACATCCTGAGCATGGCAGCATGGTCAGAAGTGAAGTTAAAAAATTCTAGAGGCTGAATCTATGGGTTAAATGTCTTGCATTTTTTGAGTTTAAATACAGTGAGCTGGATTATGTGTAGCCCTCAGGAAAAAAAGGCATTTGATGTTTGACTTGGGTTTGTACCAGGGAGACACCTGGTACAATGGTGTTGGACAGCCCAGCCGAGGTGCAGCATTCCCTGTAACTGTACTACCTAAATTGATTGGTTTACAGCTCTACTCCCTGGCCAGCAAACTTCAGTAGACATAGCCATGTTCTGAGAAAGTCATGTTCTTAAAATGGAAAGCAGTATATTTACAAGAATGTACCTAAGCTATGTGCTCATATTGTCAGCTAGTGGATTTATCTTGTATGTCTTTATTTATTTAACCAAGAAAGCTTCTTTCCTAACTACTTTCATAGTTTGAATTCACGTAGTAACTTTGCTTGTGATTTTATTCTAGTACATCTTTACCTATTTTCTGATCTTTCATATCTTCTTTTGTTAGAACATGGCTGTTGTATTGCACTAAAGTTGGTAGCAATTTGAACTGGGTAGTTTTGTAGCAAATGGTTTGTTCTGTACCCACCCCCTGAAGTTTGTGGTGTGGGTCTCTTCGGGTCAGTCTCTCCCTTCTCCCCTGCCCTTGTTCTATCCCATTGCCTCTAATTCCCTTCCTCCCTGCCCTTCCCCTGTGTTTATAATCTCCTGCCGTGAGACACCCGGTCTCTTTCTCTTCCTGGAGTTTGTTCTGCATTAAAGCTGTTGGACTTTAATCCTGAAGAGAAGGAGCGTCCCCGTCTTTTACTTTTGTCCTTGTTGGTTTTTGCCGGTTACCCAGCAGTGAGAACCAGCACATGGCATTGCATATAAATAGTCAGCTTCATATAAATACAAATGGGAAGGTTATTTTCACTAAACAGAAAACCAGGTAGTCGACTCTGCACTGAACTTCCAAAGAAGTTTTACTGAAAGGGAAAAAAGATATCAACCTTGGGTAAAGGCTATTCTGCCTTTAAAATCTGTACACTGTTCTCTTCTGGACAGAGAGATGCTTTCTTAGAGTGTAAATTAGCCAACATGTAGCTTCTTGTAATCCTACTTGGATGGTTTCTGTTATCTGAGCTAGCTAGTGTTTGCAGCTATGTATATCAACTGTAATCAGTGGCCAGTGCTTTGGAATGAAGGCTGCATGCTCATTGTAGTGTTCTAGAATACCAAGTTTAGCAGGTCTGACTTCTCAAGGTCAGGAAAGACATCTGAATAACCACAAGTGTCATCCCAGAGGTGTTAATGGAAAACAAATACCAGTTGCAAGCATTCTAGCTGGGATGGCTGGGTGTTGAAATACTGTAGAGATTGGGATTTACATAAATACTTAGGGGATGATTATGTGTACATCTAGGTGGATCAAAGAAAGAGTGATAAACCTGGAGACCCTATCATGTGCTGCTTCAAAGATAAATTTTCTTTAGTGTAAGTAGCAGGACCGTGGGAATTATCAATTAAGTGATAAAGTATGTTGTGTGGGTTTAATAGTAAGTTAAAACAATGAAAAAAAATCGTCAAGTGTGATGGTTCTACAGAATTGTGGGTGGAATAAATCCAGTGTTAGTTTCTTAAGCTGCCTTCTGTTTACTACAGTTCAGAGCTGGAATGAGTCTGACAGTCTTGTGGGAACTGAGTAGATTGGGGATGCCTCATGGAAGCAGTTAGAAAGAAGAGCTCAAGTTATTATCCCCAGACCCCGCCCCCCCCCCCATTTTTCCAAGAAGAGAGTCTTTGAGTTCTTAGGTAGGAAAAGTAAGGATAAAAGACTTGCATCTCAAGCAGAACAGTATTTTCTAGATGTTGACTTGTGAGGAGGCTGATGGAGCCACAGCTTTGAGGATTTTTCTGGTTCCTACTGGGAAGAGAAGACTGTGAAGCTAAAAATGGACTCTCCTTGTACTGAAGTCATATTACATGCTGCTGCCAACTCATCCCCTTCAGTTTCCTTTCCCCAGCCACTTCTTTCAGCTGGGGAGGAACTCCTCCATGTCATTTTTTCCCTTTCTCTTTTCTCCACGATCTCCTCTGGTGACTCTGTGGGCCTGTCACCAATTACAGCAATTTGACTGAGGAAAGGCAGAAAAGGGAAAGCACCAAGTGCCCTTTCTGTATGCCAGATAAGCTTTTTCTGCCAGTTTTGTGAAAGTCTGCAGACTTGGTACCAGTTACCCAAGATACTGGACATTGCATTGTGGTGCAATCACTGATCTTAGAAGGTAACTCATATTAAAAAGAAATGGAATAATAGATTAGGCATTAGTTCTTGCATGTAAGCCTTTATATACCCTTTACCAAATGTTGTCAGTATATGAACATGGCTTGTTGTTTTCTTTTTCTTTCATGTACTTGCTCTGATTAGAGCTTAGGAGAACATAAGCTGAGCCCATGGGAAAGTACTGGGTCTTAGCTAAGTGTGATGTTCTCAACTATAATTTTTCTTTAACTATGACTGAATTGCTGTGTTACTTGCAAATTGGACATAGTCTCCCTAAGGTAAGCTAAAGAGAAATAAAAATCTACCTCTTGATAGTCTTTCAGGTACTGCCATTAATATATAAGATGTAGTTTGTTATCAAAGCAGATTATGTAGTTCTATATGTGTGCATAGATGTCAAAGTTTTACCAAAATTATGTCTAAAGCCAAATGTGCAAGCGTACAGTAACTGAGTAGTGTTCTCTTACCGTATCAGTGTTCAGATCTGTGGAAAACAGAAACAAATAAGCAAGATCAAAACTTGGTCTTAATTGATTTAATTCTGTTCTAGAGATCACTACTGCTGAGAAGTGACTTCTGTGATGTAGAAAGTGTATAAATAAAAGAGGCATTAGTTTTCTGAAATTAGTTAATCTTCTGCCTGCTGTGTAGCTAGGCTAAGGAATAGCTTAGCTTGCACTAAGAATTTGGTGTATGCTGTAGATATTGCAATTGTCAAAAGGCTTATTTGAAGCTTGTTTCTTCCATTGAGGCTAATTTAGAAACCATATTCAGTAGTGATATAGACAGATTTGTTTAACTTCCCTGGAGTCTTCTGTCCTCAGAAGAATCATGAAGTTACTGGATTTAAGCCAGGGTAGAATTTATGTTTGAAGTTTGGTGATGTGCTAAAGTTGTTAATTATTCATGAGATGAATAGATGCTTACTTACTCTTACACCGTCCCCAGCCCCTTTCCTCCCCACAGTCCAAAGTTGTCTCTTCCCTCCACTGGTGGGGGAGAAGTAAAAGGATATTTGTCAATTTTTCATTACTAAGAAGGTGGACAGTCTATATAGATTATCCTGTTCTCATCAGGCATATTTGAATTACTAAGAAAAGACCAGTTTAAAAATAGCTGAGAGATGATCAGGTTATCTAATAGTTTAACTCAGTTAAGAAATCAAATAGAGAATTGTTAGTGTGAAGCACAGCTGAGTTTCTTTGTATTTGAAATAGTTCCCTAATCCTGCAAATAGAACTAATTTTATTAAAAGATAATCAGCAACACAGGTTAGAATCTTTAGTGTTTATTTACACCCCAGTATGGAAAGCAAGGAGAAAGCAAGGAGTGAAAATTAAAGGAAAATAAATAGAAGCTTCCTAAATTTTCAACTGGTGAAACTTTAAATTTGCTACATAGAACTACTAACAGTCCATTTTGAAGTGACATACAGGTAATGTTGATGGAAGAGTGTCCCACAGAAGGAACAACCATTCCCAGCTTCATTTAACTCCACTGAGCCCCTCTTTCCCCCCTAAAAGCGAGTCCTGGGGTGTTGGATTTGTAGGCAAAACTCAAGGCTGGCCCTAAAGCATGGTTAGATGGCCACCAAGGGCAGCCCATGACAGCACCATGATTGTCCTGCTGGTCTGTAAGGGTGAGAGCAGCAACTGAGGATACCCTGGGTGGCTTCACAAATCAGGCCTAGGGCTCATCCACCCATGGTCTTGGGGTTACACTAAGCTAAGCTTGGTTAAATTACCAGCTTTCAGGCTGACATCAGGTCCTGGGTTTTTCCCCCACTTTGCCAGTATAGATGGGAGTTAATACATCAGAAGTCCTGCATTCTCTTGCACTGTGTACTTCAAAGCCATACAAAATTGCTGATGCAGTTGAGTGTTAGAGACAACTTCTCCTCGGTTTTATTTGAAACATACATGAATATAACCAGAAAAATGTAATTTTAAAGAGATGGTGTATACACTTCCGAAAGAAAAGTGCTATATAGGGTGAGGGGTTTTTTCCAAAAAACTTTATTTCATGAGGAAAGGTAAGAAGTCTTCTATCAAATAGTGGAGAAGGGAGGAGAGATTCTAATGGGTCCAGAATCTCTTGCCATTTAACTTCAAGTTCAAATGCACTGAGAGTCTGATCCATCCTTGAGTGTGACGACTCAGTCACAGGGAAAGCTCAAACTAAAATGGAGCTCAAATCTGTGTAATACCCTGAGCAGTGTATTACATCCAAAGTGAGTGTAACTTTTTCAAGTACTTAAATGAAGTTTTCATATTCTCATCAGTGTTGGTCTTAATTGCTTTCTACTTGTTCATTTTTAACTTCTGCCCAGGAGAGCCACATAAAGCAGCTTCAAGTGTCTGCACTGCCCACCACCCCACCCTTGAAAAATTTGTGGGGTAATCTTGTAGCATTCAGTCCTACCATGTGTCTCTGGGTTGCTTGTTCATGTTATTTGCTCTTCCTCATGAACCTCTGGGATGCCAAAGGACTGTTGTGGCAGAGGTAGCAAAAAGAAAAACTTGAAGACCAGTAATTATTATTTCTTGTCCGTCAGTGATGCCAGTGTCCAGGTGCACAGTGAACTGTTCCTTCCTTTGTAACAGGAGGATCTTCCTCATAAAATACATCTGTACTGGAACTGTGGTAGGAGCACTGCTGGGCTTGGCACAAAGCCTGAGTCTCAGGGAATTGCTGAAGTTTAACCTTCTCCATCTACCAGCCACATCTCAGAGTTTCATAACCTCATAGTAGATACCTGTGACACATTGCCAGAAGAGAGTACTTGCTTTGAAGCTTTATTAACACTGTGGCAGTAATCATAAATACAGTTTGATTGTGAAATGCTGTTTGCATTACAGAATAGTCAACATGAGTCACTACAGCCCTTCCCAGGTTTTAAGTGTAGCATGGTTTTTTTTTTGATCTTGAAGTTTGCATCTTAATGTTTCAAACTACTTATAACTGCGGTGTCATATTTAATGTGCAGCTGGAAACTGAAGATACACTTTGTGTGTGCTTCATCTCATTAGTAAAAAGTAACTCAATTTAATCAACTTCACACTATGACTCTTAATTGCCTGGGTTATTTGTTGGTAGCATACTTGGATACTTTCACTGTGAAGGTCAGCTCTGCTGGTTGTGGTTTTTAGAAGACTCAAACCCAAAAGTTCTCAACTTATCAGAGTTACTTTTGTGTAATAAATTGACATAACTATAATATTCCTTCAATTTCATCATTGTGCAGAGAAGGAAAAGTACAGGAATAAAATCAAGACTAAAATCGGAATGGCTGAAGTTTCAACTTCATGATCTATTTGCACAAATGTTTATATAAAATTTAAGAGAATACCAAATGAAATCTTGAAGCAAACTAATGGTTGTCACAGGCGTGAATTCACTTAATGTCAGGTATTTTAAAACACTTCAGTTATGTTGATGTTTCATATAAAGATTGGCAGTAGGATTTGCATTTAAGTATGTAGTCTTGCAACTGAACCCAATCATTTAATGAATTGAGCTGTTTACATAGCTGTTCATGTAACTCTACCAGTTTGAGTATTTTTATTAGATGTTGTTGTCCATCTTATTTTTTGAGTTTCAGTTGAAACACTGAATAACTGACATACATTTAATTTAAGTTATTTAAATCTTAAGTGTCATCAATGAAAGTAAAATAAGTGAAAGCTGGTTTTTATCTGCTCTGCTTCACAGTGCTGTAAAGTAAAATAGTTACATTTTTCCCAAGCTACTAGAGTGTCTTCTGAAGGACTGGGAACAAGTGTACAGTCCAAGTCAGCACTTCAGAATTATGTGGTTAAGTCTAATGTGTTTTCTAGCTTAAATCTTGTAAATTTAGCTACTTATATCAAAAGCATCTAAAGAATCTTGTTTAAAAAAATCCTTCTATGCTCTGGTCTAATTCTTGTACAGTAAAAACATTTTCTACAGATAAATTTTAGGTCTGCAAATTGTTAGTACGAAATTGTCCTTTTGAAATACTTTTAGTGTTCTTGTAGCTGAAGCTCAAAGCCGATTTATTATCTTATTTTATTCATTTTAGACAATTCAACCTTCGAATGAAGAGAGATACATCTCTTTTTAGTGATGACTTTAAAGTAGAAGTATCGAACCAAGTAATTGATTATGATACCTCCCATATTTACACTGGACACATTTATGGTAAGTATAACACTTTAAAATGGATGAAAGTGCAGCAGTTTTAAACAGGAATTTTCTAATAGTATGTAAGAGAAATTAGTATCAGTATTATTAGATTATTGTTAAATTTCAATAATGCATCTAACACATTTAAACCCCATCTGCTTTTATGTATGGCAGACTTAAATGTGTATTTTATCTAATAATTTTCATACCCATAAAACTTGAATTTCAAATCTGTTTCTAAGCATACTCTTCGTAGAAGTCTGATATATTTTAAAAAAAGAGAAAAGTTGTATGCATTGAAGAAAAAAGAAATCAGGTGCCATTTTTAGTTTAAACGAGTAAAAGGAATATAGAGTTACCATCAATAAGGGTAATATACCTGATTTTAGTAAATACAAGAAGATAAATTGATTAAAAATGAAGAATTACAGAATTAAAAGCAGATGGAAAGAATAAATGGATTAAGATTTACTCTGCCCCTCTTTGTGCTGTTTGTTTGGTTTTCCTGAAGGTCTTTCTAAGCCGTGTTCTGCAGTCTTGAAGTGAGCATTTTCAAGTTTGAAAAGTAATAAACACAGGGCTTCATATGCATCTAGGCAGACCAATTTACCAGTTATTTTGAGTAGGTCAGAAGGCTTTTTGATCGTGTGATTCTTAACTTTCCTCAATGGAGGAGTATACAAACATTGTTTTAGCAGATTAATCTTTCGTCCTTTACAGGGGAAAGGCTGTTGGGATGCTGCATGTTGTAGCAGTCAGTGATTAAACTTTGACAGTTGTACTTCTCCTGATTGTGATGTTTCACATACAAATTCACTCTATGTCAGGTTTAAACCTTGCTACAGTTTTAGGAGGATTATGCTTGAAGAGAAAAATGGATGTATTGAATATAGTGAAGCCCTTCTTTGAAAGCTTTCAAAGTTCTGTATAAGCTCTGATTTTATTATTTCTAATTGTATGAACGGGTATATAAGGACAGGTTTTGACTGTAGAATTACATGGTATGTATGTACCACCTTTAACATACAGAGTTGAGTTTTTCATTATATGTTTTTTAAACATTTCATTTATGCACCTGGTTGGGAAGCTGCTGAACTTACTGACTGTGATTTTGCTGTAACTGTTTGTCTTACTGATAGATAATCTTAGTCTTAAAAAGGAGTTTTGAAGGGTCTACAAAAGCTACTACACTTTGTCTCTTAACAGGTGAGCAGGGAAGTTTTACTCATGGATCTGTTATTGATGGAAAATTTGAAGGATTCATCCAAACTCACAGTGGGACCTTTTATATTGAGCCAGCAGAGAGATACATAAAGGACAGAAACCTACCATTCCACTCTGTCATTTATCATGAAGATGATATCAGTGAGTACTTCCATTTTGTGCTACAGATGAAATATTTTTTTAATTAAATGTCAAAACCTGTATGCCATTTGTAAACATCAAATGAGACTTTGGCTTGTGTATGACACTGTGAATTGTGCTGTCCTCAAGTGATTCATGTACAGTTAAGGTGTGAGAGAGATTTAGGGCAAACCAAAGTCAGTCTTTATTCTGCCATTTTAAGAAATCCTTAGCAGTCAGGCTTAAGTGTGCAAGCAGTACATTTCCTACCCAATGGATACATGTTTCTTTAAAAAATACGTTCTTAAAATGATCTATACTGATTGCTTTTCCATTGATCTGGAAAATAAAAGATAATAAAAGTTCAGGTCACTCAATGAATACGTATATCTCATGAGGGTGACATCTGTGTGAAATAAAAGCTTCCCCTGCATGTGTCTCTCATGTGCCTTCAGAGAGCTCTTAAGAAGAGGTGGTGGCACCCAGTATGTCCCATTTTGCACAATGGCTGATAGAAGTGTACAGAGAATAGTACTTAAATTTGCCAAGTATAGCCCCAGAAATCTAGCTTCAGTTGCAAATGCTCAGAAGGATGAAAAAGGACCATGAAATAATTTTGTCTTCAGAACTGATGCCCCAGAGTTCTGCACTTTACCTGCCTATTTATGTATGATCAGTCTTCAGATGTAATACAAATGTTTTGTTTGATGCTTAAGTTATATTGAACCGCAAAACTACTGCAGTGAAGTTTTGATTCCAAGTTCAAATCCTTCAAGGATCAAGGAGGTATCAAAGGTAGATGTTAGCAGTGTCAGTTTAAGACTAACTTTTGATTATTGAAGCTAACAGAGTGTCTTTCCAGCTAACTTCAGGATGTCAGTCTTGCTTAAAAATGGTTTAAACCATAACTTCATTTAAAAACATAAGGCCATCAGGCCACTGTTCAAACCCTCAAGCAAAGGCTTGAGTTTGAAATCTCATTTGGAATTGGATGAGGAAGCTTGGATTAGATCGCTAGAAATTACTTGAACCACAATGATATATGTATAAATAATTTTCAAAGTGTGTCAATGAGACTGCATTGTGAAAAGAAGTGTCAAAGAATACGAAGTTAGATGAGGGAAATTTCTGATTGTGATTTGGCTTTGTATATTATAATTTTCTCAGTGCTGTAGGCCAGTGAAAAAAACAGGATTATTGCATATTGCTCTCCTTGATTACGTCTCTTGTGTCAATGCAGTGAAGTGATCTTTCTCCACTAAAAACTTAGCAAATATGGGTGGTTTTTTGTATTTTACTTTGAGTGGCAGTATGTGTGCTGTCTCTGAGTATATTAAAATCGCTGTGAGCTAGCAAATATGTTTGTCATTCCTGTTATCTCATTCTGTAAATATGATTACTAACCCAAAAGCAAATAGAATTTCCATAATTTTAAAGAGCTTGTAAACGAAAGCATTTACTGGATTTGTGAACAGTATTTGTTTTCTGACTAAGTGTATATTTTCCTGGTGCTTACAAGACTCATACTTGAGAATAATTTCATGGGATAACATTCTGTATTTTTGATTCTCAAAGAGAAGCTGCAGCATGAGCTTCATTTTCATCTTTACAGAGCATTGCTGGTCAGTTCAGCTGGGGGGAAGCCAGTTCAAAGGGGAGAAGGCAGTTTTCCCTGTTAGCTGCAGCTGGAGTATTACTGACTTTGCTGCTGAAGCAGAAGAGTAGTGAGGGAAAAGTAATAAAAAAGATACAAAAGTCTGGTGTGGAACTGTAAGATACATCTTTTATATAATTTCTGTGAATAATTCACACATACTTCCAAGTTTTGTGTTGCATCTTATAGGTCTCACTGAGCAGTTCAGTTCACTGCTTGGTAGTGGGAATGTTGGACTTCCACTTACGTAGGACTTTGTGTAAATAAGTCACTGTCAGCTTCATAAAGGGTTTTATTAACTAACCTGTTGTTGAAAAGAGGGGGAGGAGGAAAGTAACAGACATAAGGCAGTGATGTGCCCAGTTTTCAAAGGTTCAGTCAAGCAGGAAGATTGTCTCATGTCCCAGTTCCTTATGCTGTAAATAGGGAGTGACTAAAAATAGTCTTCACTGTTATCGAATACTGACAGAAATAGAACTGTGCCTTAAAGAAGCAGATAAATTGATTTTATGAAAGTTACTATTGCTGTTTTGTAGGCGTGATCTCTGGAAGAGTAAATGGATTGCTTTGGGAACTGGAAAAAGTAATGTTGAAGTTGGTTCTTATTGAAGTGAATGGGAGCAGGGTATGCTGGGGTGTTTTTAATTATTCAGGTATTGGTATGTGGTATTTGTATGGCTTACATCATTTTTCCTCTTGAATCTAGTGCATCAAAACCATTAGTTAGAAACAAAATCAGATTATCAGAGGGGTTGTTCTAAATCTACTCTGGTGAGCCACATTAAAGCAGCAAGCACAGTATGGCTTCCAAATCACCAAGTGAGTGAGCATTGCTGCTTGCTCAGCAGGGTTGAAAATAGCCCATCCTGGAGCAAAGTCTAAGCAGCACTATTTAAAACCACATCACTCCTGGTGGTTGCTGCCAGTGCAGTCTGATGTGCCTGTGTTTGATTGTGTAGTCTCACTTCAGTCATTAGGATCATAGATGCCTCTAGGATTTTGTTGGCTGAAATATCGAGTACACAACTGCTTCTGTCTCTTTCTGAAGAGTGCTTTTGAAGCTAAATTATTTTTGTCTTTCATGAGACCTATTTTTGCATTGAACTGCAGCTCCAAAGAAACCCCAACAACTCAAAAAAAGCTAAGCTTTGTAGTAGATTTGTTGTTAATTTGTTGTTACTGCTCTAATCTAAAGCTAGCTCTCATGAAATAGAGTCAAACACTACAATCTTATGTAGGACAAAAGCAACAAAAATTATCACATTTCTGACTCGGGAGAGACTGAGGTAAAAAGTCATCTTTGCTTTAATTTGGGTATTTTTTTGGTCACCCATGTTTCAGCCTTTTGAAACAATGTGCTTTTTAGTGCTTTTCAGAAACCACAATGCAACATATGATTAGCATCTCAATGAGTTCTTTTTCAGTAGTTAAACAAAAGTTGTTTTGTAAATGGGGATTATATTGTCAACTTTATAAGGCAGCTTTTGTCTGTTACAGTGGATCTGGTGACCAGTGGAAGGCAGCCTTCTATTCATGACTTGAAACACAAGTTGAATGATTTTAGTTTCTAAACCAGTCTTGATCAAACTGTTTTATAATTTACAGTTAGAAAGATGCAAATTGCTGTTTACATTAAGATACTTAGGAAACATTTCTTGAAGGATGAGGCTGTATTTACTTTATTTAAATCACATTTGCTTCGAGTGTATCCCTGAGTTCATACTGTAAAATAAAAAATCAGTATTTCTTCAGTTCAACAGTATACAGGAAAATCCTATTTAGACCTTCCAGAAAATTCACATGGTCACTTAATTGTCTTTATGATCCTGGAAGGAGCATACAACTAAGAACAGAAAGTGAAGTGGTTTGTAATTTTGCAAAGCCATATCTGCTGAATAGTCTGACCATTGCAAACTGTGTTATTAATGAGAACCTGGTTTCTTTTTCATCACATTGTGATGACAGTTGTCATGGGAGCACAGCATCACAGAGTGCTGCAGATGAAATCTGTAATAATTTTTTTTTTTTTTGTATCTGCTTACATTTGAGTTTTATTCTGACATTATTGCTTTTGCTAGTATTGGGCAAATCTCTATGGCTGTTAAAGAATTGAGTTTTCATCATTTGTAATGGAAGTTTGATGTCATCCTTGCCCGAGATGCCTAAATCCAGTAATTATTAAATGCTTAACAGATCATACTATTAACTGACAGTTAGAAGAAGAAAAACCAAATGTTGATGAATGTCTTTGTGGAAGGCAGTAGTACATCTTCATGAAAGGAAAAAAATCTTATTTTGAGCATCTGGAATTGTATATATCATTAAAAATCATCTGCCATTTAGTTAGAATAAGACAGTACAGTGAGAAGGTATGAAATGACATGATTTTGCGGGTGGTTTTTAGATTTATTGTTATTTTATTCTACTCTCTGTTATTTTTTTAACATTCTGCCAGGATGTACAACACCTGAAACTGGACAGTACTTGGAAAGAAAAAGTTGAGTGGTTTTCTTTGCCTAATGATTTTTTCTAGTTAGAAGATTGAACCTTTTAACCTTCTCTATGGTAGCTCTGTTGGAAAAGAGCCTTGTGTTTCCTCAACTCTGCATTCACTGTAAGCAATCATTTCATGGTGAAAGCAGGATTTTTCCTTTTCTCAGGGTTGTGGTGGGGATAGGCTAAGAAGCTCTTGATCTCAGAGAGCTGGCAGAAGGCTGCACAGAAAGCTGGCACATCTCAGGGCACTGAAAAGCTCCACAAGAGCATGGACCAGACTTCTGTCTTGTGGGTCAAAACTGGCCAAGTATCTGGCACCATGTAGTTCTTGCTTAGCTTCAGATATTTAAAACTGAAACTGCTGCAGGGGATGATGGAAATAGGAAGTCTCAAAAGATGAGGGAATGGTGCCTTCACAGTTTGGGGGTGGCTCAGCATTTAGCAAATAAAAACTTCATATGCAACTTTCCCTGGAAGTTAAAAATGGTTCCAAAGTGAACTATCTTGCATTACCTGTCTCTGTGATCAGCAGGGTGGTTTCAAATCTGTCTCTGGGGGATTTGCCTTTTCCAGCACATGCAAAGTCTTGGCAATTGCTGTTGCAGACTGTTTTGTGTTCATTTTTCTGTAATTTTAACTGTCATGGCTTTAAAGTGTTTCTTACTAGATTATTACTTTTGAAGTGAGAAATATTTGAACTGGAGGCAGTCAGTATAAAAAATGTGTTACGGGATTTCCTAACATCTTTGGGAAACTAGATAGAAAGAAAAGACAGATAATTTTCTGTAATAAACTGAGAGCATTTATTTCCAGTACTGTTCTGTCAGTTGTCATAATGCTTCAGAGTGGGGCTCCTGCAGGAGTTTCTTTCAGGGTACAGTGGCTTTCTGCAGGAATAGTGTGTGGGGGAAAGGGCCATTGCTCCTGCCCCTGGGCAACCTGCTCTTGTTGCAGAGATAAACAATTGATGGTGTGAAGTCAGGTCATAGGTAATGAAAATTTGCATTAGACTAAATACAGTAGAATTTTTTATATTGTAGGGAGAGGAAAAAAGGGTGATGGAGATGGAGAAGGGAAGGATCATATCTACAGTCCTTTGCTTATAACTCCAATCTAGTGATATTAAACAGGATCCCCAAAATGTAGAAGGTGACTCCAACAGAGTGGTGCTTTTTGTTTAATACTGGTTGTAGCCAAGTCAGTGTTCCAGTACCATGCTGGAGCAAACTGTGTGAGGTAACTTGCAGTAAGAGCATATTTTTCTCTTTTTCTCTCTATTCTTCTGGCACTGTGCTAGGGCTAATTGTGCTGGGAAGAATGTGATGAGATAGCAGTTCAAAAATGGTATTTGTTTGGTGGTGGAAATTGAAATTAGGGAAACCAATATGTAGAAAGTCATGAAATAAACTTACAAGGTAAGCTGTATATTGAAATAGTTTAGCAGTATCATGCAGTATGACTGTAGGAAACAGCCATAAGCCATAAATAAAAGCTCTTGTTCTTATGTTAGGCACTACTCATCATATTTTCTTGTGCTGCCTGAGAAAATAATGTTAAGAAGCAAATGTAAGTTTTGTTCTGTTTGTAAAACTAAGAATGTCTTAGTAAAATATTTAATGAAAAAAGCTGCATAAACCTTGCATCTTCTAATGCTTCCCTCAAACCACATGCACAATAATGGACACCAACTGAGTAAGTTGCACTGATGCAGCCATATTTTGGACTTGTACTTGGAATTTGAAAACTCAACCTGGCCTTCCTCTTTTTAGAATATCCACATAAATATGGACCACAAGGAGGTTGTGCAGATCATTCAGTATTTGAAAGAATGCAGAAGTACCAGATGACTGGTATAGAAGAACCAACAACAGAGGTACAACAAGGGCTAATGGATTATGTTGATTAGTACTTAGTGTGATAACTTCCTATTTCTTGTATGTTGTCTCTTTTACTTTTGGTGAGCTATCATCCCTCCACATTGTGAGATATTTAAATTATTGCTGGAGGTTTCTTTTTAACATAATTTTTCTAAATTCTTTTTCTCATTGCTTCTGTAGCCAGATGTGCTACTTAGTCTTAATGAATCCTACATGATCTCAAATTCTTCAACAGTTTAGAATTTTAGATGGATGTGGAAATCAAGCTTGAAATGAGGAATATACTTAATTGCAATTGAGACGGAAGAGTTTCAAGATCCCTTGATCTCCAAGTAATACATTGGTTTTAAAGAGTAATAACTTCTACATTTTCAAGTTATGTTACTATAGCACACTTGGGATATCTGAGTGAGTGCTTTCAGTGGAAATCAAGTGATATTGGTGAGGGTCTTCCTAACAACCCTGTAAGCTTGTGGGGGTTACAGCAGATTACAGATTGGCTGGTGTGAGAGGTAAGTGTCCTGTGGCAGGAACCTGCGTACCTGGGTGGAGTCCCACAGTGGGTTTGCATTCAGGTTTGCACCACGTGTCATGAAATGTTTTTTTCCAACAGCAAATTACTGAGTTTATTTTAAACTTAGCTATGTTCTGAGCCGTTCCAAGTCTTGGCATAATTTTGTGGTGTCAGCTAAATATATACCCAGAAAACTATGCAATATGGTTTGTTAAATAGCATCAGCAACTTAGTTTATTTATGTTGTGACTCCAGAAATCGTCAGCTTTAATGCGCTTTTCAGCATTGGTAACAATAACGTGCTTTCCCAAAAATTTGCTTGTAAAACTTCATGGAGAGAGAGGGCCATCAACCAGTGAGTGCTGTAAGGCCAACGTGCTACTGATGCCTTGAGAGGCTACCTGGAGCAGAGGCTAGGCAGTGTTAAAGGAATAAAGCAGGTATTTATTAAAAGGCCTTCAAAGGATCCACCTTGGGCAGTCCAAGAGCCTGGCTGTGGCTGTACCCAGATGGGCTCCGAGTCATGGATTTTCACACTTTTATAAGTTTTGCTCCATTTACATATTGGGGTTAATTGTCCAATTGCAGTTCAGGTTATGCAGTCCCATCCTCCCAGTTTGCTCTCCTTAATTCCCTGTTGTTTGCACTTTTTGGGCCTGAATCTGCACAGTGTCCTTGGTTCTCAGGCTGGAAAAGGATTGTTCTGTCTGACTGAGCTGTGAAGAGAACTTGGTAACACTCTATATGAAGTTCAGAGTTACACACTACAGCAGTACAGAATCTGGAAAATATGAAAACTAAAACTTAAGGCATCACTACCAGATATCACTCTGACTAACCAGTGTTCCTTTAACTTCTTGTTCAGTGCCCCATTTGTTCCATGCTGAAGTGCTTAAACATTTCTGTTTGCTGAGGTAGCTGGCTAAGGTTCGAAATAACTGGTGTTAGGGAAGGTGCAGTTAAGTCCCACCAGTGCAGATTTTTTCCTAACCTACCGTTTGTTTATCTTACAAAAGG
The DNA here is from genome assembly GCA_013396995.1 of Dicaeum eximium. Classification (NCBI taxonomy): domain Eukaryota; kingdom Metazoa; phylum Chordata; class Aves; order Passeriformes; family Dicaeidae; genus Dicaeum; species Dicaeum eximium. The sequence continues at coordinate 295,786 of VWZP01009918.1, read as the reverse complement.
ATTTTAAAGAAGAAAAATTCCAAAGATCACACGAATGAAAAAATGTCTTTGTAACATTGACTGCCATTTGTAATATAAAATGAAGTGCAGAGAGCTTTTGCTAAGATTACATTCCAAGTATTTGAAAACTGAGCATAATGAACTTAATTCAAGATGCATCAAACTTTGCAAGTTTAAGTAAAAGAATAAAAATCTGTTTGTATTAGTGGAGTATGTTTAAAACCATTGTTATTTTTAGGTAATCTAGTGCAGCATGTGGAACTACAGAATTAATGTATTTATCTTCTCTGCATATATAGAAACCTGTTGAAGAGCCTAAGAAGGATGATCCACAGCTTCTGAGAAAAAAGCGTGCCACTCAGGCTGAAAAAAACACATGTCAGCTGTATATCCAGACTGATCATTTGTTCTACAAGCATTATGGAACCAGAGAAGCTGTGATTGCACAGGTATTTCCAATCCCTTTGTTTTAAATTACCTGCTTTCACTTTGGGTAGTCCTGATGAATTTCATGTAATTTATCCACATGTGTTTTTGCTTATTTACTTTATAATGGCATGTTTCCTTTGTTAAAGTGGTCTTGACATAATTAAAACAGTGGTTTTTTTATTTTGCTAAAAAGATGCTGTTTCTGTGACAAAAATCTTGGGCACTTGTGCCTCCTTTAATGGCAGCTGTGGTGGGTTTAGCACCTCCGAGCAGGACTTGCAGTCTGACTGTTCTCAGTTCTTACTCAGAAAAACAATATTTCCTGAAGAGTTCTGTCCTGTTTGACAGCCTGCCAAGCTTCTGTTTTAACACTTGCATAGGCTTCCCTTTGAAATTCTAGCTCAAAACACTGTGAGCTAATAATGCTGAGATCTATTCCTGTAGTATCCAGTACAGGTTAAAAAAGTTAGTGGCAGCTAAAGGCAGCTTTTCACTTGTCAGTATACTATTAGCTGGTAAAAGGATTGATATGATTTAGTGGTTTTGCTGATAATTTGCTAAAAATATAGCTAGCATGGTAACATACTTGCACTAGTCTGAAGTTTCACTGCCACTTACAGATCTGAATTTTACTGTTTATTTATCACACTGGATGTTGGCAATTCAAGTAACATTTTTGAAAGCTCTGGAGTCACCTTAGTCACCTTTTAGCTTTTAAGTGAGTTAGCATTTGTGTGCTCTTATAAAAGTTAAATTATTAGTTTTTCCACATCTGTCTTCTACCAGAAATGAAACAAATCTGTAACAAGTAATGTTTTTTCTCTGAAAAAGAAATACAGTGCTTTGAATACAATTTCAACTACAGTGTTGTCTTACCAAAGCAGTGAATAAAGGAGTATCACAAACACCTATCTGAAAGTTCGTAGAATTAAGTGTTTAAAAAAAATCAAATGGCAAAATCCTTTTGTGGTATCTGGCTTGGTGGTGATGCAGGTAGTGATTTATTTCCATTGTGGGCCATCATTTAATTCCCTTCTACAGCACAATTTCATATATTGTAGGAGTGTAGGCATTGCAGCTATTGCTGTTAAGATAAGCTATAGTGTAGTGCATAGATCTCTGAACTGTAACTACTTTTGTTTTTGACAGATTTCCAGCCATGTTAAAGCCATTGACACCATTTACCAGTCTACAGATTTTTCAGGGATCCGTAACATCAGCTTCATGGTGAAAAGAATCAGAGTAAGTTGTGTTGGAAATGCTTTCAGCTTCACTAATGCTGCTTGGAGGCTTATTCTTCAAATGTCCTGTTCCCGTTCACTTGTACCCATTTATTGTTTTATAACAGTTCCTTAGCAGAAGTGTGTCTGCAGTAAACGGTGCCCTAAACCAGTTATTTGATTTGGTTAATGGTTATTGTCAAAAGCCCACTACTGCTGTTTTAAACTGTGGTCAGTTTTTCTATAGAAATCAACTTACTTTGTTTCAGCATTGTTGTTGTGTGGTGAATAGACTGCTACTATTCTCCAGTAAATTTAATACTAAAATAGAGAATGGCTATCCAAGTTGAGACTTCCTTGTAAAAGTGATAATTCAGGAGGATAAATACAAATTTTTGGGTATTGATGGAAAAGAAATAGAAGGAAATAAGAGAATGGGGATTTACTTCACAAATGCAACACTTGGTTTATTGTAGCGCTTTGTTTTCCAAATATTGGGGTGGTAATTTACGATCAAGGCTTTTAAATTTTAAACCCTATCTTTAACTACATAACATAGCAAGGTACTGACAACAGTGAGCCTCTTAGCTGGCACGTGCAAGTGGAAATGAATCTTGTCTTACAGTTTGTTTCAATTTACTTTTAGATTAACACAACCGTAGATGAGAAGGACTCTTCCAATCCCTTTAGATTTCCTAACATTGGTGTGGAAAAGTTTCTGGAACTGAACTCAGAACAGAATCACGATGATTATTGCTTGGCCTATGTGTTTACAGACCGTGATTTTGATGATGGAGTCCTTGGTCTGGCTTGGGTTGGAGCCCCTTCAGGTAATCCTATCCAAGCCTTCAGTGCTATGAGATAAAGTACTGTAGGTAGACACTAAAAGAAAGGTAGAAACCACCTTTTAAACTGACAGCAAATACACAAAAATCTTCTAGCTTTTCACAATTTTGGTTGAGTATGGTTTAATTTTGTTTTTCGTATATTGTGCCATTTCAATTAATCTTTCTGTATTTCTGATGAGCAGAATTTGAACAGTAAAGAAAAAACGTTTATTTTGTTATACAGAGATGGTATTGGATTGTTTTTTATTTATGGTAGATGTGAGTGACCAGTAAAGTGACAGATGATACAAGTGTTTCTGCTCTATATAAACAGAGCTTACAACTATAAGAAGTACACTGCAGAACCTTTAGGTTTTCTAGGTAGTATTGAAAGAATTTTTTTTTTAAATCAGTGGTGAAATAAGGACTCATCCATTCGATAAATGCCCAAAATAGCTCTCAAAAGCTATTCTAAACCACCTAATTTCTTGTGTGAATGTATTCAATCAGTGTTGAGAGCATTTGTGTGAATAAATCTAATCTATTTTCAAGGTTGTGTTGATACTAATTATAGAGAACTCTTAATCTGTAAACCTGCAGAGGCAAACTGTTTGTTGCTCTGGATGTCAGTAGACAGGTAACACAACACACTTTCCCTAAATGTATGACTTGCATTTTTGTCTGAATGCAGGGAGCTCTGGTGGAATATGTGAGAAAAGCAAATTGTATTCAGATGGTAAGAAGAAGTCTCTGAACACTGGAATCATCACTGTCCAGAACTATGGCTCTCATGTGCCCCCCAAGGTTTCTCACATTACTTTTGCACATGAGGTTGGGCATAACTTTGGTTCCCCTGTAAGTATTACTGGTGATCTGTTAACTCACTCAGCCATTTCATGGGGTGTGATTTACAAATGGAGGTTTTACTTCTTAAAAACAAGGAAAGCAGAATCCTGACCCCCTGAGCATATGTGCACATACATTGTATACAAACAAAGGGGATGGCAACTGAGCCCTTTTATGAGTATTTGATAACACTGGTGCAAGAGTGCATTTTGTGAAGTGTTTATTTATATTAGTTCAATCCCTTACAAAGGTACTTTATTATTGTTCCCTCAATAAAATACTTCCCTGTCTTTATGGGGAGTAGGGTCACACACATCTTCTTAAATGTATTGTACTTTATCCTGGAGAGGAGGAAGAAGCAGTGCAAAATTGATGAAGATGACACTTTATTCAGCAAGTGGCTCACATTTATATTAGATGATTTATACTTACAAGTTTATCTAAGGAAATAGTGGAGGGCATTACGATACTAAGGACAATGTTTTTGAGCAAAACTGTTTCACAGACATTTAGGAATGCAACTTGTTTGTGGTAACCTTGAAAGCATGAGGCTTTTTGTTTTGCCAGTGTGTAATGAATTTCATTCCTCACTCAGGATATTGTAGATGTAGTCACTGGCTGACAGACTCCTACTCTTTTCTGAAGTTCTCTTTGTACCTCCCTCAAAGCAAACAAGAAGAATGGACTGTGGTTTCTGTTAACTACTCCTGCTTTTATTCAGGATGCTGATTACCCTTTTGTGATCATAAAGCCACTCTTTTCAGGAGATGGCAGCTTTTCCAAGTTAGTATTCATTCCAGGACATGCACTTGGGAGTGAATTACCAAGAATGCAAAAAAGATAAAACTTAAGAAATTACTTGATGCTGTTGTTTTGGGGGAAACAAAAACAACAACGGAACAAAGAGAACCCAAAATCAAGCCTTGGGTTTACATATAGTTTTTGTATTGCAAAGAACCTGAGAGTGTAAGATGATGGTTTATTTTTATTTTTTATTCTGCCTTAAGGCTACTAAATCCAGGTTACTTTTGTACCTGCCATGATTGAGATAGTTGTAAAATATTTGTTTTGCAGCATGATTCTGGAATGGAGTGCACTCCTGGAGAGTCCAAGAACTTGGGACAGAAGGAAAATGGCAATTATATAATGTATGCAAGAGCTACGTCTGGGGACAAACTTAACAACAATAAGTTCTCTATCTGTAGCATTCGAAATATCAGCCAAGTTCTTGAGAAAAAGAGAAATAATTGTTTTGTTGGTATGTATTTAATCCTCCAAAGCCAAATAGCTAAAATATTACTGTAATGCTTAATTTAAAAATTTTTATGTATCTTATTTTAAATTTACTAAAAGATTCTGCAAATAAAAGAATTGAATTTGAGATCTCTAGTAGTACTCTGTCAAGTTCTGGGCTGGCCAGCACAGAGACAGCAGGACATGCTGGAGTGAGTCCAGCAAAGGGCCACAAGGATTATGAAGGGATTGGAGCATCTGACATATAAGGAGAGTCCAAGAGAGCCTATTTAGTGGGGAGCAGAGAAGGCTGGGGGAGGCTCTTCTGTCTTTGTAGATGCCTGGTGGGAGGGAGTAAACAAACAGGGTCAGACTGCTTTCAGTCATGCTCATTGTGAAAGGACCAGAGGTAAGGAACACAGATTAAACTGCAGAGAATCCTATTTAGACATGAAAAATAATTTTGCATGAATTTTTCCTTCTGGAGTCTGTGTGAGCTCTCACAAATTTTGTGAGCTCATGCTCACATAGGTTTGCACATCTACTCAGTAGGTTTGGATTTTGGAGTAGTTCACCTCTGTACCATCAGCCTTTGCCTCAAGGTCCTCTGCCTGTTAAAGGGGTGAAGGAAAGGAGGCAGCTCCCTGGGAGACTGAGCAGAAAGCTTGGTCTTACACTCCCACTCTTATCAGCCAAAACCTTTTACTCAGAGGCTTAAAATTTTATGAATTGTGGGAATGACTAAGCTGGGTGTCAAGCAGTAAAGGAAGTTGACTTGAGCCCTAGTTTAAAGTCCAGCTTGACCAGGCTCTTTCAGTCGTGATTAGCTGGATGCTTGTTAAGGTTTATAAGTATTTGCATATTCTTTGTACATAAATATCCTGGCATTTTTCAGAGTCTGGGCAGCCCATCTGTGGTAATGGACTGGTTGAACAAGGAGAGCAGTGTGATTGTGGATACAGTGACCAGTGTAAAGATGACTGCTGTTATGATGCAAACCAACCAGAAGATAAAAAATGCAAGTTAAGACCAGGCAAAAACTGCAGGTATTGTGCATGTGTGTTACACTACACTTTAAATTTGGGCATTTAGTGGGAATTTTAATGGGGATTTCAGAATCTGAATCTGCTTATCTGCCTTTTTATAGAAGTACTGATTTTGTTTAAAATGCTTTATACAATGAGTACATAAGCATAATTATGCTATGGGGAAAATGATTTTCAAGTCACATTTTGCTTAGCACAAATCAGAAATTTTGAGTGCTTGAGTAGGTTTCAGGGTGAATAGTTTGTTTGGAATGGTTTATGCTTTTTCTTGGCATCCACCATCTGTGTTTCTTTCCAGCCCCAGCCAAGGCCCATGTTGCACTGCCCAGTGTGATTTCAAATCGAGGACAGATAAGTGTCGGAATGATTCTGACTGTGCTAAGGAAGGAATGTGTAATGGTGTCAGTGCTCTCTGCCCAATATCTGAACCCAAAGAAAACTTCACAGTGTGCAACAGGAACACACAAGTTTGCATAAAAGGGGTATAGTTTTTACAGTCTTATGTAACTGCTAATGTTGTTTATTGCAGGGCACTGTATTGTGAATTGATGTGGTTTCTGTACTTGCTGCACAGGAGTGCAAGCTCAGGCACTTTTTCTGTATAGATGTTTGATTTATTGGTGTCAATCAAAATAACAGTGAAAGTACACCAAGGATTAAGAAGTAGGTAACAAATCCCAAGATAGCAGTACTGTCTGAGAAAGTTACGCTTAAAGTTTTTTGTAAAAATCAGGATTATGAAAGTGATTTGTTTTCTAGTGCCACCTTTTCACTTTCCTTCAGTCTTGGTCAATGATTCTGTTGCCTTAGAAAACTGGATATACTGTCAGTAGAGGTTGTATTTGGTTTATTGGCAATACACAGTTTCTCCAAATACATACATATATCACAGATGTGCAAGCATATGGAATTAGAATGATTCTGAACTGCCATTAATTCCCTGGTTAGAGGACATGGCAGTTCCCTGGTTAGAGGACATGGCAGTTGCCATGAAATATTGATGGGAAGTCTCTTATAAATTGATCTGTGTTGGAAGCAAACATAAGCAAAACTCATCCTCTTTAAGACCTGTAACTTGTTTTGCTGCAAGTTTGTTTTCCACAGTCCACGATTTTAATCAAGTACTGCTTGTAATATTTTTCAGTTAATTTATAGTCATCTTAAAGATAGAGGAATTGTCTTTGTAGAGTTACTGATTTTGAAACAAAATTATAAATAAACTGAACTTGGAGGTTGAAGGATCCTCACACAGTGAAAATAAATACAGAATATTTTCTGCCATTAATTTGTATTATTTTCCAAGAGAAATATTTGTGTATACATGTTAGATTTATTTTTCTAACCATAATTTTGAGTAGTCATGTTTCAGTGTGAACTGTGGTGCTGTGGGTGTTTTGCAGGGTACTCTGAGGGTTATAAAAGAAGATACTGTGTTTAAAAAACTAGAAAATATGCCAAAATATTGACGTTGAATAACTGTAATAATTGTTTGTTTATAAGCATTGGAGAAAAAAAAATTGCAGTAGTTGATTTATTGATAAGTATCTTTAGACCTATAATTATGCTTTCAGATATTAATTTTTGATATATTTCCTAATGTCAGTGTGCTTAAAAGTGAAATTGATTTTTGTATTGCTGTGCTTTTGTCTCCCACAGCAATGTGCTGGCTCTATCTGTGAGAAGCACGGCTTGGAGGAGTGTACATGTGCTAGTTCAGATGGCAAGGATGACAGAGAGCTGTGCCATGTCTGCTGCATGAGAAAGAGTAAGATTTATCTGAATCATAAGTGTAAATAGAGCAGGAGGGGTCTGAGGAACCTGCTCATGGTGTTTGTACTTGTTTTTGTCAGCTTTGAGAGCATTTCGTTCAAACGTAGTTTCAGACAGACATTGCATTGTACTGTGTAGGAAATAAACAATGTATTCTGCATCTTTACAGATTATTAGAAAAGCATTTTGAACAATTAAACACTAGGGTGGGTATTGGTGCATGGTTGTTTTAATACAACAATGGTTTGATGAATTTGTATTCACTTTTCAGTGGACCCAGCTACTTGTGCAAGCACAGGCTCGAGCCGATGGCAGGAATACTTTCATCTTGAAACCATTACTTTGCAACCTGGATCTCCCTGCAATGATTTCAAAGGCTACTGTGATGTGTTTATGAGGTGTCGGCTAGTAGATGCTGATGGCCCTCTAGCTAGATTAAAGAAAGCCATTTTTAATCCAGAACTATATGAAAACATTGCAGAATGGATTGTGGTAAGTATATTTTTATATTACAAGTCTAATATGAAATGTTCTTGGTAATCAAGATTCACAGTTGATAAGTGTTGATATGCAGACTGCTTTAGCATTCTTCAAAGTATAATTAGCCCTTGTTTTACTAGATTTTCTGTAAGCACTCTGTGTGCAATGGATAAGTTTGCTAGATTGAAGGGAATGGAAACAAACAAAAAGGATCTGTTAATACCTCTATTCGTTCACATTTTTAATTTGTTTTTTCATGTTTTGACTCTTCATATTTAAATGCTCTGACTTCTTTTAAGGAACTAAATATTTTGATCTTTAGCATTCATCATTTTTATTGTGCTAGATGACACTTCAATAATAATACACTGGAAGAGGAGCTAGAGTGAAACACACTTAAAGAGCTGCATAGGCAATTTTGTGTAAGCTGTTGGTTGTTCTAGGCTTATACAGCTCTGCTGGAGTGTGTCTTTGAAGTACCCTTCTGATATTAGAATGGAAGTATTGGGGCTTTTCTGTGGAAGAACTTTGGGGACATTTCTTGCAAATGTTAAGTTGCATATTCTTGGTGATGTTTCAGAAAGTTTTTTGATGACTTCTAAAACACAGTGAAAAGCCATATTCAATGTCCTCTGTCTCTTATGCATGTGTGCCAGTCCCCACACAATCTTTTTGGTGGTGTTGTGGTTTTGTTTTTTAGGCTTATTGGTGGGCAGTATTGCTTATGGGAATTGCATTGATCATGTTAATGGCTGGCTTCATTAAGATATGCAGTGTTCATACTCCAAGCAGTAATCCAAAGTTGCCTCCTCATAAACCACTTCCAGGTGAGTAATCTAGCTAATTACAGAGAAATGCTTTCTCCTCAGCTCTTCAGTTCTAAAGAGAAATTTCAGGTGTTTCAACCTACAGTTCTTAGTCTGGCACTGTGAAACTACAAATGGAATTGATGCCAGTGAAACAATTCATAAAAATCTAATTCTTGTCTTATTTTCCCATAACGTAATATGCATATCAAAAGAAAGCTTTAAAGACTTTCTCCAGCATTTTATTTACTGTTTCATGCTACATTTTGTAAGAATTGGCATGTTGAAGGAACTACTAATGAGATACTGAAATGTATTCTGTATGTCCTCCACGCAATTACTGTTTAGTTAAAACTTTGCAGGTCTAAATCTGAAGCCTTCCTGAAAAATAGTTAAATTTAATTTGCATGGCCAGGGCAACTCTTCTGGAAACTACTTGAGTTTTTAAAATTCATTTTAATAATGGCTACTTTTCTTTAAAACAGGCACTTTAAAAAGGAGGAGACCACCACAAACCACTCAGCCCCCACAGCGGCAAAGGCCCCGAGAGAGTTATCAGATGGGACATATGAGACGCTGACTGCAGCTTTTTGCCTTGGTTCTTCCTAGTGCCTACAATGGGAAAACTCACTCCAAAGAAAACCTAATAAGTCATTGTCCCCAGTCTAACTCTCAAAAATTGAAGAGGAAAAAAAAAAGCATGATATGCCCTCAAAACAAGTGGAAGTGGTTAATTTTTAATGAGAGAATCTTCCAGCTCAAAAAGAAGAGTGTTTTTTCTTGAATATTTTTAATTTAGTGGCACAAAGTCCTAGCATATCATGATTCTTTCCCCCTTCTGTGCTCTTCATTGCTGCATTTTCTTCACTTGCAGGCAAATATGGCTGTAGTAAAACTTTTACTCAAGAATTGAGAAAAAGATCTATTTTTCAACTGCCAGACAAGGCTAGGAAGCTAGACCACCTCAGCATTGGAGACATTACTTGTCAATGTATATACATTGTTATATGCAGACATGTATTTCTAACGTACACCCGTACTTGTGTGCAATTGTAAACAAGAGAATTGCAATATGGATGTTTCTTTGTATTATAAAACTTTTCTGCTATTAATGAAGAAATTACTGTTTAATTGACATACTCAGGATAACAGAGGATGATGGTGTGTAGTGGTCAAGGGTCCTGTGATGCTTTACACAGCAATTTTGAATCCAATCACACTTCTTTTATCATTATCAAAGTTGTTTCAAGCACTCATTTCATCTTTATCCAACAGCTGTTAAGATAACAGCATACAAGCCTGGATGGTCTTAGAGAGATTTAACAGGTGTTCTGCAAACTTTGCAAATGTCAGAATGTTTCAAAAATGTTTTATGTGTCTTCCTTGTAGCTCAGCGTAAATATTTTTAATTCGTCTGATTATTCAGTGAAATAATGAATAGTTAGATCAAATATTTCCATGCTTTATTAGTAAATTTTGCCTGTTATTCAACTTGTTTTAAAACTTGCAACCACTTTATTTGGGATGTTCAGATAGTCTTTACAGTTTGGTAATCAAGTTCATGTTCTAAGAGATGTGGGAAGAAGGAAAAGCTGTAGTTTATTTTCTTTTTTAATTTATCAGGTGTTTGGATAACTTTTCAGCATGATACTGTTGATTGATAACCACTAAGGTAGAGTTATTTGCCTGGCTGCTGTGGCAGAGTTAAAACTGTAGTTAGGACTACCAATTTTCCCACATTTATACCAGTAGTGAAGTTCAACAGCACAGTGTCCCATTCCAGAGTTTTTATTACGAATGTAAATAATTGGCATTTTTGAATATGAATAAAAGATGTCTTAAGGTGCTTACTGCTATGCAGGAGATGAAAGGGGGCATTACAAAACGTTTAAGCTTGTGATGTATTTATTGCTTGTTTTCCAAAAGCACCAAGCTAATTAGAGATGCAAATGGCTATAATTTTCCTGGCTTTGCTTAGGAGAAAATTTACTAAGGGTTGGACAGGCTTCCTTTGTTTGTTTTTTTTGTTTTGTTTTGTTTTTTAAGAGTATAAGGTTTACACAATCATTCTCATAATGTGACGCAAGCCAGCAAGGCCAAAAATGTTACAGAATATAATGGGATCTCTTCCTTGTAAACTTGTACAGTATGTGGTAACTTTTTCAAAATACAGCTTTTTGTACATGGTTTAGAGACAAATTTTGTACATGAAACCCCAAGTCCGATAGACTCTATAAATAATTCTAAATGATCTTAACTAGTTAGAAGTGTATGTAGTTGCTTTTAAGTCATTTTAAATACATTTGTTTTAAGACTGTGCAAAGATTGGAAGTGGGTTTGCATTTCTAAAATGGTGGCTTTTATTCAGCAAGAGTTCTTAGTAACTTCTTGGGTGTGGTAGACTTTGGAACATGTAAATTTTTTGCCTGTAATGTTATCCTGTGGTAGGATTTTGGCAGACAGATGGCTGCCCTATTTTATTTTGAGTCTAAGTTAAATGTTTTTTGAAAACAGAAATGTGCACTGAACTCTCCACTGCAAGTCAAGATGTGGTAAAGGCGAAAGGAAGTTCAAGACAATGAAACAGAAATACTACTGTCGATTTCATGTCCACTGTGTTTTATACAGTCTCTTTTTTGTTCACTTTGGAAATTTTTACTAAAAAATGCAAAAAATAAAGTATTGTGCAAAGATATGTAAGGTTTTTTGAAACTTGAAATGCATTAATAAATAGACTTGATGAAATCATCTTCTGAAGATCCATTTACTTGTTGAGGCCTGAAAGCAAAGAGGAATACACAGATTCCTCTTTGCTTGATTTTTGGCTTTTACTGTCATGCCAAAATATAATTGTACTGTCTCTGTCAAAGTGCCCCTCTCAATTTTAACATCCTGCACTTATATATAAGAATAAATGTGTTTCAGAACCTTTTTAGGGAAAGCCATGAAATTAATTTTTAATTATCTACATGATCACAAGAATAAAACTTTTCTTACCTTCAAAATGAAAACTAATTGCTGGTGGGATGTTCAAGCCTGGCATCATCGTTACTGCTGGATACCTTTGGAAATAGATTTGGAGAGGAATACTGGAATTAATGTGCAATACTCTGAATACACAATTGGTGGATGAGACTTACAGAAGGAGCAAATGTGCTTTTTGCAAGGCTTTTTAATACTGCTAAGCTGGGTCTCAGTTTTTGTGTGTGTTGTATGGTTGATTTAAGTGATAAGACTGCTTTTCAAAGCCAGGTCCTGCTGGTGAGTTTTCCATTCTTAGGGCTGTTTGTTGAGAGTGGCCTGCTTGGACATCTGTTTCCCAGAGTGAGCAGGGTGGACTTTGATGTTATCAAAGCATACTCAGAGTTCCTTCCTCACAATGCTCCCCCCACCACCCCCATGACTTTTTATAGAAGTGCTTCTCCTGTAGCTAAATAGCACTGTCTGTGCAAAGGGCATTAAAAGAAAATCCCTTGGAGCAGAGCCCTTCTGCAAATCCTCATAGAGGTGGTGGTGGTTGTGTTTAAATCTCTGTGGAGGAACACAGACCAGAGGGGTGGAATAATGCCTAAGCAGCTCAAATTCAAGTTTCATGTATATTTTAAAATATAAGTGAAACAAATCAGTACATATTTTTTCTACCTAATATTTGACATAATCTTATTTGTACCTATTAATTTATTCATCTTGCATCTTTTAATGTTTTAGTTAATAATTGTATACATTCACCTTGTATAGAAGTATATGTAGCATAGTTAGAATGGTGTGGGCATGACAAAGGCATCAAAGTCATCTTAAGCAATGAAACTTTATACCATACCACTGGTATAATTGGGGTTTTAATTAGTGTTCCAATATTTCTTTCAGGAAAAACACAAAAAGGAAGGCAGATGCTTTTATTTCTGAATATTGGAGGTTCATTATTACAGAGAGGTGATGGAAAGGACAGCAGCCATTCTGTCACTCTGAGCTGTGTGTGCTCTCACAGGAGTAAGCACCTGGTGGCTTCCAAGGTCTCAAGTCAGCTGTATGGAGTGAGACAGGAGTAATTCCAGTGAGCACAGAGTAAGGCACCACCACAGGCACTTGAAATTGTAGGTATGACTTCAGTTTTATGTTCAGGCATGGTGAGACTGAATGTATTGCAGCTTGGGCTTTATGCCACTTTTATTTCAGAAATTAGTGTAATGGCTGTCAAAACAGGGACAGAATTTGTTTGGGTATACGATGTGTGAAAAATGGCTTCAGAAGAAGTATCTTCATATCTGCAGGAGTTCATATATTGAATGTTCTTTTAATTTTCCTGCTTGGCTTTTTTAAAACCTTTCAAATTGTCTTATATGAGGATATACCATCTTTGCTTAGTTGAGAACTGGAGAATGTTTTTTCACCAAAAACAGTGGAAATCATTGAACTGCAGTATCCCCATTTCTTGAGTTTCAGCACAATGTAGACCATTCTTCCACCTGCTTTTCCTGAAGTTATGCGTGCTTCTCCTGAAGTTCAGATCACTTTAATAGCCTTCTTACCAAGAAAGTGATAGTAATTTGCAAAAAATGCCAATTCTGATGTCTGAAATGCTTCTAAGAGTGTGGTTTCTGTACTGTTGGAGTACAGCCCAATTCTTTTTAGCCTTTGTCTCTTGCTCTGTCATCCTTCAACATCTTATGAAAAAAGCTTTTTTTGCAGAGTAGGGGTGGGATTTGGTTCAGGAAGCTTACAAAACTCATAGCTTAGAAAGTTGGTGGTAACTGATGTAAATGCAATTTTAGTGACAGTATTAAATTATTCTCTGAATATAGACAAGATTTTATGAAAAAAGAAAACCCTGAAACGGAAATAAGTGGCAGGTCTTTAGTAGCTTTTTGCAGAAGCAACAGTTCAATTCTAGAAACAGTCTAGAGAGATGCCTAATTTGAGTTAGCCACACATACTTCTCTCTCTGTTTACTCTCATTTTCCATTGTGCTTTGAAAAACTAAAATGGCCACACTGTCATTTGTTCTCTGCCTGTCATTCTGCAGGACATGGTTCATTGTAACTTCATGCCCCCAAAAATGCTCTCACTGGGTCTCTAGCAATTGAGTCTCTCCAGTGGATTACAGCTACTGCAAATGTGAAAAATCAACCAAACTAAAGGCCTTGTGCTTGCCTTACTCTCTCACATACTTTTGGCTGAAATTTCCTTTGTGTATATTCCTTATTTGACTCAGCTGTTGTACTTAAGCAATGGATTCTTACACAAACACAGAACCTCTTACAGAGGTCTCATTAAATAATTATGTTGCAAAATTTAAATATTTGAGATAGCAACCTGAAGCATGAAATTAATCAATTAAATTGTAATTTTTGACACAGAAGGTGGAAATACTTTTGTGTTAAAAAAACAGTTTGCTTCACTGAACAAAATCTTTCAAAGCACAAACCTTTGTTTTCAGTGAGGAACTCAGGATTCTTTTACATGGAATTTGTATTTAAATAGACATATTTATCTAATCAAGATGCTACTCCTAGGAGCCATTTTAAATATTGGAACACCTTCTGGAATGTACACCTCAGGATGGACAACAATTCTCTTTTGAGATCTAAGTATGCTTCAGTTCCTGTTGCAGATTTTGAGTCTTTCTGATTCTGTGTGGAGTATTCCTGCTTGTTTAAAGGGATGGTAGTTATTGAAAACAGCTTGTAAAAGAAGATAATAATCTGAGTGTTTGGCAGAGATACCTGCATTCAGCATCTACTCAATGTTAACTGCTTGCAGGATCTGCTCAGCTTGTTCATTTGTTGGGCTATCTAAATAAATCCCACTTTAGTCCTGATAACATCTGGATATTTTGATTGAAAATTCCCTGCAATATCTTGGTATTAAAAAATATGCTTTACTTCAAGTCTTAGTACTTTCTTGCACATTTTTCACCACTTAGAGAACATTTAACACAAATTACATACAAAATTCAGAGTTCAAGAAACCTTTATTTTTTAATTAATCTCGTGCTTAGCATTAAAATGAGAAATGAATACATATATATAGATTTCTGTTTCAGTATGCACAAACCATAGAATAAAAACAATCTGAGACAATAATGTTCCTTTTTGTTGTTTATATTCTGACATAGGAAACAAGGGAATTGTATGTTTGACCTTACAAAGTTTTATGCTCTGAAGTTGTTTGAAGACTTAACCATCTTCATTTATTCTTGCAGTTTCAAGTCATGCCAAAATCTAGTATACAGAGATTTAGAATCTAAAACTCTCACACCTTACCTGAACAGATAAATATGATTTAAATGCAAAAATTAACTGAACTTAGTCATGTGTGAATATTAGTGTAGAATTTTGTGTAGTATACTAAGCATCATTCAAATATTTAAATTGCTAGTAATTTAAATCAGTTCTCTAATTAAAATAGTTAAATAGTAAAGCATTTTCAAAGAGAACAAGGTTTATTATAGAATTTTAGATGATACTATTATTGGGGTTTTCATGTGGTTTTAACAGCTCAAGCATTTTATATTTTTATATCTATTTCATAGTATTTTCTTTTATGAACTATTTAACTCTCTCTTCATTAGGAAATAATTTAGCAAAGTTTTAACTGATAGCCATAGCTATTAATGTTTCAAAGTATTTACTGGGAAATTAAGTTTCTTTTTTTCCCTTAAATCCAACAAAATTAAGTTTTTCAAAGGTTTTTGGCAATGATTTTGTCAAATAATATTTTTATTTCTGGTGAGCAGATTTTTTTTCAGATTTTAAACTGTTGAAAATTGACATTAGCCTTGATGAAGCTGTTCACTGATCATTTTCCGGGTATGCTCCTAGATGAACAAAGAGCATATTTCAGCTTACTGTTGGATGACAAAAACTAAATATCTTAATGTGGTTTTTTACCATCTCTGAAACTGATAGGATATTTGATGCAGCTGTGAATTTTAAAAACATTTTACTAGATGTATCATATTTTTAATATTTTGGCGAGGAGTTGCCTTTTTGTGTTCTTGCTCATTTTCTGTTTTGTCCCTTGAAGAGATCTTCACACCTCACAAATGTCTTCTCTTGGGATGGATGAAGGTGAATGTTGTCAATGCTTTGGGGACAAAATGTGTATCTGGAAAGAAAAGACAGCACGTGAGTATAATGTTGGTTAGAAAGCATACTGTTAGTTAGAATCTCCCATTCTTTAGCCAGTTCTTTGTCTTTTACAGGAAGGTATCTTTCTGGTTTTGTAGGCTTGTGAGGAAAGAGTTCTGTCTGCCAGAGGAGCAGGCAGCTCCTGGGTACTGAGTGCAATGTGCCTCTGTCTCCCTGGTGTCACTGTGCATGTTCCCCACAGCCACTTGGGCTTTGCTGCCAGTGGGGCATTGCCATTGTTCCAACTCATACTGTTACCACCACAGTTGTGCTATTTGGGCTGCTGGAATACTAGTATTTAGCTGGGAGGTTGCTAAAAATCAGCCATGTAGGATGCTAACATCAGCAACTGCATATGCTACAGAAATAATTGAAACCAAATACCAACCGTGGTATTTTATTGCTTATAATGGTCTGTTTGTTAACTGCTTTTTTAAGTTTATGCTGTTACATCTCAAGTCTTTGCCATTAGATAATATAACAAAGGAACTTTCATCATGTGTACAAAGACCACAAACATCTAGAGGTAGAGATAATCTAGAGATAAAATATTGTCAATTGTTCAAATGCTTGAGAAAGCACAAGAGAAGTCAAAATACATTTTGTGTTTACTACCTTTTTTAATTATTGAATTTCCAAATTTGCTAATTCTGCAATACACGATGTTTGGTATTTTGAGGAAGGCAGAACTCTACATACCTTTCTCTTCTTTGAAGAAAATACTTTTCCTTGAGTGTCCTTTGTTTCTCCTTTTAGAAGCACCTAATAATCTTTCATTCCCTCCCTAAACATTAATGCAGTATTTCAGTGATAACTGAATGTCACTGCCCAGATTGCAAAGAACAAAACCTAGCACATAATCAGTGTCCACTAAAAGCTTGGCACAAACCACTTCCACTTGCAGCAAAAAAAGCTTCTAAGGAGCATTAGGTACCTGAAGATACCAGCATTATTTTTTGTCAGTATAAGTGCCCCCCTCACTTAATAAGTTCCTAGATAAGGAAAGTAGTACATCAGCAGTAATTGGCTTGTGCCAGGTTACTGGCACAGTGGCACTGGACAAGAGCTTCCTGGTTAGGGAAATGACTTCTCACCTTCATACCTTTTATCTCAAGGCACAGGAACCTGCACCTAATCAGAGCTCCCTAGTTTGCAATGTATACTTTGCTTCAATTTGCTTTGCCAGCTAGGTCAGTACTGATTTTGGGTCGTGGCTTTTAAAATAGCAGGAGATGTTAGAGAAACTCATTTGATTTTAATGGCAGGAGCACATGCCAAGTGCCAGGTTAGGAAAACACTCCAAAATACATTTTTAGGAGGATTCAACTTAGGAGAATATGATCTTTCCTCTGCCCCCCAGAACACACAGATTGTCTTATGAAATGTCTCTTTAAATTGTCTAATTTGTTTTTTTGTGTCAATATTAAGGAGATGCAGCTCTGCCAGTAAGAGTTGTTCCACAGGAGGTCTGCACCAGTTGTGGTGGTAAGAAAGGGAGTGTACCAAGGAAAAATTGCCTTCTAAGACTGAGCCTCAGTTACAAGGTAAGGTGCTTTTCTCATTAACCTTAATTAAACTGCTCAGTTAGTTAAAATTTCTTAAAGGATTAAAGCAGTGAGAATCATTATATGTTTTTTTATTCTGTCTTCTGTCTGGAATTTCTCTGTATGAGTAGGCAGTTTCAAATGTGTTAGCATTGCTGTATGTAGAGAACAGGGCTGCTCAGACTTGGTGATCCAGTTTCAAAGCAATAAACGGGAAAGGAGAACACCAAAAATAATCAGAGGACTGTGTAGTACAGCACATGATCCTTCTAATGAGTATTTTCAAGAATGGTGACACTGAGTTTCTCGAGGAAGTAAGTATTGGACGTCAAATAATTAAAATTTGGCATATTTTTGTAAGTAGGAATCTGAATATTTCACAATGTTAATGTTGGGATCATTATTTATCTTGCATAGTATCTTGTTTCACTGAAATCTCATATGGTCCTTATGGAGTGAGGTGATTACATTCATTGGTGTGACTGCTGGGGCTGTGTTGGAACTGGGATAACCTGGGTGCCAAACACCTGTGGTGTTACTGAGTGCTCTCATTACACTTACTTTTGCTGTGTTTCCCCTGCTTTCACTCTTATTGCCTTCACTATAAGTCCTGGTCGGCGGGTGCCTTTTGTCCATGGCATTACGGATTGAAATGTGTCCCAGATATTTTCCCAAACTGGAGTTCCTTCCCATTTGAACTTGATCATTAGGAGGTCACCGATATCAGTGTCCAGCGTGATGAGAAAGGAGTAGGTTTTATTCCCAGTAATACCTTCAACTCTACAGAAAACAAGATGAGAATAATGCTGTCAGTTATTATGAATTAAAGTGAAAAGAACAGGATTTTCCCCCCTGAAAGCCAGAGAAGGAACTGTATTTGCTTCTCCAGGACAAAACATTAATGTCTCAAGAATGTTCTTCCTCCAGGTGCAAAAACGTGATGAAATATGACAACATGCTAGGAAATAAGCAGCAGTGGCAGAAGCTTGAACAGCTGATGAAGCAGTGGTGGTTTCTGACAGCAAAAGAAAAGGTGTCCCATAATAGCATCTATGTTACAACTTCTGCCTGCTAGAGCAAATGTTGACCCACACTCTTGCTTTTGCTTTCGTTAATACAGACAGTGTCCATCATCATAAATATCCAAAAGTCTTTATCTTAATTACAGCTGATTTTTTTATTTGTGTTTTAATTGATTACAACGCCCTGTCTTAGCCATGGGATGGACCAAAGTAAGTGGACAAGAAAAATTTCAAAATTTACTGTTTGTTTTCTAACAATTTCTTTCTGCACAAACTGTATCATCATTGTAAGAACTTGCGATTTTCAGGGACCATGAGTGAAGAGAGGACAATTTCCAGTTCATGTTCACTTAGCTGTACTAAACCATTTCACTCATAGCATGATTATCAATGTGATATTATATTACACATTGGCATTTTTTGTCACATGCACAATTACATGTGATACAATACTCACAGTGGGATGTGCAGGTTTTTAGCATCCACCTTAGTCCCTGCCAGAGACATGGTGAAAGCTGGGTCTATCGCCTTGCCTTGGATTTCATTGATGATGTGGATCTTGAACTGATAATGATACACTGTAGGAAGGAAGAATTTTCAAAAAGTGGCAAAATGAATGGTCAAAGAATCAATAGATTTCTTAGGCAAAAGAATTTTGCCTTTCAGAGCAGAAAGTTGATGGTTATTCCATTTTATTTTTCAGACTAATTTGTTGAAATTAAAACATTGTCATCTTTTCTGTTTGTTGCTGTGCTGTGTGATCTGTTAGCGTTTGAGGCCTTGTTGCTTTATTTAAAGGATGGAGAAAAAGGTAATCAGTGCTGAGTTTCTTTTTGGGATAAAACATTCTTCCCTGGGAAATAGTTCAGCTTTTCTGAAGTTTAATTGTCAGAATTTCTGGCAAGCCCTCTATCTAGTGAGCAGGCAAATCCTTGTGACTGGGCATGACTAGAGATGTAAGATTCAGATCAAAGACCTTATGCAATGTGGTCATGATGTTTCTCTGATCAACTGGAAAATTGCCCTGCAAAACAGATGACTCACAAACTTTCCTTGACTGCATAATGATACCTTGTGCTTGACACACATCTGTTAACAATGTCATTAATGCTTCAGGGTCTGGGGAGTTTCTAGAACAACACTGTTTAGGAAAGTCTGAACTGAGTATTATCAGCATGAAAAATGCCTAAGAAGTCATCAGTTTGATATTTTGAAAATTATGAAAAAGAAAAGAAAACCCCAACAGCATACATTTTGAGTATGTGCATACAGATATTGTCAGCTACATTTGAATGTCCACAACTCTTCCATCTGGTCATTCTTCCAGCAACTTTCAACCAGATGAAAATGAAAGATTTAGATATGAAGGAACATTATTGCATGCTAGTTTTTGAGTAGAGCCTCTTTACCCACTTCAGTCTTCACTACAACTGAGAATGGCTCCCCGTACTGCTAATGGAATCATCTTTTTATGCATATGCACAGACAGATATTTCTTTTTTTGTGCAGCTCGGAGTGCTCATGATGGAAAGTATTTGCTGGAACAGCCTTTTGTTTTATAGTTGTTGTATGTTAGTGAACAATGTATTCTCTTTTGAAAATGTGCCCCTCAGTAGAAAACAAAATGGCTGATTCTGTGCAGTAAACCTGATGAGGACACAGGCAGAGAGGGTTGTTTACAGATCACTTTTATAACTAATCTGTCTTTCTCTGGCTTTTCTCTCTATGTAAAAACTGAATTTTCAGTGTATGATCAGACACAGCCTAAGGCTTTGCAGTGATTATGGTGCTTACTTTAAGGAAAAATCATATAAAAACTCAGAGTCCCATCCCAGCTTTACTATAAATGTTAACTTCTGTGTAACAACCTGGGGGTTTTGTTTGAGCTTGATTGATGTATGCTCCAGAACATAATGTCATTAACTTTAAAATTAAATGTTATATTTTGTGAAGACACAGAGCATTGTGAAGTATAGTACTGAGTTTCTCAAATTTCTTCTGTTTGTGCTTCTCACATGATCTTCAAACTTTTTTTTTTTTTAAAGCATTACAAAGATGACTTTGTAAGCACCTTCCCACAGTTGCCACTTTGTTTGGGAACTTTTTTGAAAGGAGATCATTGTCTGAGGTATTTTATCCACATATGTGCCAAGGATGGTTTTTTATGCAAAACCAGTTCTAAGCATAAAAATGCAACCTGTTTAATTGAAATCAAAGCCAATAGGACAGAGATATTTTACCCCAAATTGAAACTAGCTCCCTATCCAGAGAGTAACACAGCACAGTGATCAAATCTCTGTGCCCAGGTGTGGGAACAGCAGCAATGCATCCCCAGAGCCTGTCTGATTCTGATTCTGATTCTGATGAGGACCTGACCCTGACTGTGCTGGAGCAAGATAACTTCAGGAGCTAGAACAGCCTCTGGAGTTTTGAAATCTACTCCAACTATCTTCCTGACCCATTTTAAACAGTATTAAGAAGAAATTCAGCAGGTTCAGCTGCTCTGAGTATCATTCAGGACTTCACAGATCCCTCTGGAGTCATCTCTGAATATTTCACAGCTGTGCTAGTGGAGGACTTCCAAAATTATTTTTAAAGTACCTGAATTTTTGTTGGGTTTTGGTTTGGTTGGGTTTTTGGTTTTGATCTGTGATAACGCATCTGAGTAACCGGGCACTGTGGGGAGACCAGCTGTATAATGGCAGCAGCCTTTTAAAGCCTCTCTCCTCATCCCTTCAGTGGTAGTGCCGGGTGCATGAACACTCGAAGCCCTTCCCAACCCCGAGGCCCAGGCGAAGGGCAGGCGGGGGCACAGCCCGCCAGCAGGAGGGAGGCTCTGGCCGGGCACAGCCCCGGTGCGGGGTGCGGGACTCCCGTGGCCGGGGCCTGAGGGGAGCCTCCTCCGAGTGTGTGTGGGCTCAGCCCAGCCCTGCCCGGCCGCCCGAGCGCTGCTCCCCACACGCCTCATGGCAGCCGGGGAAGGAGGTGGTGAGGGAGAGAACAGGGCGCCAGGAGCCCCTGCGCTGACAGCCCCTCGGAAGAGGACTGACCCACGTCGTCCTGCTTGTTCTCACTTTAAAATGTACATCAACTTTTCTAATGGCAAGGGAACGTCTGCTCAACAGCAGCGGTGGGCTCTGGCGGCTGAGGGCAATGGAGACTGGTAGGAAGGCCCTGCGCCCCCTGTCAGGCCGTGGCCCCTCTATCTGTTTGGATCATACATCCGAAAATCCACAGTGACCCGATAAAGGAACGTAGTAGAGCTAAAGCCAGAGTGCCAGTCTTAATTTTAGTGCTACAGTTCAGCCTTGCAAAAGTCCATGCTATTGTTGTCTGTCCGCTGTTTGAAAGGTGGTAATTTATATGTCATTTCATAGTCTAATTGCAGATAAAATTTGGACAAATTTGGAACAGGATGTTTTATAGGCCTCCCAGAGTAATTATGCTGCTTTTTTTGGCTTGGCTGTATGCCTGCATATGTTATAACAAACGTGCACAGTCCAGTTGTAGGAAAATCCTGTAGATCAGGACCCTGGGCATCTGCGAGCCCTCAGCTCCACAGCTGGCCTGGGGCAGGCATGCAGTGTGCTTTTTCCCACAGAAATAGGAGAGCCAGGATCTCGATGAAAGGGCATCAAGATGGCCTGCTGGGATTCTCAGTTGTCTCAGCAAATTGATTATTCTCACAGATTTTATAAGCTTTAATGAATGAGTAAGTAGGATCACAAAGCTTAGGCTCAGACTTGCACTTTGTGATCAATCTGGACACTGTAAAAAGTATTCCCACAAACCTTTGAAGGGCATATGTGCTCTTGTTTTCAGAAAGAGTTGTCTGCTTTTGGGCAGCCTTTCCTCCCTGATGTTGTAGCCCAGGGTGTTACACCGGTTCTTCTTACAGCTGAGGCACAGTCCTTTGTTGAAAGTGTTGATGTCGTTGCACCAGTAAGCTGTGCTTTGCTTGTCCTTGTGCAGCAGAGAGTCGATGAACAAATGAACTGACCTCTCATGAGCACATTTCACAGTCTGAGTGATGCCTGAAAAAAATGCAACAACAAAATTTTATATGCCCTTATTTATTTTTACAATTTCAACTGCAGAGAAGTACTGTAGCCAACTATAAACATGTTATTGTTTCTCCCCCCACGCTCCTACATTTTGCATCATAGTTTTGCCTCAGAAATCATACATGGCAGCAATATTACTTTTAGGATCATTCAAAAATAGAATGGCTGAATTTCCATGATAATAAATATTTTTCTGCATAAACTTCTCTAGCCTGACTGTATCAGACTGTAAATATGAACCTTGATTTCATTATTCTGGCTGTTTTTGTCATTAGAAAATACAACCTGAGTTGATGTGCAGTCTTCCAGATCATGCCACATTAAAGACAGCAGTCTCATTTGGAATTGCTGAACACTCTTAGATTTGGATGCTTAGGCAGCAATTTCATATTTTGTCCCTATTAGACTGACACTTCTATTTGAATTGAATTTTTCTTGCAGTTGCTGCTTGGAAAAAAGGAGCAAAAATTTTATTAAACAGAATAAAAATATTAAGTAGGTCTGCTATTATGAGAAGTATCTTTTTGTTCTTCAAGTGCTATCAAATTACAAAAATTATTTAGTGCAAATAGGATGTATCACAGTGGACTGCTTTATATCTCTGTTGATAAGCTTTGAGCTGATGCTTGGTTTCACATTTGTCATGATTTATCTTCTAACAAGTAAGGCCCAGATTTAGGCATTGTGTGATGATAGCTGAGAAATACTGCAATGCCATGTGCTGGGTGAGCAGGGCTCTTTGGGGATTTTCAGTCAACACTTCTGGTTGTTGCTGCACATCAGGACCTTTTCCAGTATCTTGCATCATGCAGTTTCTCTATACCTTTATGTTTAGGTGCATTGAAAGTAAGCTTCTATAAATAAAAGCTAGCCTGGAACACTGGCAGTCAGGTCCTAGAGAGTGTCATCTGTGCTGCCAAAGGACATGGAGCAGGGAAGAGATGAACTGAGGAGGTGAGTAATACAGACCTGTGTTTTATTTGATTTGAAATAATTAATGGCTCACTAGACAAATCTGGCTTAATTAGAATAAATTTTCTCATCTCCCCTACTGCTGAAACAAATACCATTAAATCATTCAGAGGTGCTTGACAGCAGGATGCTCATGGCCTCATTTTCAGGAGTGCTAGGCAGCTCAATTCCTTGCTGGAGTCAGTAAAACCATTATGACCTTAAGACATGTAAAAACCAGATAGCTGATTTCTAAACAAGCAAATACCTTGCATGTAAGGGGTGATAATAATAATACTTAGATGCTGTTTAAGACCACTGTTATGTAGTTTCCCAGACAGACTCAGTGCAGCTGCCCTGCTGCCTCCCACTCTGTGCCATTGGTTCTTACCAGCAATCCCCAATCGTGCAATGTGGTTATACACGTGCAGGAGGTGACAGCCAGGCTGGAAGGTGCCTCCGTTGGGATAAAAGTCAAAATGAGCCACAGGCTGCTTGATGCCAACACTGAAGCCCATGTGCTGTTTAGTGAAGGTATGAATTGCATCTACAAAGTTTGCATCATCTGGAGATAAACGGTCTGTTGGTGACATTCCTTCAAACAAGGGCCCGGCAGGGTCAAGGCCTGCAATAAATGGAAATAATCCCATTGTCATAAAGTGCAGAAGGACTGTTCTACTGCTGTAAGGCTGTGATAAATGTCTGAAAACAGGCAGCACCTGGTACTTTACAAGGTCTTTCTCTGATGGAAACAGATCGCTTGTCCCACGGGGGGTGGTACATGGTTACACCTAAAGCAAACACAGCCACTGTAACAAACACTGACTGGCACCTGCACAAGGACAAAGGCCCGGAGACAGACGTGTTTGTCAGACACAAACTGTGCTTGCTGCCAGTGTCACTTGAGAGACCCTTATGTAATTTTGTTCTTTCAAACTCTAAAGGTTGTGTATTTCAGAGGCCCTTTGGAAGACACCAGTCCCACAGCAAGATTGACTTTTAGCCCACATGTGGGACCTGAAACTTTATAAAGCTCCACTTATTGTTTAAAAGCCCTGTATGCCTGCTAGATTTTATTTTTAATAATTCTTCAGCTTAAAAAATATTCAAGGCAGATTATTACAGTATTCAGAGAAATAATACTGCACTTAGGGAGTCTTCTGATTTTTGTTTTCTGGACTTTTTTGCATGGTGGTCATCTTGGTTGGGAATTGATTTAGGAAGAGAACTTTGTGCTTGGTTTAAAGCTGCATTCAGCTTTGAGGACAAGCTTCTAAATTTGATATTCTTAATTTGGTACTGTGGAATAATATAATTGCATAGATATAACCAGACAAGACTAGTAACACAGGCAACAAGTAGGGAAGTCCTACAAAGGCATACATTCTTTTTAACTTCAATAACTTTTATTACGATCAATTTTTGGAGCTTATTGTTACAAGTCTGAAAAACTTTTGCTGAAGAATGCATATAGCTATTACAGTAAATAATGTGCTCTCAGTTTTTTTTGCTTATCCATTTCCAAGGTGTTATGTTCTCATAAGGTTTGAATGAGCAGTGCTGGGGAACTGAAGTCCTCCAGTGCATACACTGGTGTAATATCATGACACATTTTGTAAAATCAGCTTCTTGGCTCGCAGGTACTGCCACAAGAACTGATTGTGTAAGAGACTGTGGCATGTGGCAATGAATCCAAAATCAGATTGGTGACTTCAAAGTACAGCCACGTGTATTTGCCTCACTCCTAAGTCTGATTAAAGTAAAATGTTTTCTCTGATAAATTAAATGTAGCTGATGTGGGTCTTGTGTAAAGTGCACTTCTGTTTTCATTTTGTTTGGGTTTTTTAAGCTGTCACTGTGCATTAGATGAGGTGCTGTATATAGTGTATCAGTAATATTATAACTGTGTTTTCATTACACTCATAATTAGTACAGTTATAAAACATTACAGAAGGTTCAGAATGTCACTAGTCAGCCAAGTGTTAGGGTTAAGTTTGTTTACTTTAAACATCTACTAGGGATACTTCAATGGTATGCTTCTTGTAAAATGTAATCCAGAACTCTCATTTTTGCCACAGGAGAGCTGTTATGAATTCATTATATGGGTCCCACAATTGAAAGCTCAAGCACAGTCAGACAATTTCCTTAATGTATTTTTTAAATTATTTGCTAACAATGAACAGTATTTGAATGACTTTGGGTCAAGACAGTGGCCAAAGATCCAAGGTTAGTGGCTAACATTTAGTTTAATGGAATGGATAAGAGATAAATTTAAGCAACCTGCAGCTTGAGGCATTGGTTTATGATTTCTAGTTCCTATACTTGTGTATGTCATAATTTGGACTGAGATAGGAAAGATGAAAGATAGAAATGCTGTGAGACTTAATTTTCAAAAATATTTTCATTAAGTTTTCTAAATCTAATTTCTAAACCAATGAGATGAAACTTCTAAAATGTGCTGAATATTGCTATTCAACAGCTAATTGTTGATATGACATTGATATGCCAGGTATCTTCATAACTTGATTCAGTTGACTGTTATTTTTCTTAAAGCTATAAGTCTTTTACCTGTAATTCTTCCAATCTTTTCTGTACCACTGATAAAACTTCCAGCAAATCCTGAAACATGAGCTCCTAGGCTGTACCCAATTAGATGAGCATTGCTTCTGGAAAATTGAATGGATTCCTGGAAGATAGTGGCAACTTGATTTAGATGAAGAAATGTGAAAAGTAAACAGTGAAATATCCATTACAAGCTAGGAGTACTGTGAATTATAACACAAGAAATCTGTATGTTGATGGTGGTCAAATGAGGTGCATGAATCATTCAGTACATTTCTATTGGCTGAGTGTTATTCCTTGCTTCTTTCTCATGGAGCAGGAAAATGCCACACATTTGGGCACTGCTACTTATCTTCTATGCACAGGAGAACCATCAACACAGTGGAATTGTTGTTTTTTGTTGCAACAGTCATTTGATGCAGATGCTCACTGCCTTTTGTCGGCAGCATTTGGCTTTTTTGTGATTATAAAATGGATATCTGTTCTTTAACTTCAGGGTAAAATAATCTCCTATAAAAAGTGCATTGGGTTTTTTTTGCCTGAGATACCAGCACAAGCCAAACCAATGGGATCAAAATATTGATCAGACATGTTAAATGATACTGCAATGATATTTGTCATACAAAGATATGTGTCTGATTAGTAACAAACCTATTGAAGCAGAATTGCCCTTCTTTCTACCTAATCAATGCTATGTACATTTTAAGCATTTCAGCTGAGCTGCAAGGCTCAAAGTTCATCTGACTTGTAAAGAAAAGTGTGGCATATTTTGCTGGCAGGAAAGGCAAACCTCATTTTTAATTTCTTTGTGGATGTTGCCTGTCCCAGTGGAATGGCTGTGTAGTCTCAGTACCAATCTCTTCTGAAGATGAGGTGAAACTTGGCAGACTTCTTGTGAGAGAGACAGCTCTTAGAAATCACAAGATCTGACCAATTTTCTTGTCAGATGATGCTGAAATGGATGCTATTGAGGCTGTTACTGATCATGCCCTATTAATTCTTGGAATAAGAGCACTAATATTTACTTATTGTTTATTCTTTATTAAAATGTTGTGTGGCACTGCAGGTTTTGTTACATCCATTGAGAATGTTTGAAATAATTATCTGCTTGTAAGCAGACAGAAGCACAGCAGAAAGATGGTTGTGGGAGTTGGAATGAAGGGGTTTTAGCTGTTAAACTCTGGAGGGGTGCTTCTCAATATGAGGAACATTTACAGGGTGGAGGCACTCAATGCTGTGAAAATTTATGGTATATTTAAATTCTGGGACACATCACAGTACAAGAGTAACTACCTACAATACTGGAGCAAGGAGTAATTTATTCAAGCCTTGATTTGTTTGTTGACACTAGGAAATCACAGACTGTCTTTATTGTTGACAATGTGGTGTGTCTGCCTGGGAACTGATCAAAGTCCTCCATTTGATTCATTCAATAATTAAACAGCTTCCAAAAATTACTTTAGGCTCCAGCAAGTTAAACTATATTTGACCAAGAGCTGAGGTTTCTTCTAATATCACAATGAAAAACTGAAAAGTGATTCTGACTTTCCTGCCTTCTCTTTTGTGCCTCTTGTCCCTAACTGTGTGTGGTATCTGACAGTTTCTTCTAGCCCTGCCATTCCTGCTTAGGCCTTTAATGGTATTTGCTACAAACCTTTTAGCCCTGCAGTACATTTCTCTTCCACCTTAGGCCTCACCATATTTAAAGTAATGTATTCAAAAATTCATTGTCAGGTATAGAAGTATCATTTCATTTCAAATTAAATAGCTTAATATTAGAGATCAATACAGTAAGAGTTGCTTAGAGTTCCTGGTTTGTATTAGTGATTCTCATTCTACTGTTTGCTATCTACTTTTTCTTAAATTGTGCTGGAGTCCAGTGGTCTTCTGCAGACTTGGCTGCAGCCTTTTCAATCCAGCCATGGCCACTGCTCCCCATGTAGGAGGAGTTTTGATAAATAGTCACTGTGTTAGTGTGGCTCTGTACTCACTGCTGCCTCCATGTCATGTGCTTTGTGAAGCATGTCTGTCCTCTTGAAAGGTCTCCCTTTAGATTCTGGATCTCTAAGCCATCATTTTATCCTAATCTTTGGGAAACTGCAGCAAAAATCAGACACAGTGTTGGGATTGAATTCTGCATTAAAAGCAGAAGTTGAGCACAGATAACAAACTCAATTTCCTGTACTTATGTCTTGGAAATGGTGACGTCTGCCTGTTTCCTACGTATGGAACCGTGTCAGGTGCCTACACACATGCTAATGGAAATGTCAAAGTAGCAGGAAACTATCTCACCTCTAAAGATATATAAAAATATTTTCATAAACAAGACCACTTGCTTTTTCCTCCTGCATGATGAAAGTTTTATGAAGTCATATGAAAGTTTATGGAAGAAAAATGTTCACTTCATTAAAGAAATGTGAGTGACTGAAAAGAAAGCATTAGCAAGCATAGTATTTCAGAAAGGTTGTGGAAGTGTAAGTACAAGAAAATACATCTTTTCCAGAGAAATGTGTTGGTGTGGGAGCTCTCACCTCCAGCCACTCCAGGAGCTGTGCTATCTCCTGTCCTGTGGTGCGTGTGTTCCGAACGGCAATGGGATAGTGCTGGTGAGCCAGAGGGAGCCAGTCTGCAATGATCACGTTCATTTGCTTACGCTGAGACTTCAGAGCTGCTGCCATCTTCCAAATCCAGCTTTCCAATATCCCATCCACCTGTTACAATTGGAAAAAAACCCCAAACAATAAGAAAACCTTTATTATGGAAAAGCAGTCTCTGCCAAATATTTGTTGTGAAAAACATAAGGAAACAAAAACCACAGTATTAACAGGGAGGGATTAATGCTGATAACTAGATTTTAGGGGCCCAGCCTGCATCAATGCTGAGAATCTTTAGGTTTTGGTGGACCAAAAAAATTAAGAGTCAATATAATAAAGGGTATAATAGTGTATATTTTGTAATAGGAACTCTTATAAGTGAAAATGATGTCTCCAAACACTTTAACTCATCCAGAGATAACTGGTTAAAAAGTACTGGTTAAAAGACAGACAGAAATGACCAGGAAATGTCTGATTTCTTTCGAAAACAGCTATCCCTGTAAGTATAAGCTAAAAAAATCAGAGAAAGGAAGCTGGAGGCTTGCAGACCAGCAGGCATTTGTCATCTCTAGCCATTCCATTTTGAGAGCTGCTTGTTTTGAGTCTTTCTTTTTTGAATACCTCATTACAATTTTCTTGCATCAAAGGATGTTTCTGATTTTATGGACTAGAATTATTATTTAATCTATCAGATTCAATTGTTATTCTCGTTGCATGTATTATTTATAAAATTGCCTTATCTCTTCTAGTGTATTAGAATTTGGGAGTCTCAGGCCTGGGTTTCCACACACTCTCCTCTAAGAGCCCAACACTTCTGCAAATTAAATTAATGTGAATGATGAATTTCAATGGCAGCAGCTTCAGGCCCATGGTTTGAAGAGAGTGTAGGTTTTGAACAATTTTTTTGCAAGGCTTGGCTTTTATTTACTAAGGGAGTTAAATGTGTCTCTCTTATTTGTTAAGGGAGTTACATGCATCATGGGGGTGTTCAAAATTCCTCTGCATAGTTGCAGATGTGCAAGAAAGATCCATTGTGCCACCTGTGATTCCATTGATTCTATGAGAATTACTTTGTTTCTTATCCTGCACTTTCTTTTGTTTCTTTTCCAACTGAGAAGCTAATGAAAAGTCACTCTTAGTATTGGCTTGCTTTTGAGAAAGTTTTTTTGTGGTGAATTGGTTTTTTACAGTTTAACTGGAAGCAGTTAAGTGATAATTGATGTTGAAGGCTTTGCTTTCAACTGAAGGGGCTTGTGGAGAAGTTCTTTTTAAAGGTGCATCTGTGAGAAAGATGTGGGGCTATTGTGGCCACTTTTCAAGAAATCTGTCAATATCTGGCAGTGAACATATCAAAGAAACTGGTGTTCAGTTCTCCAGGGCATAGCACATTAATTCAGCTACTTGTCCAAGCTGGGCTGGCTTTAAACCAGGGCTGAATTTGATCCTTGGCATGGGAGTCCCATGTGAAAAATTTCTTGTAGACCATTCCATCAGAATCTGTCAGGAATATCTACTTTGTATTTTTTCTAGCCGTGATAAGTACCAGTGAAATCTATCATCTTTGTATCACAACCTTACTTCTGAAGTTACTTCTGTAGCATAATGAGAAGGAAAAAATATCAAATAAGATGTAGTATGAATTAAAAATAAAATGTGAGTTCATACCGACCAGCCATGGACTATTATCACCAGAGGAAGAGAGGCATTGAAATGGCATTTGTCAAGAGTCTCCAACTGATCAACAAAAATCCGGCAGCTGCCTTCAGCTGAATCTGTATAGAGTCGAAATCTGGTTTTTAAGTTTTGCTGTGCTTTCTTTGTTGTAGTGTGTTCATTCTGTGATCCCAGTGCCTCTGAAATGAAATTTGTGACATCAGTCATAATAGGAAGGAATTGAAAACCTGAAGAAGTTACAAATGTCTCACAGTTTGTAAAACACTAAATGAGTAAGCTTGGAACTCTTCCTATGTATTAATTGTTGTTTGTTCCAGCGGGGCCTAAGCTGTACATTTTGGGTCAAAAAAGTGATCTCTTTCAAACTCTGAGATGGTCTGGATGTGCCTCTGAGTCCCTCTATGTGAACAGTAACAGTTACACAGGAATAGTGATCTGATTGCTACGGGCCTCTATAAATGCAAAAGGACTCTAAGATCACAGTACAGGTGTTATGACTTGACCATGGAGTGCATGCACAGACAGGAACATTCAGAGGCTCTTAACTCTGCAGAGCATTTCTACTAATGTGCATTTGCTAGTAATTGCTGAGCAAGCATCATTACACTAAAATAACCATTTTATTCAGGGTTATAACTGCTTAGAGGCCTGGGTGGCTGCTTAAAACTATTAGACCACATCATACTTTTTTTTTTCCTCTGAAAATGCCAGATGAAATGTTTTTATTCAGTTGTAGTATTTCTGATGATTTTGTTTTTAAGTAAAATAGCTTGGTACATTTAGGACAGCATTTCAGAAATTCATTGTCAGAAAGAAAGTGGGGGCAGTGTGAACTGTGGTTTTATGACATCATGAACTTAGAATGAAAAAACATTAAATATAGAGCAATTGCAGAAAAATAGAATAAAACAAAGCAGAAGCTTACAAAAAGCACTTTGTGACAAGCAAGCCTTTCTAGTGAGACTTCAGAATATTTATTTAGCTGAAAAAACTCCATATAATAAATATCATTTAAACTAGAAAAAATGGGGTTTAGTAGAACAGAAGATGTGATGAACTAGGTAAGAAAGACGTTAAAATTTCTAATATTGGAGAGGAAGCATTTAGATCAGAGAGATTTTGCTAATGGAGTTCCTTGGGGACAGTTTTTTGGCTAATTTTGTTTTAATATTTCCATTAAAGAAGCAGCAGGAAAGGTACAAGACTGACAAAACATGGGAAGCCCTTGCTAATACTGAGAAGACCAAACCATTAAACATTAAGAGCTAGATGACAACTTGAAAATAAAGCAAGAGAAACTGATAGAAATGTCCTACTATGAAGTGCAGGATCATACAATTGATAGGAATCTCTATAAATGGGACTCATAAATTGGAAGTGACACAAAGATAAAAAAATTGACTGAAGTAATCAATAAAAAAACTGACCATGAGTCACTGCTACCGTTTGACTATGAGAAAGGAAAAGATAATTCCAAGATGCATTAAGATAGATGGTTTTGGTAGGAAGATAAGTTGTCAGTTGTAAGTAAAGGCAGTTGTTAACCACATCCAGAACAGTGCATAGCTCTAGTTGCCAGGCACATCTGTGAGAAAGATGTGGGGATATTGTGGGCACTTTTCAAGAAGTCTGTAAATAGTTGGCAGTGAATATATCAGAGAAATGATACTCATAGTTTAATTTCAAATGAAATTTGTGGTTCAGGTGCTACCAATTCCATCAATTCCATCTCAACAGCTGCTCACCAGCACCACTGAAATGGTCAGGGAGGAGGCTTTTGTTTTAATTAGACCCAACAAGTAATGAAATATTGCTGGAGGTGAAAATCAAATATTTTATTCAATGAGAAGTTAAAGTTATCTGTGTTGTTACAGCACTGAAATTAGTTAAATTTTAGTTCTTATTTTTCTTGCATCAAAGTTCCTTACTAAAACATGAATATCAGAAAGATTGTATTTTGTCTTCTAAGACAACACTTTTTTTTTTTGTACATTGAAACTCTTATGTCTGTAGATTTTTTAGAAAATACCTAAAATCATAGACTATTTATTTCTGCTTTGTATCTGCAAATCTATCCTGGGCTTCTGTGATGTTGTTGTCTTGATGAGATTTTGATAATTTACAAGGAACTTGTGGTTCATTTACAGGGGGGTCTTTATCCTGCAAACATATGTTGTGACATGAAACTCCTGTGTTTAAATATCTGCAGTAGCAGTATCTTGTGATGCACAATGCAAATAACCCCAATGTGGAAGTGTGCTGGGTTAAGTCACTCTGTTTTTGCCACATCAGTTCTGTTACAAGCATTATTCAAGGTTTAATTTCAGTGTCATGATAACATATGATAAAGCAGCATATTTTATTTAAGTGTATAGCAGTTCTGGCAAGAAAACTTCTAAACTGACCTGCACTGGATGTGCTCTGTTTTCTATTTGTTGCTAATTATTGTTCATTCCAATGAACAGATGATGTTATGTTTCATAGCTGGGAAACAGTATTGAAGAAATTTATTCAGCCTTGTACAAGAGTTGGAATTTAAAAAGCTTCAAAGTTACAGAAGGTTTGGTTGATAAAATTCGTAGCTTCAGTGTCTAACATTTTTTTCCCAGGACGCTTTTAACTGCCATAGGACTAGGTCTGATCACTTCTCTCTTACAATGTCCACTCTAAAGAATTTCTGTTGGATTTTTTTTTCTCTTGCAGAGGACCTAATTTCTGAAGTAAGAATATCAGGAAAGGGTGAATCTACATAAAGAACTGAAAATTAGAAAGAGCTTTAATGATGTTGATATTCATATTGTCTGGTTTATTCAGCCTTTGGTGAGTAGTCTCTACACAAAAATAAGCATTGTATTCTATTTTTAGCAGAAAAAGATAAACAAACGAAAAAGTAGCTTGTGCCTGTTCCATTGTACACATCCTTTCTTTGTTTAATGCCTTGTTTTCATTTTCTTTTTGCTCTCTCAGTGTTTGTGCAGTGCAAAGCCGCTTTGTCACTCTGTTCTGTTTGTACACCGTACAGAAAGCAAGTCTGATAAAAAGCTGTTTTCTTTAGACACTGGCTGGAAAGTGCTGCAGTGCTTTAATGGCTGAGCGTTGTTTTGCTGGTAAAGCTGGGAGAGGGGATTTAAAATACTTGGACTTCTTGGCTGTCAAAAGTTAAAAGTTCCTATAGGATCAGATGTGTTATTCAACAAGGTACTGCTCCAATCTGTTGATCTATGTCATGACTTGGAGAAGGAAACAGTGTCTGAAAAGCCTGGCTTCCACAACAGACTCTTGCTGAAAATGTCATACCAGTGACTCAGTGGCATGGCCGCAGGGAACTGGGAAGTTTCACAGGTCATTTTGCAAAAACAACACAATTCAACTGCTAAAGATTTTCTTCATGGTAATTACAGTTAAACTTGCAGAGATCTCTCTGAGGCTCCGAAGAGTTTTGATTTGGAAAATACCAGGTGAGTGGGTTGCTGACTTAATTTCCTTTTTCTCAGAAGGTCCTACTCTGACACGAATTCTTTCAGCAAAGGCAATGCAGCGTGGCCACACTGATCCGTGTGCTTCCATAAATGATCTTCCCACAGAGCAGTGCAGTAATCACGACCAAGAAAGGCTATTGTGAATTCTTGACACCCCAAAGGGGGTTCAGCCCTTTACCTTTACTTTGTATTAACATTACATCACCTCTACTTTTAATTAACATTACCTTTACTTTGTATTAACGATGTTTCTGTGAGGTGCACTAAAGACTGAAGGTTGGATTTGTAAACACCACTTCATTGCAACATAGCAGATTCTTGTAAAATGTTTTGGAGTTAGTTTTGGGCAGACAAACCAGAGCATTTTTAGATTTGACCTGAGAGTATCATGTTTTATTATTGAAAAGTAAAATGAAGAAAGATTCCCAGTTGAACAAAATAAGCAGGTTAATCCAGCAGGCTGACTTGGATTGACTCACCCCAAAAGATAAGAAGGCATCAGTAAATCTAGAATTTTGGAGTACCTTCTGAAATTTCCAGATGTGGTAGCACTGCTTTAAACTTGTTCATGAAAACTCTACTAGAAACTAGACAAAGGTCTAGATGCTGTCCAGGGTTTGAAACTACAAATATGTTATGCTTTTCTGGGGGAGAGATCCACAATCTAAATATATTTATGTATCGTGTCTGATTAGGTATAAAAATACAGCTACAAAATATCTGCTTCATAGCACAAAAATTGCCTAAAGTGAAGTGAAGTAACAAGGATTGAAATTGTGAAGTAACAAGGATGTAGTAGAGTAGAAGTATCTAATGTTAAAAGCAAAATTTTAGTTTAGTTTCACTTAAATTCATCTTACAGTACAGCATAAAAATTTTGAGTAAAATTGGCATTTCCAAGTAAGGAAAGTAGCTTTTCCACTTAAGAAAAATAATATTCAGCATCCTTCTTCCTGTCATGGAACATGGATAGAAGAGGATATTTCAGTGGCTCTCACCTAATCCTTAGAGAATTGAAAAATGAATTAAGTAAATCTGAATAGAAGTTGAAATTTGGGCTGTTGGTGTGTTAAGGATACATAAAAACCATGTCAGCATGTGAACACACGCCACTCTTTCCAGGTCCTGGCTGCCCTGTGACCCCAGCAGCAGCCTCCATTCATGGTCATGAGTGGATTTGTCTGAGCCCTGATAAACCTCCTGCATCTTTTGGGTGGTTTTCCTGCTTACAGGGCAATGTTTCCAAGAGTACTTATGTATTGTAATCATTTTAGTGTCACCAGTATCCAACATATTTCAGAAGTAAGTGACACAACAATTCCCCAGAACCAGAGAATTCTGTTGTGAAACTGAGCAAAGGCAGTGATGTGTTAATGATTTTTGTTTGTGCCGTGGACAGTGGAATATATCACAGATCCCCTCATTTCCAGTAGCAAGCTTTTTTTTTTTTTGTCACTAAAAGAAGAGCTAATGTCTTGGCAATATTCAAGTCTCTCAATTTGACAAATACTTCCTGTAGAGCTTTTCTTTTTAGTTGATTTTTATTGTTCCTGTCACTTCGAGGTTTTTGGATGTCATAAACTAATGGTTGATCATTCCATTCCATTCCCTATTACATGTAGTTCTTAGGGGAGAACTCTATAACATGTAATTTTATTTTTGGGGTGGGATGGGGAGAGGAGATCCCAGACCTATTTTTAGGGTTGCTCCAGAGTCCCAGTCAAAACTAAGGTCTGTTGTGCTTAAATTTTTTCATATCCTCATGTAGTTCCTTTGTGTTTTTACTCTCCTTAACTTGCTCACCTTGCCAAATGAAAAGCAGGTATCACTTAGCAAAGAATTAATGGAAAAAAAGCAAGAAAGCAAGAAAAAGCTATGACATTTGGATTAAACATTAGCAGGTCTGTTTAGAAAAAGATGTTTTGAAAAAAGCTTCCCTTTCTCTTTAAGTTTAAATGAATGATGAGGTTACATATGAATAGGTATTAGATGAATAATTAGATTCTCTATCTGAAAAGTATTCTGAGCTGTCATTTCTTGTTTCTCTTGTCCAATGTGCATGCAGGCATGCCAAAGGTGAGTTAAACTCACCATGAGTGTAGTTTGAACCCAAACAGCCACAGAGGGAGAGTAGAGGTGATTACCTAACTGTTGTTAGCCCTCTGATAACACACTTTTAACCCTCTGTTGGGAAATCCAAGAGGAGAGCACAAAAAATTGCACCTTTCATCCTGAATGCCTTCTCTGTGTGTGTCCTGGCTTTCAAACCATGCAGACAGTGCTACTGAGAGGTGGCATTAGTGAGTCTTCAAACTGGAGAAGGATGTGTCTGGAAAGAGGCCAATCCAAAATTCACTGGAGGTTTTGTTAGTGAGGCAATGGCACCTTCAGTGGAAGGTGTGTGACATGCCTGGTCAGAAATCAGCTCTCTGTTTATCAGGGATTATTCTGGCTGTCTGTGATTCTTTACTATTAGAGTGCAGAGGATTCCTTCTTTGAAAATCAGACCCACCCAATGTCTACCAGAAGCCAAAATTCGAATTCTTTACTAAAAGATGATTAACACTGGCAAATCTCTATTTTCTGGTGTCTAGATACTACTGATCTTTCACAAAGTCTTTATTATTAGGCACTTCTCTCATGTTTTGAAGCATAATGGTGTGAGAAAATCTGTAAAAACTCATCCCACTATTGAACAAAGGAAGGGGGTTTTTTTTCTACTCTCCCTGGATCTCCCAGGTCTGTGTATTATATTTACCTGGACTGTTTGCAGGAGGGGTGAGGGATGTGGAAATCTGTTTGTAGATGTGCTTATCAGCTACCTTGTTAGAACTGTCAGCAGGGAACCGTACCCCTATTGCTTTTATTCAGAACTTACTTTACTCAGAACTTACTTTATTCAGAATTCACTTACTTTTATTCAGAATTAATTTCTGGTTGCATGGAATTGGAGAAAGAGAATTTGATGTTTTGTTCAGTAATAGCAGAATCATGTTTTTGAAAAAGTTTTTAAAATGTTTATAAGGTGTTTAGACCTAGATGATATTTCTCCCTCTTTTTTTAAAAATTAGGATGCTTCCTAAAGGAAAAGTCATTTGAGAAAATAGCCAGTATTGCATTCATAGCATATACAAGAACTGTAAAATATATTCAGAGTATTCAGTACAGATCATTGTTTAGTACCATTTGTTTGCTTGATGGTCTAAGACATAAAGGAGTGCAACCTACTTTCAGAAGTTGCTTATATCAAAGAATTTGATAAAAGAATCTTGTCAGTTAATTTTGAATTCTCTACTTACATAGTTTGTGCTGCTGCTTATTTGAAATTGCCTCTCCTGGATGCATTGGGAGAATTTTAAAGGATATGTTCTTGGGAGCTCTATTTTGCTTTAATCTACCTCTCCTCTCTTTCTTCTTGTCTCCTTTTCTCTTGCCTCTCCAATAGGTTCTTGGTGTTTTCCATTATGTCCTTTTATTTTTTAATTTTTTTTTTAAATAAAAAAATTGTTCTGTTTTGCTGTTTTTGTCTGAAAGTCTTAGTTAAACCAAAATAACTGAAGGGAAATCCTGTTTTTGCAGCAGATAAAAACTTTTTGCTTTGACAATCACTAGGTGTGTTTATCTAAGCAAGAGTTTGATGGTTTCACTGATACACTATTGAAAGGCTTTGATCATTTTAAGTGTATCCTGAATTTCTCCAAACTGATCTTTTACAGGAGATGCCTATGGATCTTTCTTCTAAAACCTCTGCAGTGCACACTGTTAACAAAAGTTATTTCCATGCAATTCTGTCTAGAAATTAGACTTTTTATCAAATGCTGAATGAATTTGTTTTAAAATTAAACTCTTTAAGAGGAAGAAGAATTTACTGGGAACATATTTTAAGTACATTCTGTGTACAGAACTAGTCTTAGAACTTTTATTATTGCTGTCATGCAATTTTTGTTACAATTTTCCTTGTATAGATGAACAGAGCCCAGAGTATAACAACTGCCATCACTTGAGCTATAATTCACAAAGAATTTCTCAAGTACATTTATTTAGTGCTCTAGTACAACTCTCTCTTTTAGTAAAAGGGGCCTTGCAATGGTGTCCTACAAAGATTTGTCTCTGTAAGTTTGGGGTGAGCCATTATTAAAATTGGCAAAGTTGTTGCTGAGCTCTGCAGGCCTTTCCCGGAGTCCTGTGAAAACTATTACAGAAGATACCATTTTGTGGAATCCTTGATACTATCTTCCCACTACAATGCAAAGTGTTACTAAAAGTATTAACAGCACAGAAAACTTTTAACAGGAGTTATATCCCTTTTACCCATAGCATCAGATACCTTTGTATATTGTGATCCCAGTCATAGGGAAACTATGTATAAAATGATAAAAACTGCTTTTTAAAGTCATGATGCTGAGGTCCAGTGAGTTAGATTGGTAGACATGTGATTTGTGTCTCACTCAAAGCCTTAAATCTCAGTTTCGACTGAAATAAAGCTGCTTCTTGGCAGCACTGCAAGGGCACACAGTGCTGCATTTTAACCTGTTAGTGCAGTGACAGGGAGAATTCAGTTTCTGGGCCTCTGGCAGTATTTGAGATTTGGATACAGAATTCCAAATTTTAGACGGGCAGAGAAAAAAATACTTGTTTCATTTTGTTTCCTGGTAATTTCAAAATGTATAGGTTTTCAAGGTGTTCTGGGCCCAAAACTTTGGAAACCAGTAGCGGTAAATATGTATTAGAGGGCAGCAAAGTAGTGCTATGTAATAATATAATGCTATGTTAGAGTATAATTTGTAAGATATTTATATAAATTACATAGCAATAATGGACAATTATGAACCATAGTGTTGTGTAAAGTGCATACAGACATAAAAAGTCTATATTTTAAAAAAACATATACACAGTTGTTAAATGCTGTTTATAAATACTGCAATGCTTACATGCACTTGATAAAGCTATGACATTCCCCTCATTATTACAGCTTTTAATGTGAATGAAACATTACTTTGGCCATTTGTCTTAGAAGATTTAAGTGTTTAATATTCAGAGACCACATACATAAAATACCGAATTTTAAATCTTTGCTGTGCATCCGTGCATTGCTAAGCTCTTTTTCCAGGCCCAGAACATGGTTCTTAATGCAGATGAAGGACCTGTGAACTGAACAGCTGCAGTAGGTTGGATAACTTTCAAAATGCTTCAAGGCATAAGTCAAGCACTAATTTTCAAGATAAATTTAAATTTTTTTCTAGACCATTCAGTATTCATATCTCTCTGACCAGATTTTTAGGGTGTCTCTGATTACATCTGCTGTTTCAGTTCCTGTCGTCCTAGGTATTTGAATTTTCCAACAGTATGTCACATTGAAGGAAAATTTTTTAAATTCACTTTCAGCTGGATTATTTTTTATTTATATGGGGTTTTTTAGCAGTTGTAGACTGACATGAACCAAACTGGGAAGATTTAAGTTGCTTTCCACATTTTGAACACAAAGAAATTGATGAACAAAATCACTGCATTCCAAAGTGGACAACAGTATGATTGTTAATGTGTTTGATTTTTAGGATATCTGAAAGCACACATAACTAAACCTATTGTGCTAAACAATTGAGAAAATCAATGTATGGTCTGCGAGTACTATTTGGAAATTTGGAATTCCTGTTCCAAAAAGTGTCTCCCAATAATTTGCACTAAGCAGGAGTGGACAGCAGAATGAATGAAAGCCAGGAACAGACAAAGGGTTCTGCAGGGGTAGAACAACCCAAGGATGCTTCTGTTCATGCTGGTCTGTGACCAGGAAATGTCAGTCTCCCAGTCAGTCAAACCCTTTCTGTGAACAGCATATTCCTGATGCTAAATACTATAGTTCAAGCAAAAATACATTTTCTCCTCCCATTTGATTTGTTTTTCTACTTGGGATGAGGTTTTATTTTACAACTACTTTCCATAGTTGGAAGTGCAAACTTATTTCATCAGCTGCCCTTGCTCATTCTCTTCAGACTTTCCACCTTCACAAGTTTATGAATATCAGAAGAGAAATCATTCCCTAGAGTTTCTTTGATCTCTGCTTGTGATGTCTTGTTGATGAGAAATTTATCACAAACTAGCTGAACTATGAATGGGTTGTTGAAGTTTTTCACACATTAGATTTGCTGGTGGATGTTTAATGAAGCAGCCTTGTGTTCTTTCACCAGGAGCTGTTCAACAGAATCCAACAGGGCACCATGAAAGTGAGCTGAGGCCAAGTTTGCAAAAAAGCAAAGCAAAATGGATCTGCTTTAGTGGAAAAAAAATCAACAAGCATGGGCAGTATTAAATTTTACTATAAGCTTGTGGTGTTTATAAGTTTGAAGTTTGACTCATATAAATAATCCATTTAATGTACATATTAGTACAGCAGAGTAATTTCCTTAAATCTAATAACTGAGAGTTGTTATTTGCATTGTAGTTGTACCTAGAGGCCTGTTCAGGATAGGAGCCCCATTGTGGCAAATACTACCAACCATCCAAGATTAGGTGATTGGGTTTTTGTTCCTCTGAGAATCAAAATTATTTAGCAGAATTTTTTATGAATCTGACATGTGTCCTTTTCATGTCCTTAAACTTCACTTCTGGGGTCTTTAGGTAGGTATGTGTTCCTCTAAATCAAGTTTATATTCTTAATTCTTTAAGTTTATAATCTTACATCTTTAAAATAATCTTATGTGTTCAGCTGACATATTGGAGCTAATTTGAAAAAAAAGATGTAAGACTGGATGTACCAAACCCCAGTGGGAGCAGGCATACATGAGAGTGGAGGCATTCACAATGAGGCACTCTTGTTCCTCAGGGTGCTGCGGGCACTGCAGCTTTCCGGGGGGGAGAATCCCTGCTGGGCTTTGCTGTGCTCTTGGAGGGGGCTGAGCTTTGCACAACACTCTTGTAGGGTGTTGTGACACCAAGCCTTGCCAGGCTGTGCACTGCCAGACTTTGCTCTGCAGGCACATGAGACTCATGAAGATTTTGCTGGTGAGGGAGGAACCCCAGCTCCCAAGGCAGGGCAGGCCTGGTCCCAGGAATTGTACATTCATGGAGGTGACAATGAAAAATTCAGAGCACCCAGTTCCCCATACCTGAGCAGTTCGGCCATGATTCTTGCACTCATTTGATTCAGTCCACTCAGCCAAATGTGAAAATGAATTTTTCTTTCTGCTGGGTTAGTTTGCTGTTGGCTTAGCAAGCTAAAAAGACGCCTGCACAAACTGCATAAGTCAGCGTAAGGAATAAGAAAAGAGATCACAGAACTGATCAGGCAAATTCTTCCAAAACCTCCAAATGTGAAAATCAAATGGAAGCAGAGTGCATCTAAAGACTTAAGCAAAAGGTTTGTCACCCAAAAGCAGTGATTGTAGGAAGATTTACATTTTAATTTACTCAAGACTGCTCTGTGAAAAATACCACAGCCCACTTAAGCCTTTTCTTATTTTTCTATTAGCATAAGAAAAGGTATCTTTGAAAGTACCTGGAAAGCTGATTTTATAATCCCTGTATTCATTTGCCTAGCACAGAGTATGTAGCCTCAGAAGTTAAAAATTCTCCAAATAGTTACAGACCAATTGTATTTAGGCAACAATGTGAAACTTCTATGAAGTGGCTGAGAAAACCTAATGAGACATTCCTCTGTAGTGCTTGAGAGCACAGCACAGCCAAAAGGCCGCATGGATGGAGTGTGGGGGAAAGGAGCAGTTTGTTATCAATCCAGAAATGGCCAGCTCACATGCACAGGCCCAGAAGAGAGATCAGTGGCTCAGCGGAACAGCCAGATAGCCAGTTTTGCTGCTTGGTGAGCAGCTGCCCTTGCTGAACACAGCAAACCTACAAAAAGCACCAGGACAATGTCAGAGTGGCAGATTTTCCCAGCCCTTTTGTGCAGAGTATGGATGTGACACATAAGGGTATCACGTAGCTGCATTAGGGCCCAGAGTAAGAAGGGACAAGGCTGAGCTATGGGCTTGTTCCTGTAGTTCTCTGGGCAGGGACACTCCACAGGGTGCAGCACCAGCTGGGTGCCACTGCAGATCAAAGTGTTGGAATTCTGCTTCTCTGGGAACGGCGGGAGGCAGCAATAACCGGGGAGCCAGAAACCTGAGTGCACAAATATGGAGTTTACCTTCCTGCATTGTTCTCATGACTACTCAAGTCTGTCAAAAGCTGCTTCACCATATTGTGCATAGGTGGTGCACATAACACCATGGCTCATGCTTCTGACTTTGGTTGGCATGTTTTATCTAGAATCTGTCATATTTTGTAATGCAAAGAAAGTGGAACTGCTATTCATATGCAAAGAATTAAAGACAAAAAATGGGAGGGAATCTTGTGTAAAACAGTAGTTAAAGGTTCTTCCAGAAGGCTTCTTTTTTTTTTACTATATATAAATTCACTTTGCAGTTTAAAAAAATCTTTTTTTTCTTTTTAAAAAAAAATCTTTCATAACAATAGAAACAAAACTATTTGGATGCAGAGTTTCCTTTGTATAAAAGAAACCTAAATGTGCTTTAGTGTGTATTCAGATCATAGGACTGGCATCCTTGTCTGCATCCATCTGTACCAGCAAAGAGGTTACCACCTCCAGCTTTTTGTCACCTCCCACCTGCCAGAAATTGCCACCCTTGCTGTTCTGTTGTCAGTGCTCCAGTGTTGCCCATTTGCTGCAAGGAAAATCGGCTAGGTTACCTCACATCACCTGTTTTAACTGTTTAAAGTGGTCTCATTTATATTGCTTGAAAGAAATTTGGGCATGTTTATGTGAGCTAATCTCCTACAGGAGTTGGATAAAAGTGGTAGCTGTCAGGAAATGATAAAAGTGGGTGGAGTGCTACTGGCAGTAATCCTTGACTGACCAAGGGTGTTTGTTCATGGCCTGAGACACATACATGCAATCATTCACTGACTTCTGCCTTACTGATATTTATTCTTCATTCCTTACACTTTCAAAATGGAGATCAGGTATATTGGCTTGTGTGTGATGCTCACTCAGTTCTACTGTGAACATTAGAATCTTTTCACTATTGTATAAATATACAGAAATTAGCTATAAATAGACAGAACCCATGCATTTATTATCATCTTCTAGCAAGCAACAACATCAATTTATCAAATTTTTGTGCCGAGAAATAATTTCTAATTGTTCACTTTTATTAAACAACAGAAAGCTCTCTAATTCTCCCAAGGCTTTCTTTCATCTCTAAGCCATCATTTTGTTCATCTCTTGTGACCAGTGTGATAGTACAGTCAGAAGATAAACAGTACAGATAAACAGAATTATTTGCCTCTTCATGTCATGTCTGGAACTCCAAGTAGGTGAATTTATCAGCCTTGTTATTTGGCACTAAATTTGAGTTCAGCCTAGAATTCTCAGAGCTAAGTTTTTACATAAAAACAAAGCTATAATAGTCATAGTTTATGTGGCTAAGTCACAGAAGGTGATAATGTATTATACACTGCCAGAACATTTTGTTTTCTGTGTCTCCTCTCTCCAATTCATTGCATAATTTCCTTTTCCCTCTGGTCCATCCCTTCAAAGCTCTGATAATATCCAGCAAACATTCATATCAGATCCTAATTTTTAAAAACACGTTGTGCTCAATATTTGCTTTA
The DNA here is from genome assembly GCA_013396995.1 of Dicaeum eximium. Classification (NCBI taxonomy): domain Eukaryota; kingdom Metazoa; phylum Chordata; class Aves; order Passeriformes; family Dicaeidae; genus Dicaeum; species Dicaeum eximium. The sequence goes on along the minus strand of VWZP01009918.1, from coordinate 252,482 downwards.
GAAAATATAGACTCCTATTGCATTGTGGTGTTTTATATGGGCTGAGAAAATCCACATGCTCAGATAGACAATTCAAATCTTCCCTGTCATATAGCAAAGCAATCAAATCCAGCACAGTGACGTGTGTTTTCCCAAAAAAGATGCTGTGTGTAATGCTGCACGTGGGACATTTATCCTGTCATCAGAGCAAGTTCTAGAGCTGGAGACTCTGCAGTCTCTCTGAATGTCTTCATGGCTTGACACTGAAAAACCAAACCAAACCAAATTCGTAGTCACCTCTGCTAATTTCATCAGTAAAAGTCTGCATGATGCAAGAAGTGATCTCAGAGTGGATACTGCTTTTTAGGCTGGAATAACATGAACAGTTCAGTGCCAGCTGCCAGCACTGCCTTTGTCCACTGCAGAGTCAGCTCCAGCCAAGTTTTTTCTCGTTCATGTCTGCATCTTGGCTTGAGAATGACATTTCTGGTAAAAAATAGGAAATAAGCTGAACATCACCAGCATACTAATGAACCCCAAATTCCCTTGCAGCTGCTGGTTGGCCAGTGAGTCCTGCTGAATGAACCCCACTGCTCTGTGACAAGGGGGCATGTGCCACAGTCCTCACCATCCAGTTCTCAGGTTCTCCTGGGAGACCTCAGTTGAAAAATGCAGAAAAAAAAATATGCGGGAAAAGCCATTTTTTACAACAGGGCAATGGTTTTCTTGGGCTTATCAAAGGCTCATAAGTGTAATGAAGCCAGCATAGATAGTTGGACACACAATTTTTAGTTAAGGAAATGTGCAACGACTGCATTCTGCACTTTACTGACAGGGAATAATGATAGCAGAAATATTCTGTGTCAATTCACTGTTCCTGTGCCCTTCATGTAGCCATGAGGAGAGGGATAATGTGCATCCATACTGATATCTGGGACAACGTGGGAATTAATGATAACAGGGAGGCAAAGGTCTGTGCATCCACATTCCCTGGCACAGCATGCCAGACTCCTGCCTGTGCTCCTGAGTTTTTCCTCTCAAAGATGCACATCATGCACCTCAGTTATAATAACTATAACTGTTTTCTTTCTATTCTGTAATGAGAAAAGAAATGAACACAGGATGATTTTTAGTCAGGCAGTTATGGGTGTTGTTTTGTTCTCTTTAAAAGCTAACATAGTATGTTTAATTTAGGAAAAACTGTTGTTCCAGATCAATAAAATGTAAAATGTTTTTTTAAAAAAAGGAAATAATTTTGCCAGCAATAAATTTTTTACTGCTTGATCAGACACTTGAAGATTTTATTTCTGGCAGAAAAAGAAAGGATATATTTGAACCTAATTCATCAGAGAAATTGTTCTTACTAGACTGAAACTACTGGGCAATAGATTTGGAGGATGCTGGGGGAAATCTTGGTCAGTGGGTCCTTTTGTATTGAATGAGCACGTGAGTTTGGCTGTGTGACACAGCAGACATGAGATCTAGCTTGGTAAGTTTTCTGCTGTCTTTTCTTTTTTTTCCAGGTAATAACTTGCCTCTGGTTTGGAAATTAAAAAAAACCCAGCTGTGTCCTAATAGAGTTTCTGATAGTTATAGCTATGGTAAACAGACTGATAGAATATTTGAATCATTAGATGTATAGAATTACTGATTTTCTATGAAATTTATGTAAATATTTCTCAATAGCAATTGAGAAATTGTTTGTTTTCCAGTGAATGAAAATGCTTCTGTATTTCTGCCAGAATGTTAGAAAGCTACTAATTTCTATAACTATTTATCCTGTAGACCCTTAGTGATTGAAGTGACTTTACCTTAACCTAAAGAAGAAAGAAAAATAAATAACTTCAGTCAACCATTGAGGGTGTGACGAGCCAGTGGAAAGTGGCAGAAGATGGTTTATGATAATTTAATTGTAGAAAGAAAACCCCAGTTTATACTGAGCTAATTGATGAAAGGAAAGTCAAAGAGAACTTTAAAGAAAAAAAAACCTAAAATACCCTCCACCACTACCACCACTCCATCCCAATTTTAGTTCAGTGCTATGATTGTTGTCCTGCCTATTTTGAGTGTTCCTGGTGCAGTCTGGACAATGCAGACAAAGTGAGGATTTATAACCAAATTCAATGTGGGGCACACTTTGGCTGCTGTCTTTCACAACAGTGGGCAGCTACCTCTGTTCTGCACTTCCAGGCATCATGTGTAATGTTGCTGATGGGACATTGTTGTGATTGCATTTAATGATTAAATTGACCTTTTAGACTTTGCTGTTTGTCAGATTGGTCTGGGGGTTTGGGTTTTTTTGGTGTTTTGGTTTGGTTTGGGTTTTTTTTTGTTGTTGTTGTTGTTTTTTGGCTGGGTTGTCTTGTAGGGTTTGCTTTGTTGTTTTGGGTTTTTTTTCGTTTGTTTTTGTTTTTTGAAACATGTCTCTCTGATAATAGATAATCCATATGCAACTATGTTGAAAGCTGGTGTATATTATTGCTTCTCAGGCCCTGGACCTATCAGCTGGAGATGCATCACATGTTTTCCATGGGAGCTAGCTCAGTTGTTAGCTATGAAAGTGATGCCCTTTGTTGCCTTTCTTATTAATTTTGTTTTGCAGCAGTGTCATGGGTTTTGTTCAGATTTATGGGAGACTGCCTAGACTAAACAACTTCCACTGCAAGCAGCAAAAGTCACACTCTATTCATTCATTTTGAATTAGAACCATCTATTACCCCTCTACAGTGATTTTAATAACTCTCATATTTTTCTGCTATAGATTCAAATAAAGGGCATGTTATTTTTTAAAATATAAATACATATTCTTCTACCTGGACCTGACAAATCTATTAGCCAAACCTTCCATTAACAGAAGAAAGAGCTTCCTTTATTTTGCACAGGTTCTTTCCTAACCTTTAAGGTAATTAGCTGTAATTATGCTTCTATGTAATGACAGGGCTGATATTCTAAGTATTCTGAATTTTAACTTTAAGCAGCACTTACTCTAATTTCTGTGGTTCTGTGCAGACCTGAGGTAATGCTCTGTGCTGTAGCCCCCTTTGGGGTTACATTTGTTGAAATATGAGCAGAATTATTCCTTAAAAAGGATGTTCATTTTGCATAAGTGTAATTAAGTCTCATTAAGCATAGTTCTTAGTCTCTCAGTTTTATTGCTTCTTTAATTAGCAGCTTTACAATTTACTTAATCCTGGACAAGGGCTTTTTGGGAATGGAAGTAGGGACTTTTTGGCTTTTATTAACAAACCTAATACTCTTACACTGGTATGAGATTATTTTTGGGGACAGGCTCTGCTCCACACACGTTTTGTAGCTGCCACCCTATCTGGACAGAGCTCTTCAGGACAAGCAGAATAATTGGGTAATACAAAAGGTTTGCAATTGTTTGTACAACCTCTGTCATAGTGGTTCATTTAAAAAAACTGTCCTGAGAGATCCTCAGCTACCCTTGTTAGCTGAACTTTGCTAGGCTGTCCCACTTAACTGACCTGTAATTTTCACATCAAAATATTTTTATGTGTATCTCTTGGTAAATCAGACTGAACTTTGGAACATGCTGGAAGCATCCCAGAAATCATAAGAGAGGTCACAGGGGCAGGGCAGTATTTCTCACAGTGCTTCAGTATGTTTGCAGTTCCAACTAGAACCAAGTGGAAATGAGGTAACAATAAATTTGTCAAAAATCTGTGACTTTTTAACTTAGTTTTAATTGTTCTTTAACTGTTAGAGTCTATTCAGTGATTGCAGAATGGTCTCTGTTTCCTTCACATATGCAGAATAATTCATTTATTCCCAATAGAGTTGTCTGAGCTCAGCTTTTCCTGGCAAATTTAGATAATAAAATGTTATTTATCTGACATATATGCCTGAAATATATGTTGAAGAGAAAATAAATATAATTTAAATATTTCCCTTCAAATTCGAGATAGAATTAAATTATTCCTTCTTATTAGAGAAATGGAGAATAGAAGGACTGTAAACATGCCATGAGAAAATGAACTTCTAGTCCACATTCACTTATCTCTTTTGCCCCTGACATGAAGTTGAGAGAAACAATTCTTGTATTAGGTGAAAGGTTCTCAGAGGAGTTCTGATCATCCATTTATGTTTCTGCACTTCTGAAGTCCAGGCAGAAACAGTATAGTCCAAAGGTGGTTCAACATCTTTTAAAGGCATATTATTATCTACTGTAATAAAGAAGAGTCCCCAGGCCAGTCCCAGCTGGGTCTGGAATGGAAGTTGAATTGGGAAAACTATGAAAATATCTTCATAGACTCCTCATTCTAGGAAGGTTATTCTAGGAATAGGTTATTAATAAAACCTAAAAACTGTTTGAGTCATGATCTTGCTATAGTTCTGTTTGGACCATGTATTCCTCAGGACACAAAGCATGGTCCATGGTGTGTCTGCAGTGCAAAATCATCCCAAAGGGCAGGGATGGCCCAGGGCGAGGTGTGGGACAGCAGCAGCCCCAGCTCCTACTGATTCCTCTGTTCCTTCAGTCAGAGCTGCTCTGTTCTGCTGGACATTGTTCAAAGCTTACTGTAGCATTTCAGCCTAGGGTAGAGAGCTGCTCCCTGGCACTGAAGCACCCTAAACCTCCCAGGCAACAGATTAGAGTTGAGTCAGCCTTCTTCATCTTGTCCTTGGCTCTGCAGGATGGGGATGTGTCAGCAAACAGAGACTTTGGCCAGCGTGCAGGGAACATGCCCGGGCAGTGGGGCACACTTTGCATTTGTAGTGATGTGGGGTGGGTGTGCAAACACTGATCCCATTACAGCAGCAGTCCTGCACCACCTCCGTCCTTCCCACGCCCACGAGCCTTGTGACTTCACTGCTGCTGTGCTTTGCTCTGTGCAGCTGGGAAAGATAACTCTGTCTGGAGGCAGAAATTAAAAGTCACTGTAGCTTTGAGATATGTGTAAAAGCCTTTATGAGTTTAAATCCTACTGCTGCTGTATTAGTTTGGGACTAGACATGCCCAGGGCATGTTCTCTGAACATCATTTGTTTGAACAAGAGGCTGTAGTGGTTGTGCATGTGATACTAAAAGTGACTATTTAAGAAAGATGTTGCTGGCTCATAGACCTGTCAGATAAAAGCAGTATTCAGAGAGTACACAATAGCTGACCTTTTGCCAGCTTGAATATAAAGTTAATTTTCAGTAGGACTGTGCAGACTGTACTGAAAAGGAAGGCAGGGTGTCTTGTGGAGAAGGAAATACGAAGTCTGGTGACAGAGACAAGCTTTAAGTCTCTTATGGGATCTCTGATAAAGCTATTGCTCAGCAAATAAGGATTTGTTTGGAGGATTCTCTATTTATATTGTTCTGTTTGTCTTTTAATCTAACTGCAAATTCTAAAAATTGTGGATAAAAGGTATTAGTACACAGAGCAATTTGACACTCAGTGCAGGAACTGTTAGCTGAGGCCCATGGTCTCTGTGGTGGAGGAGGAGACAACACCTTGACCAAGAAGAGAAAGAGAGCTGGAATCTGAGTCAATGTTATCGCAAAATGAGAGAATAAACATCTCTTCAAACACCAAACCTTTTGGAGGATGCCTAAAATTTGCCTAGGTGGCTGGGCCATCCTCTAAAATCTGTCTTGCAACAGATTAATTACAGCAGACAAACTTCATAGAATCACAGAATATGCTGAGTTGGAAGGGACTCAGCAGGAATATTGAGTCCAACTTCTGTCCCTGCACAGGACCTCCAAGAATCCCCCCATGTGCCTGAGTGCATTGTCCAAATGCTTCTTGAACTCAGACAGGCTTGGCATCTTTCTTTTTTTTTTATTTTTTCTTTTTCTGTGGAGACAAACCATTCTCTTTATAATGGCTTCTGATGTTCCAGACAGCCATTATGACAGGATGAAATACTTCTCTGTATTTAATTATCAAGTTTTTAATTTGAATTTATCAGGAGACTGGTTGAGTAGAGTCTACAAATTTGTCAGGCAAAGGAATCTTCTAAAAATAAAATGTTGTTAGCAAGATACTGAGTGTGCATAAGATGAAGGAATTTATAAATAGATCTGGGAAGAATTGATCTCATTATAAATAAATCAAAGATAGATTTTTAGGGATATGGCCATGTTTCAGAGTTATTTTAAAGGCGCCTAAATCTCCACTGTGGAGACTTTGTCTCATTCTTTCTCTGGCATCAGGTGTTCTCCAGCCCTGCAATGAAAGGCAATGAAAAGAGAGAGCCTGTATGGCAGGAGGCAGGCACAGAGCTGGCTACAGCAGCCATCAAGGGATCTCATTATTAATGAGCTTTTATCTCCTCCCACCCCCTTTTTGTTGTTGTGGGTTTTTTTTTGTGGTGGGGGTGTTTTTTTAATCAGAAGTGTCATAAGTAGCCTCCCTGGAAAGAAAAGTGCATCCATTAGTGGGTGTGGCTCCCAGGAATCTTTGGCTGGTTTGTGGTTCAGAGCAGGAAGGGTTTGCAATGCAAGTGCAATGGAGCTGTGCCTGGTGTGGGAGCAAGGAGTTAGCAGAGTCAATGTGAAACCATTCCATTTTGTGAGAGCTCTGCTGCTGAGCTAATGCTACATTTACTCAAACAAAAATTTTCCTTCAAGGAGATGGAGGGGATTTTTATAAAATATTTTCCAGATGTACCACCAAGGGAAAGAAAAAAGGAAACAAGCTGTACAAATTATTGTTAGAAAAAAAAAGCTTTTCTGTTAATGATAGGTTCTCACAAAATCTCACACTGCTATGTAACTGTATTGTATCCAGTCGCTTGCTGCTTGTTATAGATTTCAGCCACAGTGTAAAATTTGTTTAGACATTGTAAAAAACATTTTAAAAAAGAACAAAATTATGTAGATTTGACATATCATGCTTTCAAAAGTGGAAGTCCCGCTCAGCCTGGCTGTTAGCCATTCATCTTAGCAATGAGACCTTTTAAAGTTGCTTTTGAATGAAAATATATCTGGAAATAAAATTATTATCTGAATTTAATTGCATTATTTCAATTTCCATTCCAAGCCTCATGATTTACTAATTCCTCATAATTGGAAAGATAAGCCTTATTCTTATGTTCTCAAGCCAATTAGATGATAAGAGAAAGTGCCTGGGCAAACAGTTTGTCTGTGTCATGAGAGGAGAACTGAGACATTTCACTTAAATGGAAGTACAAGAGAGATGCAGCTACAAAAGGGTTTTGTTCAGCACCGGGATGAGCAAACTCTCCAGAAGTGCACTTTAAAGCAGCCCCCCAATCTCCCCATGCTTTGGTTTGTACTGGGGACTGATCTGGGCACATACAGCAGGCTCCTTACAGCCTAATCCACGCCAGAGCCTGTGCTTTTAGAGTGGGGCTGATGTGCTCCAGCATCCCATGGATCCTCATCCCCAGAACAGAACAGAACGGAACCAGTCCGGAGTGATTCCCAGCACTGCCCTGCCACAGAGGCCTCTGTGGGCTCCCCTGGGTGTTTTAACACCAAATGTCACTGCTCAGACCTGCTCCTATTGCACTGTAGGACATCTTGCAGTGATGTGATCTAAATGTGATGAATGATGTAATTATAATCTATAGCAAGATTAATAGCTGCCAGTGAAGAAGAAATAGTAGAGCAAATACAAAATATTTTAAAGAAGAAATAATAGATGAAATAAAACACACTTCTGCTGTCTTTCTTATACACCATATTCTTTTAGTATTTAACTTTATACTCTCTTGGAAGCTGAGGGAGGCTGTGAATTAAATATGAAATTCTTTGTTCTGTTTTCATATTCGGTCACAATACTGCATTGGAGTGTGCACCAAAGCAGAAAGAAAATGTGCTTTTATTAATTGAATATTGGGGCCTTTTTCTGGCTTATCATATTTGGGGAACTTATTTTCAGTCTCAAATGATATATTTATTAAAAATTCATTTAAACCCAGTGAAGAAGTAAAAAACAAGAAGAAAATAAATCTCTTTAATTGCTTTCAAATTCCCTTGTTGGCATGCCGTTTTCTATTCCTTTCATTCATATTTTGCTACTGCACTGCAAGCAGCACTGACAGCCTGCCCTTACTTATATTTTATTTGCAGTTCTGTTTGAGAACATGAGTATTTAATCTGACTACTTCACAAAGCAAGAAACTTCTCAGGGAATTGCATCATTTAAGAACTTGTTTGGGATGTTAAGAGTGTAGCTTGATTTCAGGGGCCTAATCTTCATGTAATAATATGTTCAAGAATTGTCTTTCTGCTTTCTGACTTACTGATCACGACTGGAGATTGTAGGGAATGCCCATATTTTTTAAAAACACCTGATTTTAAAAAACACCTAAATTTAAATCTCTTGAGCAAATCTGTTTTTGTCTCCTTCCTCTGATGGGATTATTTCCCTTCCAGGAACAAACTTGATAGAAATGGTGAAGTTGATGAAGTTTGGAATACATGAAGTTTGGAATACATAAAAATACTCCGTTTTTATGGAGTGGAGCAAACTGCAAAAAATCACTGCGTTTGAGGAGATCCAAAAAACCAGAGTGGTCACATAAGAATCACAAATGTAGACTTTTATGTAAAATTTTATCTGCTGCTCTTGAACGCTTTTCTCCTGACTGTGGAAAGATACCTTGTTAAGAAAAGATTGTTGTAATCAAGCAATTTGTTTTTGTATAACACCTAATAGGGAAACTGAAAGTGATCAGAGAGAAACATTATTTCTGGTTTGAAAAGTAAGGAATTGGAATGTTTGGTTTTAGTAATAGTGGAAACTGCAAACAATTCTTGCCCTTTAGAATCCTGCTTACCATCTTGTTCCATGATGAGTGGATAATAAGCAGTGTCATTTCTTTGTGGGGTGGCTCATATGTAACTGATGCACAGTAGATTACAATATGTGTCAACACTGATGAAAACAGAAAACTGATTTTTCTAACAGAAAATGTCACTAAGAGCAGTTAAGATTATGTTCTGATATAGGAGAGAGATTTCAAAGCATTATTTTAAACATGGCTACTTCAGCATTGTTCTCCTCAATTTTGCATAGGTGATAAAGAAGACAAGCTGGTTGTATATCTTGGATATATATCTTGGACATTAGAGATTAAGTATGAAAAGCAAAGTCTAAAGTTCTTTGTTTTCTATGTACTTTATAATCCCCTGGTTTTTACCATTGCTTTTACTATGCCGACCCTCCCAGTTCACCAGGAGATGTACTGGCTGCCTGGAAATGTCAGGCAAACAGCAAAGTGCGCCAAAGCAGATTCTTATAGGTTCAGATTCCTCCTCTGAGATAGCAGCTGTTGTACTAAAGTATATTTAATGTCTTAAACATTTGAACTGATATATGCTAAAAGGTATGGGGAAAGTTCAAATGTACAACAGCAACACGTGGCTCTCAATTTAGTGTAAGTGATTTAAAGTCAATCCTTATCAAGTGAAATTGTGAGTGAACACTTACCAATGCTCATACACAGCTCAGCTGAGTTTGGTTGCTTATAAATATGCATTGTACATTTGATTATTTTACTTTTGAAGTTCTTCAGTGAGCAGGGTGGTACACACGCCTTCTAGTCCTGAGATACCAGAATCACAATCCCTCATGTCACAACAACAGAGATTTTGTTTTCAGTTCTCTAACTTTGCATAACTTTTTGTTGAAACAGGCTGGAAAACATATCTAATGTCTCCTAAAATAAGCACTGCCCTCATTCTTTGAGTGTATCCAGCTCCTGTTTATTTGGTAAAATGGAATCTCGACAGGAATATCCAAGGCATCCCAGGACCCTGGTATACTATCAGTGCTCAGCAACCTTTACTTGACTTTGTAACCTTATAAATGATTTGTAAATGAGCCAACTGGGTTAGAATCATCACAATGAGATAGAAAATTATTCTCTTTTCCTTTCTGAGAGTTAACTATGAGTTAGTAGTGCTTGTTTCTGTAGAGAGATTTGTCTCTGTGAGGTAAAGTGGTCCTGGTACATTTGACATTAATATCTGTCATAGTATTTAAAAGGCTTGATTTTACTCAGATGTTCAGAGATTTAGTTCCAGAATTCCCATTATCCTAATTAGTTCAGCAGAATGAAACTACTCACTGCACTTCCAGGCAATTATTTTACCCTTCAGCTGCTGGCATGATATTAAAATAAATAGATTTATGCATTCCCAGAAATACACCTTGTTAGCTGTGCCCTGGAGTCAGGAAATCAAGTGTCTAAATAATGAAAATGCTACAAATGAGCATTGTTGAAAATTATAACAAAAGACCGAGACTCTGTTGTCAGCCTCATGTCTCAGTTTGTGGCACTTCCTTTTCAAGACTTGGATAACAGAAATAAAAAAGCAGTGACCTTGATTCATCTTCATAATGGTACTATCACCATGTAGTGATAGAGTGAGTGCAGGCCAAATTTTGATGCTATTTGTATATTAGTTTTAGAGGAAATGCATTGCTGTCTTTAGTGTGACAAAGAAAGTTATTCAATAATGGGATGGGATGAGGAGGCTAAAAAGGATTCCAGTCATCACACTGAATACTCTCATAGTAGCTGGAGGCTCAGGGTTTTTTTGGTGTCTAATTGAAAGTAGAGGTAATAATACTGATCTTGCTAAAATTGTGACCATTGATGTTACTGGTGTTTCAGAATTGTGGAGTTAGTTAAAATATTGAGTGCTACATTAAGGATGGTATAAAAACCAAAGGGGCTGGCTGATCAGTGCAGCCATAAAGCTGATGTGTCCTGTCATGTGGGAGGAACTGATGCATATCCTAGGCCTTACTCCCAGCTCTGTGAGCTGACATTAGGCTGTATGAAAATGTGGGAGAATACATTGCCAAGTGGAGCTGGTGGGGAAGCTGCAGCCTCTGTGACAGATACAAAGTTGAACACAGCTCAGAGTGACACGGGCAGCCCCAGTTTGGGTGACATTGTCAGCTTTCAGCTGGTGGCTTGCATGCCCAGCTGCTGAAGAGCTGCCACTTGTCTATCTGCACTGAGCTGGGCCTTGGGTTTTTTAAAGCAGTGTTTGTTCTGTGTTTTTCACTCTCTGCTTTCCCTTTGAATGGATTGGTAGTTGGAGACACATCTTGCCTATTGTCTTTTAAGGCTTCCAGTTGTTTCCAGCTTCTTGCCATAGAGAGGATAGTGACTTGGTTTTGGAGGTGAATCCTTTAGGTGCCTGGTTCCCACATAGGAAGTTCTATAATAAATATTTACTAGTTTTATTTTGGATAATATGTTATTCTTTGGACTCCTGCTACAATTTTGCTTACTCTTTGTAGAAAATTTATCTCTAAAGGTCATACTGGCAGTTGTATCATAGACCCAAAATAGCTGATTTTAACACATTTCTCTCTCCCCTCTTTCAAATAAATCCTGCAACTGCTCTGAAGCAGTTCTTTTAACTAATGAGGGCTATTGCCAGGCTTCCCTGTTATGACACATTGTGAGAAATGTGCCTAACATACAGAAGTGATGGCTCACTGGGCTTTCATCACTTCTTAGCCACTGTCACAATTAGGATCAGTGTTTTATTTGGAGCTCAGTGATTCAGTTCAGATCTCTTTAATTCTCAAGAGAGGCTTCTCATAAGGGCAAAAATTCAGTTTTCACACAGACTTGTCTTCAAAGTCTTCCATAAAACACTATGTTAAAAGAACAGCACTGTAACTGAGTGGGGTGTGAACTGTCTCTAACCTGGTAGAAGGGTAAAGTATAGCACCACTACATTAAGTAAGACCAGATGTCTTCTGGCTAAGAGTGTTTAGACTTTTGTAGAATTCCTTTGTTTTGGAACAATTTCATCATATCTCTCCTTCTGTAGATAATTTGGTACATGGATCAGACACAATTTTATCAAAGGCCTATTCACATGCAATAGAGCACTCTCATGCTTCTAAAGAGGAGCAAGTTCTCTGATTTTTTCAGAGATGTGAGCAAATTCTGCACCATATTGAGTGCCCTTTGGCTGCAGGTGAAGAATTCAACAGCTTGTGGGAGTGCTAATTAGTGCTAATAATATCTTCAATGACCTGCCTTGGCTTTAAAATGCCTGACAGAAATTGCCCTGTCCTCGAAGGACAGAGATTTTGTTTCTGTGTACATCTGATTAGGGACACTCATGCCTACATGTTTCTGTGTTTAGTGATCACACACAATTACCAAGTGAGTGCTTGTGTGGGAATAAAAAAGAAGTGGGTGGTGTTGGGGAACCAAGAGGGAAAAAAGGCAAAGAGATCTCCCAAAAATACTACACCAGAATTCTGATATTAAAAGGATTTCTCTTGTAGTCTAAACAGCCTTATTAAAACTAGAAATAGTAATAGGAAAGCATTAGATTAGGAATTGTATTATTCAAAATTAAACCTTGTCTCTCTAATTTTGGTACTTTTTCTGTGGTTACTCTGCTGAAATATGTATGGAGGGTCTGAGGAACATGAAAGCAGTAATTTGAGCAAGCACACAAAAAGCTCCAAAATATGAAATTTTTATTTCATCTGGGTAATAGGTTGCTGATGGTGCAGAAAACAATTGCATTTTCAAGGATATTGCCCTAGACCTTTCTAATATAAATTTTATTAACACTAGCCAGAAAAATGTATTACTTTATGAGCTGGAATGATAAATTAGGGGGTTTGCTGACTTCCCTTTCTGTTGCTAAAGTGATTTTTGAAAATCAATCAAATTTGAGGAGAGGAAAGGGTCTTTAAAATACTAATACAGGTTTAATGTGATGATGGAAACACTGATAAGGTAGCAGATTCATATATTTTTAAAATTGAGGATAAAAATTTGAGGTTAAAAAACATGTGACTCAGTGTTTAGTTCCTAACTAGACATTTGGCTTCAGTGCTGCCCAAGCAACTCTGAGCAGACTTCTTCCCTATCTTGCTGCCACCCTCTCACTCCTGACCTCCTGTAGTCCCACCATGGCCCCAGCACAAGGTCTTTTAGTTGCAGAGTGAACAAGATCAGTGAGTTTATCCAGCTAAAAAGTAGGATGACCAAGAAAAAATAGGATTGTTTTTTGACTGGATCCGTTTCCAAGCTGAATGGCTACAGGAGGAATTGTAGAATCACTGTAGGACTCCAGGGAACTGTCCTGGCTCAGTGGAGAGCCCTCTGAAGTTCCAACAGCAGTGGCCAGAGAGAAGGGCTGCTGAAGTTGTTAATGTCCCCACGTGGGTCATGAACTACAGTCCTTCCCTTTACATTAAGATGCCTGCCATCACTGGACACTGGTAAAATACAAAGCACAAAAAGTCAAGTATTTGAGGCCTTGCTTTTCCCCAGAGCTGCAAAGTTGCGGAATGTCTTTAGTCTCTTTTTGGTTACTGTTAAAGAGTATCCTAGAATCAAAGAGTAAAGAATATTCACTTTGATTGCCTTATTAAGTCAATTAAGCTTAGTCAGGAGCACAGATGTGTATTGAGGGACTATCTTGCTGCACAGCAAGAGGTAAAATATTGGAAAAACATTTTCCAGCTACCTACACCATGCCAGAGAATGCAATATAAAGTCAGAGTGGAAATACCCAAGGCAGGGTCAGCTCACAGAAAGTCCATGGGGAAAGCTACTACGTTCTAATGAAATTAAGGGATATCTGAAACAAGCAGCCTCCCATCTGGAAAGTCTAGGGATCCAGAGTGTTCTGTAGTACAAAATTAAGTTGTGTGTCTGTGTTGACTTTGAAAAACAGAAACACAGGTAGCCAGTAGCCAGATTGTGACTTAAAGTAGATTACAGAGGAGCTATAAAAGATCCTTCAATCACTTGTTATAGACACACCAAATTTTTCTGTTTGGATTGCTCCGGACTTGGTCCAGAATGCCTGAAAGGGAGATCAGAAGCAGTGAAGTGCTGGATTTGCAGCATGCTAAGTGCTGCTCTGATGCCTGTGTTGTGAGAAATGCTTCTCAGCTCAGAGTACCCAGGCCCTGAGCAGATGTCTGAGAATTTTGTTTCCTCCTGCACATCAGGATTATCATATTCAAAGTATCCAAAGTGATTTTTTTTCTAAAGCCAGTTTAATAACTAGCATTGATACTTCATAAATTTAAAATAACTAATAATTTAAATATTTTTGGTAGGCCCATAAATATCAGCTCTTTGATGGTATTCAGGGGAGTAACATTTTATTGAAATGAATAGCCAAGGCCAAGCAGTTATCATCAGTGGAATTAATTGACTAGCACTTAATGTTCTGTAAAGTTGAACATTTTTAATGAATATACACAATCTTCATAACCTAGAATAGAAAGATAGAAAGGGGCATGGGATCATAAGAGAAATCCTAATCCAAGGTGTAAATCCTATGAATTTGCTAAAATTCCAAAGATGGGTTTGGGAGAAGGGATGTGCAAAAATTCCTCTTGGACGGAATAGTACATAATACTCCTGGTTTTATTTTTATTCCCTAAGAATCTCAGTGGTAGTTGTGCTAATTTCTGCTACCTAAAATTCCAGATAGAACACAATGTATTCAGCAGCCCTTTACATTGCCATTTCCTGTGAGCTATGATTTAGGGAGATTAAAATAGTAAGCAGCACAAGTGTCTCCTCTGGGAGCTGGATCAAAGACTGTAAGTTTGCTCCAGGTCCAAATCTCCATTGCATTCTTTAGGATGACACTGACATTACCAAGCCAGAAGGCGCTGAGGGACACATTTCTTAGCTGAAGTTTCTTACAAAAGTTGCAGTTCCTTTAAATTAACATATTAAAGTAAAAGATCACATTGTGGTCACAGAGCATGTGAGAAGAGACTAAGGCTATTTAATGGCAAACATTAGGATTGTGCTGAGCTCCTCTCTCCAGGAAACACTGTGGAGATTGCTCTTGGGATGGAGGTAGAGTTCTGACAGAGAGGGAAGGCACATTAAGTTTTTGGAAAGAGCGAATCCTGAAGGCATCTGTGCCCTAAGAAACGTGGAAACCTCACAGTGCTCTGTGGGACACGCTACTGTCCTGGTGTAGAATGGAGGCACAAGCACCGTATGCAAAATCTCATTCTGAGCACACATTCTCTGTGTGTTTCACTCTGTTTGAAATGCTGTTGCCTTGTTGGCTAGAGGATGCTTTCAGGGTTTCTTGTTTCTCTGCCTACCCTGGTGTGTCCCAGAGAGCAGTAAGTGCAGGTCAGCTGGAACAGGGGGAAATGTCTTTGTGGTGAGGGCAGTGAAGGCCCAGCTGCTCTCACTGCTCCATTGCAGAGCACTGCAGTCAGCCATGGAGCCTGGGGATAATGAGGCACTCGCTGCCCAGCTGGAGTAGAGATGGCTGAATTGCATTGTAGTGGTCAGTGAAAACCAGAAGAGTAACTTCAGTACTGCTCACTGAAATGTTTTGTGTGGGAACCTTTTCAGAGCTTTATTGGGATTTCTGATCAAAACACCTCATTAGTACCTCAGCTTCCATGACCGTTTGATGTCATCTACTAAGAAAACAATGATTTATGATGTTCCTTACAAAAAACCTGTTCCCAATTAAAAGAACAACCTCTACTTTCTATTCCTGGGTAAGCAGACTGTAAGCATGATGGATAGAGACCACAGTAGATTTTCAGAAGATGTGCCAGCTGGCTTTCTGTGTAGCTTCTAGTGCTGCAGAGATCCACTCATTAATGCTTTATGCTGGTAGATGTGTTTTTTTATATTTGAGTATTCTCCATTCCCTTCTGTCTTTCTTTTAGGTCTAGACTCTAATTCTACAGTCCACTCTGCTCATTTCTGTACTGACAGAAGAGCAGGCCAGAGAATTAACTGTAATCCAGTCACAGTTCCCTCTGTTTGCTCTGTTTCTTGAAAATATACAGAAACTGCTTTTGAGTTACTTTCAAGTGTTCAAAGACTCCATTTGTCTCCTGGCTGCAGGAGTTGGTCCTTAACTTGAAAAGCAGATTTGTGGAATCTACACAGATAGCCTGTGAAAGTCTTGTTCTTGAGGGTGAACCTCTGCTCTGGGTCATGCTTCTTCCTGCTTACTCTCATTTGCATAAACACATTAAATGCAATTAGGGCTGTCAGGTTTCCTTGTAGTTTAGCTACATTGTGGTGTAGGTGGCAATTTATATGTTGTCATAGACAAGCTATTTTAGTCAGGATTGGTTAAGAAATTGTTCAGACATTTGAGAGGTCATTGAGGTGCTGGCTCTAGTGACTCACAGCAGAGTGATATTGAAGCATTAATAGGAACTGGAGTGTAGGATGAGACATTAAAAAAGAGTTCAAGTAGATACTAAGGATTTGATTCAATGCCTCTAGAAGGTTTTGGGGCATCTTAATGTAATGTAATCCAGCAAGAAAGATGAATAGTTTACAGATATGTATTTGGCACAATAAACTGGAGGTTAAGTCATTTCCATGTGTCCTAAGAGTACTGCTAATTCATATTGTTATTTCTTCCTCATGTTTCAGGCACTGAAAGTAATATTCTGCTTCAGTAAATAGTAATCAGTTTCAGAAATGCAGTAGCTTTCATGTCTTTCTGATAATAATCAAAAGGGTTTTAAATAGTATCCCACATTCTTACAAATAATTAAACTTTTAAAACAATTTTTTTGAAGATTGTAAGCTCTCTAGTGAAAGCATTACCTCGATAATACCATTCGAAATACTTTTGTTGTAGTGAATAAAAATTGCCCAAACATTTCCTCCTCAAAAAGAAAATCAGAGCTTCTTCCATGTCCCTTCCCTTCCTAGTGTCAAACCCTGAAAAGCAAACCTTGAAGGCATTGTACTGTCATCCTAACTCAAAAGTACAAGTGACATAAATATGAAAACTAGCAGTACTATTTCATCACAACACACGAAAAAAAAAAAAATCAAATGGAAGTATAACAAATCAAAATACTATCCTCAGTATGTATATAATTTTCTAACACCTTTTTTTGTCAGAAAGTACATATAATTTAATTATTTGTATTTTTATAAAAACTCAAAGAATTCCATTCCATAGAATTCATAGTCAAAGGTAGGTTCTGGAGAGGTTTTAGTCTCAAGACATGATAATTACCTGGACAGTATATTAATTACACTGTGATTTGCCTGGTAAATAAATTAGAATGTATTTTGATGGTGTATATATATACTTATATATATTTATATACATTTATTAGTACAACTAAGGAACACACACACACACCACTGCCACCCCAATTTGACAGAATATCTGATTTGATTGACTTTTGGAAATGCAGGTTGGCAAACATGGAGTTAAACCTTAATTGATGTCCCCCAGCATCCCTTATGACCCATTGCTGCTGAAAGGAAGAAGAGTGGTGCTTGAAAGAGTAGGTAAATTTTTCACACTGACACTATGGATTACTTTGAGCCTGAGATGCATAAAGTAGAGCACAAGTGATCTAATATAGACAAGATTTTAAAATGAAAAATTTCCTCTCAGTGGTGTTTCTATCTAATGGCTTACAATGTTAGCATTAAGATATGGGAGAACATGCCAGTGTAGCAGAATTTTAGGGCAGTTTGTCAATCCCAGACACAAAGCAAAATCAAACATATGTGTATGTTTTTATTTCTGTCCTTGGACCTGCTTTGTCATCGTCTCCTCCACGGTTCAGTGCCTCCCTCTGTTATACAAATTTAGAAAACGCTTTTTGGATCAAATATTTCAAAAGAGCAGAAGTTCAAAGGTTTGTCTCATAAAATTTGGTTTTTCAGATTGGACATGCTGGTTTAATTCCAAAGAGCATTATGTGTACAAACACCTTGTTTCCTCATATTCAGTATTTCTACATTTCCTTTTTTTTTGTCATTTGTTGCACTTGGAGCAACACCAGGAATTCTGGAGGCCAAACAGGAGCCCAAATATAAACAGTATTATTGATAAAAGATTCAAAGGATTTTACTGGACTGGGCAAGCAAACCAGAGAATTTCTGTAATTTTAGCCAACAACTCCTGTTTGTGCAACCATCTTGTTTTAGAAGCATTTCAGCACCATCAAAAGCTTTTGTTGGCTGATTATAATGGGTATGTGGAAGAGTGTGCAATCCTGTGCAATTAATGCTTTCTGAGAATATTAGCAACTGTAGCAATATTTTAAATATTAAAAGGAACAAACAAGAAAGTTATCATAGTAATATAATCTTAAAACCAGTATAATATTTTCTAGAAGAAAGGCTACAAAGTGTGAAAGAGGTAACTTTAACTTTGAGCATAGACATTAAACACTTTTTTTGCAAGAGTAATAATTCACATTTGGCCTATGGCCAAAGCAGTGAACTTTATCACCCAGTCTTGGCATGTGCAGATAGATGGTCCCTTCTGTCTCTTTTGCCAGTTATTGCTCATGCTGCCAGGAAATCTTAATCATGCTGCTTGGAAGTGACTGCTGGCCCATCCCCCTGCTGCCAAGCTATTCCACTGTATAAGGAATCCAACTCAGCTTCACCAAACAGACTCTTAGCTCCATCTAACACAGGAAAAAAAGGTCACTGTGCTAAGGCCACTCAAGGGGACCATATGGTGGTAGGACTTACATCATCACTATTGAACTGCTGTTGATGCAACCCTATTAATAACCCTGAAGTACACACAGAGTTGGCATGAGTAGGTTTTCTTAAAGGAAATGTGTAATATAAACCTAGAGTGAACCACAAAATAAGAAGAAAATAAAAATGCTCTCTTTAATAACGAGTCATAGAATGGGTAGAGTTGGAAAGGAGCTTAAAGATTGTCTAGTTCCAACTTTCCTGCCATGGTCAGGGATGGCCCTTATAGGTCAGGCTGCTTGGGACCCCATCCAGCTTGGTCTTGAACTCTTCCAGGGATTAGGCATCCTCAGCTAGGCAGCCTCTTCCCGTGCCTCACCCCCCTCTGAGTAAAGAATTTATTCCTACTCTAATGTAAAAGTACCCCCTTTCAGTTTAAAAGCACTGTCCTGTCACTATCTGCCTATATAAAAAGTTCCTCTTCCTCTGTTTTTTAAGCCCTCTTAAGGTACTGAAAGGCTGCAATGAAGTCTCCCTGCAGCTCTCTCTAGGCTAAACAACCCCAATTCTCTCAGACTGTCATGACTCTCAAGACTCTCCCCTCTCTTCATAGGAGAGGTGCTCCAGCCCTCTGATCATCTTTGTGGCCTCTGGACCCACTCTAACAGGTCCACATCTTCCCTGTGCTGAGGATCCCAGAGCTTGATGCAGCATGTTTTTATTGATGCTTACTTGCCATTGAAACAGTATTTGTATTTGAAACTAACTCTAGCCTTCTCTAGTTTGAGAAAAAGGAAGACAATCAGTTAAGGAGTTAGATTGCAGTGCCACATTACCAAGAACTGTTCTGTATGTTCAGGTTTTTCTAGTGTCATATGCAAGCACTATTCAGACAGCAACAGTCAGAAGAATGTAATGCTCAAGTCATATGAATTGCAATCCACTGGTGAATTTAAGCTCCTCATTAGGATGTTCAGTCACTTGCTTTAGTAGAAATATTGAAAGTTGTTTCGTGCATGGATAGTTCCTTTGTCAGTTGAGTTCCTGTTATTGTCTCTTTTCATGGAAAAGGGCCTTCTTTTAGTTAAACCATAATTATATTTTGCATCCTGTAGTGAAAATTTATGTCATAAATTATATTCATAGTTTTTCCAGATGATAGAAGGAAAAAGAACCGGTTTAGATCATAGAAATTTTGGTAGAATTCTAAGACTCTTGGGAGCAATGCAAATCTTAAACACAGCCAGTCAGAAAATGGCAGCAAACAGTTTTGCAGAACTTCTCCAAAGAATATCATGACATAGATCATTAGTGCAACTGGTATCTGAACTTTCAAATTCCAGGACTTCTTGGACCATTATTTTTGTATGTCACAAAATTTAGCTCCTGAATTTCTGTTCAAGTGATCTAACTAGAAGTGATGCAAATTTGAACTTCAGAGGTGATCAGTAAGTCCATTGAAATAAATAAGAGATATTAATGGTTTTTAGACTTGTTTCTATGGGATAATTTAGTTCTCTATCACTTCAGTTTAAATGGCTTTTGAATTTTCTGTGTTTCCAGTAGTTTTTCTGCTAGGTAAAAAATTATTATTTTGGTAGTTTTTTGGATCTGGTAGGGTATGCCCCACACACTGCATTTTGTTGAGGAATTTTATATAGACTTGGATATATATTTATTATACAAACATGTCTTGCATCTGTAATCCACTTCAGGAATAAAGAAAACATAACAGCTATTCAGATTTTTGTATAGTCCATTCCTATGGCCTGTGTGTAATAGTAAGGTGATGATAGCACTGCAGTACTTCAAACATAGCAGAATTGGATGACAGCTAAGATGTTACCTTCTCTTCTGGGCAAAAATAGTGCAGCTCAACTGCCAGCTGTGAGACTGTCAAGTAAGAAGTGCTAGCTCAACAGCATTCATTTCATGTCAACTGCTGTATAATTCTGCTCCACACAAGGAACTGGAATAATGGAAAATATTCCCACCTACTTTTATGTTTACAGGAGAAGAATCAAAATAAATAAGAGCTTATGTATTGTTAGGAAGAATAAAAAAAATAAGAGCTTATATATTTTTCACATGCTTGTAGAAAGAATCATCCTGGCTCAGTTTCAGGGATGTTATTTTTAGGTGCTTATTTCTCGTTCTGGGATTTTGCTTTTAGATAATGAACCTTTGCCAAAAATGCCAAACTTCTTTCCCACTAAATAAATGTACAAGAAAACCATGGCATTTCAGAAACCCTCTGTGTTTTTTTAAGAACAACCCTGCGTGTGTTTTAAATTTGGTGTTGTCTTTGCTTGGTAATGCACTCCATCTTATTCTATATAATTAAGTATAAAATAAGAACCTACAATATATATATTTTTGTACATAACTTGATAAAAAATATTTACAAACACTCATCTAAATTGATTTACCTGCTGCAGTCTAACTCCTATAAGGTCTGATTTTGTAATGTGATTTCTTTTACTGTGTAGGTGGATACAATGATACAGGAAAAAAATTGAAGCAGTTGTTTATTTTCTGCATACAAACGAATGAGTAGGACTTTTACACTGTGATTGTTCTTTTAGAGAATGGCTCTCTCATAGGTAATTGCTGGTGCTAGAATTATGTACCAGACACTCATCCCTGAGGAGGCTTTGCACTCCTGATATTGTGCTGCTCTCTGCTGCAGTTCCTGCTAAAACAAGAATGAGCGAGCTCCAAGGTAGGAGGATATCCAGGTAGAATAGATACAATTCTCACAGAAAGCTGGCTCCATTTGACAGTATTGAAATGACTCTTATGCAGATCTAAAAGCTTTGCTCCCTTCCTTAGTGTGAGGTAATGCCTTACTGCCATTTGCATCTGCCATTGTGGCAAACGAGTCTGCCTCACTGAGAAGTGAAATAAGGAAAATGACTCCCCAAGGTTACCAGGTGCAGCCAACACACACAGAACAAGCAGAGCTTTGCTGACAAGGCAAATGGTTACAGAAATAAGGCAAGGTTTTGAGAACTGGGAATTACATTATGTTCTGGCCATGGTTGGTGTGGATGAGGTTGGATTGGAGAAGGATACCAAGGGAGTGGAAGATGCAGAAATACTCATTAATGGAAATGAACAGTTGGAAGTGGAATTAGACTGATTTAAAAGTGACAAGAGATGAGGGTCT
The DNA here is from genome assembly GCA_013396995.1 of Dicaeum eximium. Taxonomy (NCBI): domain Eukaryota; kingdom Metazoa; phylum Chordata; class Aves; order Passeriformes; family Dicaeidae; genus Dicaeum; species Dicaeum eximium. The sequence continues at coordinate 230,927 of VWZP01009918.1, read as the reverse complement.
TAGTTCAACATAATGGAATACCAGGGTCTTTAGCCTTGTAACTAACCCCTGCAGCAGACCTAGCTAGGCTGTGGCAAGCCTCTGGAAGAAAATACAGGAGAGTTTTTTGCATTTTTAGAAGTAAACCTTCTCTGCTTCTGAAATCAATCTCTTGCCTCAACATACTATGAGCTGGGCATATCTGCTCGTGCCAGTATGACACGTGACCTGTTGTTTGTGGCCCACAAGTAAGGCTTTAAACTGCAGAAGCAATGAGCAAACAAGTGAAGTCCATGATACAGGAGTCCTAGGCCAAGAGGGGAAAGGGGGATGGAGAGAGTGAAGTGACTGATCTTGCTATAAATGGTGCCACAGGTCGTGGGGGTGGGACAATGTGAGCTGCATGAGGCAGGACCTGTGACTGTGAAAGAACGGGGGGACAGTGACTCCCTCTCTCTGCCTTGTGTATCTATGGGGAACTAAACTTTGACCACACAGTGGAATCTGAATTGATCTGCAAAGATGATGGGAGAAGCCTCAAACAAAGTTAGTGCTCTTAATTCAGGTTCTCTCAAAAATACAGATTGGTCAATGTTTCTAAATAGCTTCCTAAGGTTCAGCAACTGTGAAAGATGTGCAGGCCTTGTCTGGTAAACCAGGCCAAGTTATGGCATTAATTGAAGTTTCTCACAGTGTTTTAATTCAGGGATTTTATATTGTTCAAAGTTAAACCCAAGGGGAAATTTAATGTGCAGGATCAAAGAAAGGTGGTCCTGCCTCCTGTAGATTGAAATCACTATGCCTATTGCATATGAACCATTTGTGTAGCAAATGGTTTCTAAAACTGTTAATATAAATTAACAAAAATACAAAACACAGCTGCTGCAAGGGGCCATACTTCTGTGAATGTGCATATCTTGCTTTATTTCTAGCCAAGGAGAAAACTACATTTATCCCCTCCAGACTTATTAGTATTAGAAATGCAGTTAGGTAAGAAGGCAAACTAATGCTTGCTTTGTATACGTCAATAATGAGGTCAAACACGGCATTGTCTTTGTCAATCACATCAGAGAGGTTTTAAGAAATGCAGTTGTTTGATGTCCTGTCTTGCTCAACAGTCACACAGATACTGACATAACGTGCAGTGTCACAAATGCATAGGAAATGGCTGTATAACCATGCCAGTGATAAAGACCCTTCACAGTTCTGCTCAACAAAACCTACTGCAGATATATCTCTTTCACTCAAAGATATTCATCCACTTGAGATGAAAGGCAGTCTGCATTAGGCAACTCAGATATAGAAAGCTTAAACACTGTCAGGTAGCTGGAAATTTTGATTCATAGTAGGAGACTAAATCTGTCACACAGAATAATTCCAGCCGAAGAAGATTATAACATTGTCAATTCAGTGAATATTTTCAAATTAATACATTTCAAAATTACCTTAATCAGAAGTTTAGTTAAAGGTCAGATTACCTTAATTCTGTAGCCTCAACATGCATGGGTTCCCCCTGGGAAATATTTGTGGTAATTATGAGCAACTATATTTTCTGATAAATACAGACAAGGATAAATGACATATTTTAGCGAATATAGCACCCAAACCCAACATCTTATGACCAGACAGTCAAGACTACTAAATTTTTATAGCATAAACATTTTTTTTAAATTTCATGATCAGTATTTATATTTGATAGTAATTACCTTTTTTCTTTCCTTCATATGTATTTGCTGAAACGATGATGCAAGACAGCAATAAAAATGAAAGTTGCAAACTTCTCATGTTTTGTTTCTTTGAATGAGACTTCAGCTAAATTCTGCCAAGAGATGGCAAAAGGAAAGAATTAGCAATGCTTTGCAAGAAATTCTTTGCCCATTAATCATTAACCTTGATTTTGTCTGTCCCCTGCTCCGGTTTTTCCTTTTATGGAAGGGAAATTGGAATTTGCCTATTTCCAACCTCCTCATTTTTATTTTATGCCACTTGTGGCAGAAATAATTTGGATCTGGATCCTCTTACCTTGCTCAACAGTGCTCAGCTCTGAATACAGACTTGAGGGCATTTGTTCCCTGAAATACTGCTAAAGCCAGGGTAACCAGCTTGAATTCAGCTGGTCACCAGCTCAGTCTGAACACGTTGCAAAATAAGGGCAAGAGCTGAAGGTTCATCTACATTAAGGTAGACAAATCCCAGCAAGGCAATCATCAAAATTTTATATCTATTAAACACTTCTCTTATTTCAGTGATTCAATCAGTACCAGATTTTGGATAATCACAAAGTCTTCCCTTTCAAATTAAGTGAACAATTTTTAACACATAAGACATTTACTAATACAGCCCAATTAACCAACATCTCTCTCCACTTCCAAAAAAAGAATCATAAGAAACTGTGGGCACTAAATGTAGGAGTAATTTCAGAGGAAAGCTTTCTACTAAAATAGTATGGTTTACACTGGAAATCAGAGCAGAGTTTTAATTACAGTACTGTGTGTACGTATGCAATGAGTAGGTACTGCCTGAGCTGGATCTGCCACAAGAGCAGGACACCACACTGGCCTCTCCCGTGGCAGCATCAGTCTGCAGCATCCCAGTTTTGCCACAGCAGTCAGTGATGTTGAGAATGCTCTGGCTCATTTTAAAGGAACAAAGAGGCAGCTAGGACACAGCCATGGCAGCACAGGCCTTAGCACGGGCTGCAAATCCACCTGCATTTCCATAGGTCACTGGATTGTCAGTTCATGTGGCTTAATGCTGCAAACCTCCATGGCTACCTGCACACCTGAGCTAAGGTATAATCAGCCACATAGGTGTATCATACCTCACTTACATGCTTTGCACCATACTGGAATTTTCCTCAGAAATAGGCACAGGAAACTTTCTCCCACATTCTGAATCGTTAAGAAGCCCTCATGCACAAGAACGGGTGATAGTGTAAATTCTTTGCTAAACTTAGTTTATTATGCATTTGCTGTTAGTAATAGCAAATGGAGACAATTTTTTAAGAACTCTAATTCTGTGTCAAATTAAATAACTGAAACAGAGCTTATAAACTTGAAAAAGTATATTTTGAGTATTCAGTGAACCCCAGATTCTTTATGAAGTCTCTTATGTTAATTACTAAATCTAAAATACATGAAATGATAGCCATACCACCCTAGCCTGAGGAATTTTTCATTTTTCTGTTGTTTTTATAATCAAGCATTATTTTAAACTGTCTCAGATAAAAGAGTTTTCTCTTTTTTAAAGACTAAATCTCGTATGAGCAAATTGCTATAGCAAAACTGACATGTTAGACCAAAAAAAGTATTCTCAGCAGGAAAATTCTGCTGTTTTGCTTGATGCATTGTTCAGGCATATGAGAACATGCTTTGTGGGGAGGGGTCCATACTGCTGGATGCTGCAGGAAGGCAGGAGAAAAGTGCAGATCCCTTTCTTTCCTTGAGTCCAGGATACAGCAGCTGGAAAACCCTCAAGCAATCTCTAAGGTCACACCTGTCACCGCAGCTGGCAGTGATCTTGGCACAGTAACATCTGAAGCACTGTCAAGGCTGAATGATTGGTGTGTGAAAGTATACTGAAAATGAGGACATACAGAAAAGGACGTGATAGATCAAAATTACTCTTGATAAATGTAAAATACTGATCACAGCAGTATTTTTAGTGAGCAAGAAAAGGAGACAGAAGATAAAACTTAGACAAGAATTTAGGCTGTGATGCTGGACAGGAAATGCTGTATTTTAGTGAAGTTAAGACTGGTGGAAATTACTAGTGTGATTTAGCACAGCCTTGCAGTGAACTTAGAGTAATGTTGGCTGGAGATATGTGAAGATGACAGATCTGACTGACAGGTTGAATGGTGACACTAGGCACACTAATCAAGAAAGTAGAGAGCATTTAGAGGAGAAAGCTTGCAAGCTTCACTTTCTGCAGACAGGAATTGTTCTGGAACAAGGTGGTAGATCTGTCAGGGACAGAACTGGCTCTTGGATCTTTGTGAAGAGATTGCCTGGAAATAAAGTCTATAAGGATCAATGTTTGGATTTATTTCTCACTATGGAACCTATTCAGGAAGCCAGGATAACACTATGAGCATTTTATGAAGGATTGCTTAAAGTAGTAAAAGGAAAACTGGGAAAAAAAGGTGGAGGAACCTGCCTTCCTTTGGCAGGTTTCACTTCATTTGGCAGTTCTGCGTCAGTTATTGCTGATATTTATTTGTCTTTCCAGTATTCACAGAATGTCAGCAATAATGATGAGAACACTAAGCAGTGTTGTGGGAATAATTGTACAGCATTTGAATGAGGATTTCACAGTGCATGTTGAGGATGAGTTTATGTAGCACTAAATTGCCTGCTATGGCACATTAGTCTGCAGAGAGCAGATGTGACTGTGTTCCAGAGGAAGGAGCTGCTCCCGATGGCCTCTACAGCATTGTCACACAATGTGTTTTCAGAGTGTGGGTTTGGGTTTTCTTTTCTTCTCCATTTGATTTACATGAGTAATTCCAATTACCTTTATTATCCATTCAAAGAGAAAAGAATGGGTCTTCTGCAAATGTAATGATCATTAGAGGTAGGAAACTCCTGGTAAATAATTTTCCTGTGAATCCAAATATTGAAATTATAACCTTTATAATTTTCAACATGTTTATCTGGTCACTTGATAACTACTTTGCTTGATATGCTTTTAGATGGGTTAATTGCCATTTGTATTGTTATTGCATATATAATATTCTATGAATATATAACCTAAATTATTTTAGGAATTAGTTACTCTAATGCAAAAAGCATATCAAGAAAGAGTCTTTGGCACATTATGAGAATAGAAAAAGTGGAGCCAGGTATTTACCAGAAGCAGCTGTGCAGTAGCTACTCAGATTTACTGGCAGCATGTTGCATCACTTACTAAAATGGCATTTTTTCAGCCACATTTGAATCTGCATGAGGTGTAGTGAGTGGGAGCTGCAATATTCCAGGTGAAAATCACTGCAGAAAAAAGACAATCATCTGGGAAAATGAGGGTGCCCTGGGTCTTCATATTATTCCACTGTTTGATCACAAGAATAGTGGCTGAGTGAAACTCGATACCCCTGAGACAGTCCCAGTGTTCTCCCAGAGCCTCAGGAGCTGTAAGGCTGCTCTGCTGCAGTCCTGCACCACTGGCAGTGACTAAATGTGCAACACAGGTACTAGAAAATCAGGGAACAGACATCTCAGGGACCATAAAGCTGGGAGGCTGATGTAGGAAAATGACACCTGGAATATGCAAGCTACACTGTGTCCTGAAGTTAATTTCATGAGTGAGTGCAACGTTTATTCTTTAATATTGGGTATGTTTGCTGCTCATGCTCTGGATAAGGAAAGTGGATAATTTGGTGTTTGCAAAAATCTTGATTCTTAAAAAATGTCTGAAATTAAGTTGTTTAAATATGGTTATGGTTAAATATCTTAAAATTTAAAGGATCCATTAAAAAAAAATTCTGTAGATATGATCTCTCTTTTCCATAACACCCAGCATTTGCAATAACTTCATTTTCTGCATTGAAATCACTCATACCTACTGTAGTGATCTGAATTCCAAATATAGAAATAGATATTCCAAACTGCTTTCTGTGAAACAGCCAGAACAAGTTTCATATTGCATGGAGGCTACTGCTTTGCCAACTTTAAATGAAATAGAATTTTTCCTCAAACACACAGTGGTCAACCCCAAATTTGTAGCTTATGTCCATGTGTTTATATGTAGTTTGCATGCACTGTAAGGGGGCTTGATAACCTTCTTTCTTCTGCTGAGCTGCTGCTTGTACAACATATACCCAGGAGGTAGACTCTCCATCACAGTCCCCATCTGCTTCCTGGCTAATGTTCCAGTTACAGTTAGACCACTTGCACATATTCACATCTAAAATAAAATTGATGTTTCACTATTGGGAAGCAGTGTGTGACTAATGATGCATTGTACCATGCAAGTTTTTGCTTGAATATATCTTTCTAATCAAGTTAAAGAAAAGAACTCAGAGCAGAAATTTGTCAGGCATACAGTCCTGCTTTTTTTCCTGAAACCACACTGTTCATCAAGATGCTTTTCAATCACCTGAAGACCAGTTATATTGTAGTACAAGATGTTCTTTCAGGTTTAGAAGAGATTTTATGGGCCAGAACTTCAGCTAGCATAAATTGGCTTCTGTGCAGCTCTAATGATTTTCACCAGCTGAGGATCCACCCTGTGTTCCTATAATAACCCTAGCATCTGAAAAAAGATTTATATGATGGTTATGCTAATACACCTGAGGTTATAGAGCAAGAAAATTTTTATGTGGTTGAATTTTTAATGCACTTTTTAAATCCAAAATTTATTCTGCCTGTTTTATCTTTTCTAGGATTTTTTAATATCAAATAACTCTGAAGAGACATTTTTAGATGGACTTTTGTGTGTAGATTCATGGTCTGTGTCAAACATACAGCAGCTGCACATGACTGAAAATTCCTTTGCAGCAGTAGCTATTGAGCCATCAGACTTTTCAGTATTAAATTCAAAACTAAATAATTGATCAGCAAACTTTGTTTTCTCATATGAAAGAAAATCACTAATTTGCATGAGCATAGTTGTGAAATATGAATTTCTCCTGCAAGATGCATCTCATACTCTGTATCCCCTGATAATGTAGTCTTCTTCCATGACTCATCACCAGAATATTATCTGACTTTCCTTGGAAGCACATTTGGGACTAGGAATGGAATTCTTGCAATTTCAAGTTTTCTCACAAGTTCAGCAGATTTTGTATATTTGTGCCTTTCAATAATTTTTTAAATATGCTGCACTGAGTTGTTCTTATTATAAACAGCTGTAAACAAAGAAGAGAATCCAAATAAAATTGCCAGGCATAAATATAATTGTATAATAAGTGGATCATCTACTTCAAACTTTTAAAAAAGGCATTTTTTTGTTTACTTCGATGTTCACTGAGTGCTTTTCATAGCAATACATTACTTGTCTAATTGCCTTAGAAGAATACTGTTTCTTCTGGATCTGTCTGTCTTTCTCATGTGTTCATTGTGTTCATGTGGGGTATGTCTCTGAAAGCTTGACAAATCAGAAAAGCACAGAACTGATGAACCAAATAAAAGGGGAGAAAAATCCCAGTACATCTGGACTCCCCATGCTCTTCCATTTTGTGTAGAATATTGGGTGTTTGCATATTACCCCTGCCTCCTGTTACAATTAGTTCTGTTCTTCAGCAGACAGGACTAAATTTCTGCATGATCATGCACTACTGGAAGGGGTAGTGCAGCTGCAGACCTTTTCTCCACCTGCATTCTGTCTTATTCTGGAGATTCACTGTTGTCAGTGTCCTGTTTCAGGGATGACCTGTAAAAGTTTGTGTTGAAATTTTTGTTGTTAAAGCAGCTTTTACACGGAGCTGTAACAGATAGGAAACCTTCCCCAAATCAGCACTGGGGTGTCAGTGGATGTAACTGTGAAGAGCAGATGTGCTTTTGGAAACCTCAGTGTGCCTGCCAAGGGCATTTTCCTTCATTGGTCTGTGTAAGAAACAGCCAAACATATGCAGCTAAGCTCCTTGGAAGACTGAGATCCAGCCCAGCCTCCTTCCCCTGAGGACTGAGCTTGATGGTTTTAAGCAAAACCAACACAAGAGCAATGCCTTTTGAAGCTGCCTTGCTTGTTCACCTCCTCACATCAAACAGAAGCATATCTGAAACAGATGAATACAGAGGAAAGCCAATAGTGCTCTCTCCTTTGCTTTCGAGCTACTATATTTAGGAGGGAGAATTTGTAACAACAAATAGAAAGCACACTTGTTTCAGATATTGTTTGATGTCTCTTATGGATAAAGAAGGCAGCAAGAACAAGACAACTAGGGCTTCTTGTAGGTAACATATTTGAAGAAGATACACATGAAGGCACTTACACAAAAGGCAAAGAACCATGCCAAAGTAAAGAAACTTGAAAGACACTAAATATTCAAAGGCTGATTGATGATGTCTCTTAGAACTTAACATCCTCACAGGAGCAAAATCCAGGTCTCTGTGGAGCTGCTGTCATTAAAATTGAGTCTCCATGAAAAGGGAAGAACAAACAGACAAGAAAGCCAAAGGAGAAGAATAGGACTAATATCTACAGAGTAGATGAGGGGGCAGCAGACTGTTTGAGGTGGTTAATTATCAACCCTAAATGTTTTGTTTGTTCCAGGACCTGACACAGCTTTTGCTAGTCCTAGCAGAACTTAGATACTGGGGTGGATAGACCCTTGGATCTGATGTATTGTGGCAGTTCCTACATTACTAAAAGATTAGAGGAGATTATAAGAGAAAAAACTGGCTTAGTTGAGGGATGAAGAAGCCTTAAATACTTTAAGCATCAGTTAGGATAAACATGCATTTAAAATCTTCTCTAAACTTTCTGAAAATCTGGTCTGAAAAACTGCCTGAAAATGTTACAGATTGGTAAAAGAATTGTTGACTTTGTTCACAAAAATAGAAATGAATGTAGCCTACTAGAAATAATTGAAATAGTTGTTTCTATGTTAGTTCTGGAACTGCAAATCTTTGATGTCTGGATAAACCATAGGAAAATTTATTAGATACATTGGTATTCCAAAATCCATAGTATTTGAAATGATTCAGAGCAACAAATCAGTCAGTATTAGGTTTGAAGTGACTGTGACCATGAGTTCAAACAATTTCTTGGTCATGTCCTGTAAATACTGATGTTCTACAACTGAAATGGGAAAAGCTGCTAAACACTGTATTTAGCACAGATGTTTCCTGTTATAACAGATCAGTAAAATTTCAGTGTTCAGTGGGCCTTTAACACCCACCCTCCATCTGTGGTATTCATTTTTAGCATTGTGGAATAGGCCAAAAAAGCAGTCATATAATTAAAAAGAAACCCCGTCAGGATGTTTTCTCTAGCTCCATTTTCTTTTTTTTCCTAGCTGTGTTCCTTCATTTGTGTCTGGAAACATTTCACGGGTGGCAATATGGATAAGACAAAGCTAGTTCTCCATCTGGGAGTCACACCTATTGCAGCCAAGTGCACTGCAAACAAGCCCTGGAGCATATGCTGCATCCATAAGTGCTAATTGAGAAAGGCTGATTACGTCAGTTGGGCAAGAATAATATTCTTTGCCAAATGACCAGTTTGTACTTGTGGCTTTTAAGTAGCTGTTCTTCACTGAAGTGCTTGAGAAGTGCCTTTACTTGGTGGAGGAAGTTGAGGGAAGGGCTGGAGGCAAGCAGTGCTGAGGGACTGGATGAGTACTGTGGGAATAACAAAGTCAGTAACCCAGAGAGCTGCCACAGATCCACTCAAATAAAATGATGGTAAAGCTTGGCTTTGAGTAACTTGCTTGGGAGACAAAAAAAAGAGAAGGAAGCAAGCATTAAAGTGACTCTGACCGTAACATGTCTTGCAAAAACATTCAGAATGTAGAGTGTATACCAACTTCTCAAGTTTCTCTCATGTATGTTTATTCCAGGTTGAACATTCCAAAACCTTAACATGGCGTTATTTGTTGAATAACCTGTGGGGCAGAGCACAGGTGTCAGTCTAGTGGATTTTCAAGTTAATTCCTAGGTTTGTGGTGACTGGGGAATAGGTAAGGATTCTAAAATGTATTTACTGTGGAGAAGAGCAGTGCCATTGCAAGGGATTCATCCATGGGATGCAAACCTCGCTAAGTCCACACTGCCTGTGGCACATGGATCTGTACCTCCTTATCCGTGTGTGTTCCTTCGCTCTACACCGTGCTTGAAATTCAGGGCAGCCACCACTGGCCTGCACTACCCTCACACCACCCTTAGGAAGAGCAAAGAGGCAGGCAGCTGGCTTTTCCATGGAGATTCAATAGCTCCATATCCTACTTTGTATTCCTTAATTTTCTGTGTTCTAATTATAGCTTCAAAATTATTACTAATTTCTTTTTCGTTTCCAAATTCCATTTGGCATCTTTCACTGAAATTTCCTACAGAGAAAGAATTCAAACTGTTGGATAGAAATCTTTCTTTTCATATTCCCCCACAGATGGTCCAATCTGCTCTGCAGTTCATGCCTGACAGATAGTTAATCTGGCAGTGTAGGAACTCACATTTAAAAATGCAGGTTCTGGCATCAGCCTTAGGCAAGCTCCTCAACTATGTTCTGTACCCTGATATTGAGGAATTCAGTCTCTGTTCTCCTTGAAGATGTCAAGAGTGTGTTTTCCAGATATAAGGTATACTGAAGAAGATAACTCTGAAATCAAGATGTAACTAGGAATGTTTGTGTTGTTGCAGTACACTAACAATGTTTTCATACTACACTACTGGCTTAGGGCAATTTCCTAAAGATGACTGAGAAAAGCAAATCCATTCATGTTAGGTCTGAATTTGTTACTCATGGACTTTCATCTCCTCTAGAAAACAAGAGAAGGAAATAAAAAGATTGAAAAATGTTGCACTAAACAAAATGTATTTGAAACTTTGGCCAAGCATTGAATAAATGCTTTATGCTATATATTTGCTTGGTCAAATTTTGCTCTCCATCTGGTTAAACCATCTTTGTACAAAATTTATAAAATATTACTGAATTGCATGTATATGTTTCTTGTCATGGACTCTGGGAAGTCTTATAGAAAATGGAATAAGAAAGCAGAATATATTGTGGAGGGTTTTGTCTTAGTGGCATGTTATAGGAATACACAATTTATTATAAATACAGTAATTTCCCTTTGATACGGAAAATACAACAAATATGCACCTTTGCTCAGGACCATGAATCTTAGGTTACAAACATATTTAGAAAGTAATTTGTGATTAAAAATACAGGATTTTTTCCTTTATTTACTATAGGACCATTTTAGTCCTACTAATTTTTTAGATAAAGTTATTGTGTTTCTGACGACCACATGTTGTATTGAAAAAATGTCTTCCAGTTTGTTTGTTCCAGATTAGTGAAATTACCATGTGAGATTCTACAAAAGTTATTGCACTTTAAATATGTCATTTTTTATTAATGCAAAAGAGATAAAACTGATTTTTCCATTTGCTCTGAAATGACAGTCTGCAAATGGCAGCAAACAAGTTTTGCAAAATGCTACCTCCGTTTTTACCTGTCAGTTCTGTATGGTATTTGTCAAGAGATAATGCAAAAATTCTTTTAAGTCATTTACTCAAACTTTAAGGCTGAATAGTTCGTTTAATATCACATTTTCCATTCCTTTTTGATGCAGAAATAAGAAATCAAGAAATGAGGATAAGATTATATCTTTATAGGTCATATATAATGTAAATTCTGAAATGAGTGCAGAAGCTTTCCATAATTCTTTTTAGCAAAAAAAAAAATCTGCCTAAAAGCTTTTACAACTGTCCCTAAGGATACCAGTGAGGTGATGATAATTTTTGTTATGAATTAATCTTAGAAAATTTCACACTAGCAAAAATTGTGAACATTTAAAGAAATACTGCAACTTTAGGAACAGTTCTGAAATATTTCAACTAGCATAACCTAAGGGGCTGGCTTTCAAAGAAGCTGAATATTCCTGATTTTAATTGTCTTCTAATTCATCTCCTCTGAAAAGAATCCATTCCAAATGAAGGAGAGGTTCCCCAGGTAGTTTTTACAAGAATCACCCATTAAGAGGAGCTTTAAGGTCATGCATAAGCACAGATCATAGACTCACAGTATGGTCTGGGTTGGAAGGGCCCTTAAAGACCATCTTGTTCCACCCCTTGCCGTGGTGGCTGGCAGGGCTTCCACCAGACCAGTTTGCTCAGAGCCCCATCCAACCTGGCCTTGAACCTTTCCAGGGATGGGGCAGCCACAGCTTCTCTTGGCAACCTGTGCAGTGCCCAGCCACCCTCATGGCAAAGAATTTCTCCCTAATGTGTAATTTAAGTCCTCCCTCTTCCAGTTTCTGTAAGGAGTATTTGTGGTTGGGATTGCCCCAGCCCAGGTGCAGGACCTCGCATTTGGCCTTGTGGAACTTTGTGAGGTTCATGCAGAACCATCCTCTCAGGCCTGTCAGGGTGCCTCTGGATGCCAATGCTTCCCTCCAGTTTTTTCTATTAGACTTAGGCATGTTGGTCTAAGTCAAAGAACTGGTGTATTTTCCAGATTATTTTTGCTTTAGCTATAGGTTCTTGATATTCTTTTTCTCTTTCTCAAGGCTTTGTTTCATGCATTGTAATATGTGTTCCCTTTGAGAAGAACAAAATACATAATGAAATTAAGTTCTTACTTGGAATTACAAGGCAAGTGTATAATTTTTCAGATTTCATAGCAAGGCATATCTGGGCTGTATCACTGACAAATCACTTCAGCTGTAGTCCTTAGAGAGCCATTAGTACTGCTATGGAGCATATCCCATCTAGCCAGTCTTCATCAGGAATTACGACAGCCCAAGGTTTTGGGCAGGTTTTGACATACCATATTTTGCTTGCATTATATTTTGAGCCATGTATCCCTGTATTTTGCTGACAGATTGTCAGGGAAGTGATTAGTCTGGATTACATGGTGATGATTTCATTTTATAAAACAAAACAAAAAGAAGCAAGCAAAAAGGAATTGCTTTTGGCAGAAGATGATCCTATTATTTAGAAGAAAAAATTGCTTGATGTTAAATTAAATGCTTATCAAAATGAATACAACAGAATATGACAACAAATAATAGATAATAACTAGTTAATAACTCTGAAATAAGGATTTAGACAATATTTTCTCTTCATTCAGTGGTAAATCAAAGCCATGTAAGCAATGTTACATTGAACACTTGGCTTCATAGAAATAGCTACTGGTAATGAACTACAGGGCCCAGCTACTACAGATGTGACACTAGCTGGCATTGTATAATGTTGGCAGTATCCTAATGTGTAAAATATCCATGTATACCATAATTTCTGGAAGGAAGTGCTTCCCTGCAAGGCTGCTTATTTTCACTGAGGCTTTTGAATAGGAGTGGTGCTGTTCCCTTAGGGAAGCTGGTTTGGGATTTTGTCCAGGGAAATTGGGTGCATTAAGACTAGTGGGTGCAGAGAAGGAAACCTCCCAAAAACCTGACTTTTAAAGAGTTGACCCTGTGTTGCAAGGACTGAATCCAGTATGCAGCTGGAGAATTGTGCTGGAATGCCATAGGTGCAGCAGTGCTCCAATGTTTGTTCCTCCTGGAAAGGCAGCTCAGGGCACAGCTGACCCCTGACTGCACCTCAGGACTGCAGAGCTCTGGTCACCTTCTTTCCAAGCAGCAGCAAAATGCCATTATGATTGTCTTCTGCAACAGGCTGATTTATGAGGAGAAAAGCTTTCAGTCCCAGAAGAAAGTAAATAAAATTTCTTTAAAATGTGGGCTGCCAAAAGAGGAACTACTGTAATACATATAAGCCATAAATCTATTAAAAGTGCATGTGCTGCAGTGGTTAGTATAGTGCCTTCTGGGAAATAAGTTTCATTTTTCCATTTCTTCCAAGAGTTGTGCTGTTTTGACTGACAGAAGCTCAGATCTGTGGGAAATGGAACATTTCAGAAGTGGGTATGTTCTTTTCCCTGGGCAGGCACTCTTGGTCACTTGAAGGAACACTGATCCTCCTCCTTTGGTGATGACAAATCAGATGGCCTTTAAAAGTATTCCCAATTAATATTTTTATTGCAGACTTACTAGGGAGTTTTAGGGTGTGATTTCTAGATTACAGTGGAATAACATTCTTAAGTAAAGGCAACATAAATATCACATCTCTTAACTTCCACTGCTAACTTGAAACCAAAAAAGCATCCTTTGAGTACAGTTCTTGGACTTTGTTCAGTCAACCTTTGAAGAAATAGAATGTGCCTTTTGTATAAATCAGGACCAGACTTAAACACATGGGGCAATTTGCTCACTTCATTTGAAGTTAAAATTTGACATAACAAAGGATATTACAAGAAACTGTGGTGAAGTTTAGAAAGATCAATACTGAGCTAAAGTTTATTGCCAGTACTGTTCTTGCAGATCAAGGGTATGCTAATGTGGTCTAGGGTTACTTTAATATTTTGCAGCCTCTCATTCCCTCAGTGCATGTTTTAAGCATGCATATCAGTCACTTTTATAATAAAATAACTTGATAAAACCTTCTGCTTTGTGCTGGTCTTCTGACGTAAAAAGTCACAGATATGTTTAATCTCACAGTGTTTGTTCCAGCTTCATTATGTTTGATGAAAAATATATATATTTTGGTAATATCTCATAACATACAGTACTTCCTCAGTAACTGGATTGCTCTAAGGAAGGACATTTTTCACCTGAATAATGAAAACATATCCTAGTTATGTCTCTGGTCTTCTTTGTAAGACACATATATAGGAGATTGACAACATTAACTACTATTGCACAGCATGATGGAAAACTTTGAAAAATACTTTTGTCTTCAGGGATGGATGAGTGGAATCTTTACAGTCTTCCTGAAAGAAGCACTGTGCAGCTTTTTATTCTCTGTGCAGGAAGAGGTGTGTGTATGTTCTAAATATAATTATGGATCAGAGTAGAAATGTTAGGTTGTGTGAAGTCCATGACTGAAAGCAGACTATTATGTCAGTGGGAGGTTACTGCCAAGATCAAAAGTAGATTATAGGCCTGGCTAAGGCTGCACTCACACAGCTTTGCTGGTGCATCCATGCTGATGTGCTATCCTAGCAAAGAGCATGGCACTCCTGTGGATGCAGGATTGGCTCTGAGTGCAAGATGCTCCCTGAAGAGAAATGCTGTCCATATACCTGCCTCTCTGCACCCAGCTTTTCCTGATGCAAATAGCCATGTGCCAGTTTTGGCCATGTTCTTGTCTGAAGCACTCCCAGCTCTGATTCATGATCAGAGAAGCCTGGCCTTCAGCAGATGAACCAAGAGGGATGAGCCAAGCCCTTGCCCTGTGCCATGGTGAAGGGGTCGAATAATCATAAGATTCTCTGTGTAACATGGGACAGGGATAGAAACAATTATTCACCTGGGACAACCACTTGTAATTCTAGGGCATCCAAATTCTCAGTGAGTCATCAAGTTAAAATGAAAAAGGACACTTTTCTTTCCAATCTCTGTTTTGGTAAGGAAGCAGAAGAAGCAGAAAAATCAACTCCTAGAAGAAACCTAATTTGGTCTAAAACCATTAGATGGAAAGTTCTTGATTTTCCTCATAGATATAAGACAAAATTACTAGTTTTAAAAATCAAGGCTTTTCAATGTACAAACTACACTAAAATTACTCCAGTTTCTTCACTTTGGCCTTACTAAATCATGGGGTTTATAACTAAGGGTTTGCAAAGCACTGAGTGTAAAAATATTGAGGTGTGATAAATGCAGAATCTTTGTTACACAAAGAAATAGAAAGTATTGATCAAAAAAATGCTCCGAGGCAAACCAATTAGAGACCCATTGACAGCAAAATGACCTGTTCATCCATCTTTCAAATAAAATTTAAAACCTAGGTCCACATTATTTGTGGCCATTTTAAACTCTTGAGCATTTTTACTGAAGTCTGAATGCTGTTCATTTTGGTCTCCTGGCCAAACTCCAAACTGAATAATTATTCTGCTTCTTTCCTAAATTACAGCAGCAGCTTCATTAGGAACAAATGCATTCATAGTTTGCTGACCTAAACTGCTCTTATATTGCTATGCACTATTAACTGTTGCTGCATTTCCAGCCGAGGCTGGCTGCACTTCCATGATTAAATGACCTCTGGACAAAGCATGTATATCTTTAGCTCGTTTAAAAGGCTGTGGGACAGAAGATGCTGTATATATACATGCTATCAAAGAAATAATTTTAGGCCCAGAACATGCAGGTCTTGAAGTGTGTTCACTGAACAGGGAGAACTACTGGCATTCAGTGATGTAGCTGGATGAAAGACAGAGACTATTTGTGGGCAGAGAGTGTTTGCTTATAGGCTGGAAAGCTTGTGGCCACTGATTATCACAAAAAAGGCAGTTTCATTGAGAGGCATTGCAGAATTACAGAACAAAATGGGAAGCAAAGGGAGAGTTGAGGTTTACTAAAAACAGAGGCTCAGTGCTTTCTGGATATGTGTTTCTGGATAATGAGGTTAGCTAGCAAGATGCATGTTGGGTTTTTTTCAGAAGTAAAGTGATTAAATTGTTGAGAAGTCCAATAAAATATTCCAGACATTCTATGCATAGTTTCTTAAGGCTCTATATTTTGTTCTAATTATGTTATAGCTTCTTTTTAAAAGGTTCACACTGTCTGAAAGGTGAGTGAAACCCTGAAACAGTGTGAGGTACGAGCAGGATGTTTTACAGTCTTTATCTTTCCACTGTGCTGTTTAGCTACAGCGTCACCCTTGCTTTCCAGTGCTATCACTGTTGTACAGCACCCAAATTAGGTGCCTAAAGTGGTTTTAACTACTAACTTAGTAGGAGATGCTCAATTGCACATCTGTTCCTAAAAAAACCCCAGAATAGTCTAAACACAAACAGCTAACTGGAAATGTTGTTTATGGGAAACTGTTCCAGTTGTGAGAGAGCCACATGGCAAGAAAGCTCTCTAATCCACAGAATGGTTACAGTGGCAGCCAGGAGCAGATTTGAACACCAAGGCCTTGGCTTTCATTAACCTTTGTCTCTGTGCTGTGAAGTAGAAACACTGTCTGATCCTTTCATATAGCCTGGAATCAGACTATGCTGTAGGGCTGGGAAATCTCCTTTCTGTAGATGAGTTCAACAAGTACAAAGCAGAACTGTGCTCCCGTTCTCCTAAATGTAAGTAGGTTCTTTCACTACATAGCAGATTCAAAGTCAGGAAGAATCAGAAATTTATTTCCAGCACAAAAGCTATTACTGAAAGATACTTTTATTGTCTTAGAAGTCTGAGCCTTGGAATAAAGGTGCTATACTTGGTGTGCTCTATGCAGTGTGCTATATTCAGATGTTCATGGTAAACTTGAGTATGACTATTCAGTATCACCTAGTTGTTGTGTAACTGGTATCAGAACTCCAAATCCCTACACTTATTCTTTCCTAACAGTGAAGCATTTATACCAGAAGTGTTCAGTTCATTAGTTAACTGAAATTATTTTGGTCATGCTTCAGTACTTTACTAGGATTTATTCTTAGACTGTTCGGATGTATTATTGCTCTTCCTTTTTTATTTTCTCTCTTATGAACTGTACTGAAAATACAGTGTTCTTTACAAATAGAAAAGTATCAATTCCCTCCAAAATGTCAACATTTGTCATCAAGGAAAAGAACAAAAACCAGTTACTGTCATGCACATCACCGACCTCAGCTGCTGCTGACCATTGTGGATGGTCTCCTAATCTCTCTCAAAGGAAGAAAAAGACCATTTATAGAAACTGAAGCATCTTTGAACAGTCTGCTGTGAGTCAAACGGGTTTGTTTTGCAACAGATTTTATTTGCTATGAATAATTTGATGAACTTTATTTAATTGGCAGACACAACAATAACCACTCAAATCACATTTCCCATAGGCTCCAAATCATGTTAGAGCCCTTTTGCACAGTTAAATGGTTACTAGTTTTCTTCTTTCAACATCTGTTTTAGTCAACCTTGCCAAGTATCCATTCATTGCTGTTATAACAAGATGTTAAATATTTAGAATTACAAAACAGCTTTATAATTGTGCCTGAACATCTTTTAACTGTCTCATTTTGGATTTTGTAACTTTTATATCATTTACAGAACTTTAGGAGAAAACAAAGAAATCTATTAATAAAAGAAAAAGGGAAACACTGTGAGTACATCATTAACCATTTCAGCAGAATTACAGATTATCACTTAGATTTCAGTAGAATACAGACATCTAAAGCACTTAGGAAAATCAGCATTTTTAAAAATCTAAACAGAAACAATCCACAGCTTTCTCCTGCCTTGCAATAATAGTCCAGTGCACCAATGTTAATTATATTGGAAAATCTAGTAAAACCCCAGTAAAATGTACATGTCTGCATGTCATTGTTCTGATGTGGTGGATAATGGAAACCAACACTGCAATATTTGAGTCACAGGATGAGTCAGGCTTTTTTGACTTGAAGGACAGCACTGGATTAAGAATAACAGTAGATTTCTAAACTTCTCATAGAAACCAATTAGTCTTTTCACTAATACTCTCAGTCATAAGCAACAAGAGATCTTATGTTAATTATAAGCCTTCATTCTAACCCCTCTCTACAAAAGCAGCTTAGTAAAAGACTTCAGTCTGAACAGAATTCAGACCACAATGTACTTCTCATTGTATACAAAAAACATGTGCTTACCCAACTTGGCCTTACTTGATGATATGTCCCAGTTTGGCATAAACTATTTTATAAAATGAAGATTGAAAATAGACGTCAGTGAAGATTCCCTCCTTAGAAACAGTGGATAGGTTATATCCCAAGCCAAGAATTCTCAATTTTATACCCTCTTCCACAGAAGGCACAGCTCTGTCACATATTTGAATGGCTGTTTTTTCAAAATTGGCATGTTTTCCAAAATATTGCTAAATAAGATCATTGTGTACCACATTATTGTGCCAAAATATACAAAATGTGCTATATCAGTCACATGTGTAGTTAGACATCCAGGACAGGACTCAGAATTGGCTTTTTTAAACTGGAAATAACAAGCCTCTATAATGACCTAAATGCTATTCTCTCTGTGAGACAAGCATAACATTTATTTACCCAAACTCAGCAGAACAGCTTCCCTTAAATTATAGCAAACTGTCAGAGACAGAAGAGAAAGACAGAGAAGATTTAGGCCCAGATCATGGGCATTTTTAAATCAAAGGCTGATCTGTCATTTGCTATGAGAGACCAGTATTTTGCCTGTAATGAGCAGTTTCTCTGAAGCTGGCTTTGTGGCTGAAAGAAAGAATAAGGAATTGTTTATGATGGAGATCAGATTTCCTGCTATGACCAAGGATACATAAGCTGGTGTGTAAAAAAAAATACGTGCAAAATAGTCTTCTCTATACTGGATCTTGTACTAGAACACAAGTCCATGTAATTTGATATGAGTTTTGAAGGAAATAGGATTCAAAACGAAGCCCTAATATGGGATTTAATTGATCAGATACACAGTAAAATACAAAACCACTGCTCAAGGAAAAGGTTTGTGTGACATCCAGAAGTAGTTACTGGGCTTGTTATCTTACCATTAGATGTGACTGAGAATATTGTAAGTTTATTTTGCCAGATTTCATGAAGGAATACCCTGAAAAGCAGAATTTTGTGGAAGGAAGTAATCCTGGGTGTCGGACAGAAGGGTTTTACCTCATTAGTTTTCTTGCTTTCTTCAAGGATGCAGTATCACAGCTGTGGCTGGCGTGAGTGATACAGGGGGTGGAATGCTATGCCTGTGGAAATAGAAGAGATATTACTATGCCTTAATAATAATTGCACAGCAGTAGAAAGAGCATGCAATGGATAAAAATCCATCTTTGGACAGGAGAATGGGATTATTTAAAAATTGCATGTTTCCTTAAGGATATGAGAAGGAGCTCCTGTTTATCACTGTAACTACACAGGATTGCAATATCAATTTTAAAGCAATAGCAGTATCAATTTTCAAAGAAACAATTGCTTATGAAACCAAAACTGAAGGTAAAGAAACTGCAAAATAATACAATTATGTCCTAGGAGAGTTATCTATTTAAGATTATAGAGGAGCTAAAGGATCAGTCAAGCACAAAGCAGACAAACTTAATAATCTCAAGTTTACATAAGTACATATTGCATGTGTTAAGAACATGTTCACAGTAAAACTGAGTTAGAGGATTTTAAGAATTCTGGCTGCTTTCATCTTGAAAAAATCACTTGAGCAGCTGTGTCAGTGACTTAGAGAACTGAACCCTGCAGAGAGTTTGAGGGGAAAAGAGGCTTAGCTAAGAGTTTCTGAAGAATATATTTGCTAGCCTAGTGAAATAATACAAAAATTACACTTGTCAAATGTCAAGAACAGGGGTCTTGTTTGCTTCCCTGGGAGAATTTGTGTTTTGGGTTGGAGGAGGGAATCCAGGGGTGTTTAATTACAGTTTTGGAGATTTTGCTCCAGTACAAAATGCTCACCTTACTGAACTGCAGGCCTGACTTTCCCCATCTCTTACAATTTCCCTTCTGTTAGAAGCCCAGTCTTTTTATGTTTGCAGAGCAGAGTCTCTGAAGTCTCAACCTCTGAGACACTTCAGACCCACAGCTCTAAGAAAGAGAATTTTCACAGCAGTGGTGAAGGAAATAAAGGCAGGAGAAAATACAGTGATAAGAAGAGGGTGAAGTGTTACAATACAAACTTTGCTTTGTATTTGTGGGGTAATTGCAGACCACTCCACTCTGTAGACACAGCTCTACCTCTCCAGATTTCATGAAGAGGCAGGAAAATTGAGCTTAGAGTTTAATTTGCATCCCTGGATTTTACTCCCCCCCTACACTGCCCTCGTGTGGTCTTAGTTCCAGCGCAGAAAATGTGCTGGAAGCACAAAATAATTACACTTGGGGTTTTGGAGAAGTGTGAAGCAGTCACTTCATAATTCGGACCCGATTCAGGATGTTTAAGCCAATCCTACTCCTCTGGACTAAAATCGCACGGAGCAGATGTGAATCTGTTGTTATTTCATAAGAACAACAGCTCTAACTCTGATTGTCAGCCCTGTGCTCTAAGAGCACTATGATCTAAATGCCAGTTTCTTAACCTTTTATTACCTGAGTTTATGTCTCCTGGTTCTTTTGTGTGGCTTATGTGAAATGAGTGGGTGGTGTCAGACCTGTGCACAGGAGATAGGTGGTTATAGAATAAAAATCAGTATCTCCAAGCAAGTGGCATAATCAGCACTATCAGATCTCTGGAACAGAGAGGGGAAGGCTTTGGGGATAGAGGCAATGCACCACTTTCTCTGAGACATGACTCCTGCACTCGAGTCACCAGTTAAGTTAAAACTCCCCCTAACTATAGAATGTGCTGGATGTGTTTCACTGGTCTCTAGAAGAGTTTTGTCTGTAATGCAAGAGTCCTTTCACAGCTCTGAATTGCCTAGAAGCATAAAGGAAATGTGGCAGAAGATGACTGTTCATGGTGGCAGTGCCATCCCAGGGCAATCCTGTTCTCCCCCTCACCCCAGCAGTGTCTGAACAAGGTCTGCCTGGAGCCTGGTCATGGCTCTGGGTAGGATTGCAGGCTGTTTTCCTCTCTTAAAAAGACAGGATTGCCTGGCTCTCACAGTCCCCTCTTCTTCCTGCCTTGTGCTCCTGGCTGGATTGCACCCAAGTGCTGCAGAAGCAAGATCCATGTTTTCCAGGGATTGAGGGCTCACGCTGCCTGCAGTAGGCAAATGTAACTCTAATAGTCAGTAGCAATGTGCTGTCTCAGGCTGAATTGTGGCCTAAATACTTCTTCACCAGTGATTTGCTGGGCAGAGTTTTACTTTGCTGCTGCCTTAACTAATACTAAATGCAGCATGGAGAGGGCACTCAGCCAGAGTTCTACGCTCTCTTCCTGGCTTGGCCATGCTCGTGCTCCTTCTGATTTGCTGGCTGTCACATAGGAATAGTAATACTGAAATTCCCTTGTAAAGTGCTTATATAGCTACAACCACTAGGTAAGAATTTATTACTATTATTATTATTATTACTGTAGACTTTGGGAGCCAAATTTTGACCTTTTCTTGCACTCATATGTCATCAAATTGCCATAAGCCTGTCTGAAGAAATAATTCAACCAGCAGGCTGTAGTAGAGCAAGGGCTGCAAAAAAATGTTCACATCACAGATCCAATTGAAGTCTGTTGTCCTGCTATCAAAACAGAACAGGAGAGAAGAGATCTGAACAACAGCAGGTCTTAGGAACTATTTCCCACAACCCCTTCTAAGAGAGGTAAACTGATGGAAGTTCATTTGTGTGTGATTTGAAGAAAAATCTCAATAAAAGCAATAGATAAAATAAACAAGAGTTGTGAAACAGAATATGATGAGGCCTGTTGGCCACGTGACCCTGGCTGTCTCTTCAAATCCTTTTCTGCTTGTTAGTGACTGCCCCTTCCCTTCAGTTCAGGCACTCTTCTGTTTAGGCAAAGATAAATTACAGCTATGTGCTCTTGTCTAAGACAGACAACTAGGAAAGCAGAAAGAACAAAAGTAACTTTTTCATGAGAAACCACAGTCTGATCTTGAACAGGCTCTAGGAATTCAGAGAACAAAGCAGCTAATGCCTCAGCTACCAGGCAGAGTTCCTAGAGCTTTACAAGAGGGAAAGGGTGTGGGGACTTTTTGGCAAAGCACCCCATGCTCTGACTTCCACATTTAGGAAAAGGCAAAGGGTGCTGGTAGAATATATCAGAGCAATATCCTTAGAAATTAGTAATGGAATGTGGAAAAAAATCGGTTTCAGTTGTGAGTCATGATTTCTCCACAGTGCATCCATTGCACAGTAAAATACTACCCTACATATCCTGATGAGCCTAATTAATCACTGAGAAAACATTTTAACAGTCACAAAAATGTAGGTACAATTATTTGAATATGATCTGATAATGACTGGTTTGTGGAAAGAAGGTTGGATATTGGCAACTCTTTCCAAAGGGAATTCCAACTGGAAAAAATGTGATTTGCAAATAGCCATGATATGTACATTCCAATTGTATCAGAAAAGAAAGCATTTAAATACATGGCTGTGGAAACAGATTTTACAGTTCTTCTTCTAATTGTTCTCCCTAATTTTCTGCAAATTTCACATTATGAGCAGAGCTCCACTGTCAGCCCCAGGCCCTTTTCCCACTAGCACTCTTAAGTGTTCCTTGTTGCTCCCTTCATGCTAAATTATATGCAGGTTGCCACAGGTTCTTCTAGCATCCTTGATTATCCAGCATCACAGTGATTATCAATAAATAGGAAAGTGGACTAGCAATGGTTAATGATTACCTGGACACAGAAACACATGAAGAGTGCAGGGAGCAGGATAACTTCCCTGCTCGGGGAATCTGTGTGGACAGACCTTGAGATTTTGCAGCTAAACTATGCAGTGAATTATTGTAGAAGGTACATTTCATTCATTAGCTGTGGAAATAGTCCGGTGGTAAAAAGATGAAGAGTCTGCCATGCATTTTGGTGTTGGCTAGAATTTGTGGATATTTTTGGGTTGGTTTTGTTTTACATTACAGTTTCCTAGGTAATATGCGTACCCGTGTATGTACCTTTACTCTTTAGAGATGGACATTTTTTTCCCTCCTCCTTCCCACTAGCCACTGTCAGTGAAAATGATCAATTCTAATGTAAGAACTCAACTACCATGTATGAATTTTAGATGGCAATCTAAAGCTTTTCTGATGCTTTGTCCCAGTCCTACAACAAATCAACAAGGCAGATCACAAACTGACTTTTAGCTGCAGCCCAGTCATGGTCCCTTCTCCTATCCCCCAAAGGAGACCCTGTGGTGAGGTGGAGCTTTGTGCTCCCCAGCCTGGGCTTGCAATGAGCTGTTTTCCACCAGTCAAATGATGAACTTGAAGGAAAGAAAATGTCCCAATACATTTTACCATTTGGACATGGGTCAAATTTGCCTTGATTTCCCTGGTGTGAGTCAGAAATGGCTCAGTTACATTATTGTAAATTGGATAAGCCTTACTGGCGTCAGTGGAATGACTGAATTTGGCCCATTGCTTTATTACTGTGCTATTAAAACAGTCAATCTTCTGGCTGCAAGGAATAATATTAAAAATACAAAGTTTACATATGTTGGGATGTGCTCTGGATAGCAGTGTTACAAGACAGAATATCAGACTTAATCATGCTTCATGCCACAGTGCTGACAGCATATGTGGGACAGCACTGCAGAAAAAACCAACCTCCTCATTATTCTCAGTGTGTTTTGCAGCACACCACAGTATCTGGGCAAGGAAACTCTCAGAACTGTATCAGGGCTGGAAAAAAATTGCCTGAAATGGAGTATAAAGATGAGTAAAAAATTATTTCCTTGTTTTAGCTTGAAGAAATTTAGTTGGATTTATTTTTCAAAAAAGCAGGAAGATAATTTGAAAAGATTTGCATCTAATGTGTACGGTTCCATGTATCCTCAATTAACATAAAAAATACATCAAAATTTATTATGAATTATGAGTCTCCTTGGTCCTGTTCTCATTATACGTACATCTGAAGTGGAACCAATGCCATTTATGAATAATTTAATTAAAATAATGACAAGTATTATTTTTGTAGCATGGAAAACTGTAAACATTAATTGAATAAGGCTGAGAATCATGAAATACAATCTTAATTACTAGAAACTAGAATAATCAGCTGAACTGAGGCAAACAGGACAACAAACTTTTTAGAAAGGAGTTTACAGCTGCTAGGGTGGAACATCTGAGAAGAGTTGGCATAGTCAGTACTTTGAAGTGCACAATATTTTGGAATAAACAATTAAAGCAACATAGGATCTCTTAATTCTGCATGACTTTTGAATATTCTAGAGCCCTCAGAGCTTCTCCCCATATTTTGTGTTCCTGTTGTCTGCAGCCCCACGGCTTAGCAGTAAATCTCCAAGACAGCCCTTCTTCATAGTGGTGGCTGAGTAGTCATCAGGTGAAAATATGGAACAGATGCTGCCCCTGGATCACTGCAGGCATTTCTGTCTTGTTATCCCTCTCCTAGCTATAACTATCAAGGTCTGCTTAACAATCAATAAAGATTCCTGCATCTTGCACTCTTCCTAGGAGGAACTTCTATGGCTTGCCATGCAGAAACTTTCTTCTGGTTTCCCAGCTGTCCCCTACTTTAAGATGGGGGCATTTTTTTTCAGCTTCTTCTCTGCTCAGGTTTTTCTCCCTGACCCTGATGTGTTTAAAGAAAAAAAAAGAATACTTTTTGTACTATCAGGTTAAGCAAAGAAGGTGTTAGAGCCTCCTCCTGTAAAATGGACGCAGCTTTCCCTTAACTTATTTCTAGTTTGATTTCAACTTTCTTTAAAGTTACCAAAATTGTGCAAAGCTTTCTGTCTGGCTGTAAAGTGGAATGCTTTTCAAACTGGGTCACCCTCTGCAAGGCTGAACTTTTACTCCAAGTTCAAAGTCAAAAGCATCAGAAAGTTCAGAGTTATCACCCTGAGGATAAAATACACAGAGCTTTTAAGCCATAAATGCTGTCTATCACAGCATCTCTGTTACTACAGCAGGCCAAAATGACATCTGGGGCCTCATTTCTAACTCATCGTATGATCTGAGTCAAAGAATGGGAACAGAGAGCTCAGGCTTCGTGTTTTCCTTACATGCTGCCCCTGCACACTGGGAGATAAGAGTTTCCCAGTTCTCCGAGTTTATAATTGCAGCAGACCTACAAAACAAGCAAAAATGTGAATTTGGGTGTGTGTGCGTGTGTGTGTGTGTGTGTGTGTGTGTGTGTGTGTAGAAAATTCTGATCCCAAATTACAAACGTGACAGACAATTTCTGACTAATTTACACTCTGAGGAAATCGGGTGTTTTAATAATAATTTTTTAAGACTTTGGATTTTTGAATTACAGAATAATCATTAAATTCGGTAAAATATTCGCTAGTATCACCATCTTATAAAATTTAAAACGGTTTGAAATGAGAACAAAACGAAGAGGTTGTTTGATAAAAGCAATAAAACTCATGGACCAGCCAAAAAAATCTTGGTGAGGTGCCACCTTGTGCCCGCAGAGCGACATGGCCGCACCTGTGCGCAGGGCGGGGCCGGGCCGGGGCCCCGGAATTTGGGAGGGGAAAAGGCCGGAACAGGGCTTTGAGAATCTCTGCTGTTAGCAGGCGCCTGCCTCTCAGAACAGTGCACCACCGAAAGGGAAGACAAGTACTGTTAAAGAGTTAAACCCAGTCTTGCTCCCTCAGAAGGGGTGCATTTGAAAAGACTTGGAGGGGACAGATTTGCCAGCTGTCCCACGTGCCCAGGTGGCATTTGTTAGCCCGCGTGTTTGGAACTGAACGCGGGTGCTTGCCCTGGCTTCCCCAGGCGTGCAGGAGGGCGGGCAGTGGCTGTGGCACAGAGCTGTCCCTGCTCACACAGAGCTGTCCCTGCTCACACAGGCCTGTCCCTGCTCACACAGAGCTGTCCCTGCTCACACAGGCCTGTCCCTGCTCACACAGGCCTGTCCCTGCTCACACAGAGCTGTCCCTGCTCTGTGCCTGGCTGTGGCACAGGCCTGTCCCTGCTCGCACAGAGCTGTCCCTGCTCGCACAGAGCTGTCCTTGCTCACACAGAGCTGTCCCTGCTCACACAGGCCTGTCCCTGCTCACACAGAGCTGTCCCTGCTCCGTGCCTGGCTGTGGCACAGGCCTGTCCCTGCTCACACAGAGCTGTCCCTGCTCCGTGCCTGGCTGTGGCACAGGCCTGTCCCTGCTCACACAGAGCTGTCCCTGCTCACACAGAGCTGTCCCTGCTCCGTGCCTGGCTGTGGCACAGGCCTGTCCCTGCTCACACAGAGCTGTCCCTGCTCACACAGGCCTGTCCCTGCTCACAGAGCTGTCCCTGCTCACACAGTGACTGTGCCCAAGGGAGCTTTAGGGAGTGAGCTGAGGGGCACCAGCCAGCACATCTGTGCACTCCGGGGCACACTGAGCCATGAGCTGCTCCCACGTTCACCTGCCACCATTGTGCTGCTTCTCTCATCTCTGCAGAGCAGTAGGATGCTGCCAGGAACAGGATTGCTTCCCAGCCTTGTAGTCTGCTGAAAAACATATTCTTCTAGGTTTATTAAAAATTATTTTTTATGGTTTTGTTTTTAAAACAGTGCAAGTTTTGCTGCTCCTGGCATTTTCCATGTGCATCAAAGTTTCCTTTCTCTTTTTATTTTGTATTTTCTAGAAAATTCAGTTTTTTTAGTTCAATTGCAGCCTCAGGGAATACAAGGAGAGTAGAATTTGATGACATGAAGCGCTGAATTAGTACAAATTTCAACAATATCTGAAATGTCTGTACTCCTTAGTTTGAACATATAGGATCTTTATTAGGTTTTATTTCATTCTATATATATTCATCAGCTCAGAGTCACTTCAGCAATGGCAACTTACTATTACTAAGTCACATTTGCCAGGAGCACTGATGTTTATATGCTGCCAAGAGCAGACGATAGATATACCAGGGCTGTTAAACAACTAAAAATGCAACTATCATTTATTAAATTTGTATATATACAAATATATACATTGTTAATGTATAACATAACTGTGTTTGTCTTGAAGATAGTTTCCATAAGAAAGCATGCTTTGTTTTTCCTGGAAAGCAAAATATTATTGAACAACCTTGCATATTAAGGATTACATAAAAATTTCTGGTGGTATATCTCTTATTTTTAAAAAGTATTATTCCCATATTGAGTTTCACTGTTAGTCAGTAAGGTCTGACAGTAAGTTTTAAGGACAGAAAATAAAGTTGTGCCTTTGTACGGATGGAGAGCTGATTTCCTGGTAGTACTGATGAGCTTGTGTTTGTACAGAATTGAGCAGTAATTAAATTCAGACTTTGGCTCAGTTTGAAGTGTTTTATGCAACTGTGAATCCATGGCATTTTAGAGGTAAGAATGTAGGAATCAGAAAAGCACCCACTTTGCAGAAAGGAGAATCCAAATTTTGTGGACTTCTGTTTGCAGGTGTGAGTCCAAGAGAGATATTAGTTTTCCACGTCCCCATCCTTCCCCAGCTCCTTCTCTTTCTCTCTGTCTGATACTCATCCACTGTCAGATTATAAATGGAAACAAAGGCTTCATGCTGAATCTAAGCAAATGCCCCAACCCCTGTTCTTCAAGAAGTCTGGGTCAGGATTTTAATTCTTGGCTCTGGCCCGTGGTTTGATGTGTTGGAGTGTGAAGTGACTCATTCACTTTTAACTGCAGAGCAAGGGGATCAGTTTGTAAAGGCTACCTCCAGAATATGTTAGTGTGGTGACCAGAGAATAATCCAAGGCTGGAAAACATAGAGAAATCACTTTCTAGTTTACCAGAAGTCTTTTAAATATTGCTGTAAAGCAGAAATAATGACTACTGTGTTAAGGATTCAAAGCATGCTGGCAAATTGCCTGATAGGGCAAGTAAGGACATCTCACAATCCAGGCTTCACAATCCATCTTAAACAAGAGGGAGCAGCAATTTCTTGGATTCTGTCATTTGGCAAATAAGCAGTTCTCAGATGTAACAGTACTAAGTATTTTATTGAAACTTTCAGACGTCAGCCTGCAGTCTCCATATGGTCAGGGTTTTACAAGCTGTTTCCATGACAAAATGAGATTGATTCTGGAGCCAGATAGTTAATTGGTTAAGTCCATTTCATTTACCAAAGAATGTAGGCAAAACACTGTTCTCTTCAATACAGTAGACAGATTCCTTTTTTATGTTTCCAAACCTTCTTTTCCAAAAACTACTCTGCTTATAAAGCTTTCTCTGAGGAAAATTCCTTAACTAACTTGTTATTGTTTGTTGTTTCTGGTTTTCTTCCTTAATTTCATTTCATTCATTAGGACAAGTAAGATTTTTTTTTCCATACAGAACTTCTAAATCCAACCTTTTTAAATGCCTGTTGATTTCTGCTGTCTTCTGTAAGAGTGAAACTCCTAATTAGCCTATATTTTGCATGATATACTTATCATGGAACCATAGAAAGAATAATGCCTGTATCATTAATGCACATGTTGGAAAGTTGCGATAATCAGGAGAACCTGTTCCTGGTTTTTATTTTTTGGTGGTTTTTTGGGGTGTTTTTTTGGTGTTTTTTTTTTTTTTTTGGTTGGTTTGTTTGTTTGTTTGTTTTTTTTTTCCTTCAGGATGACTAAGGGGAAAAAATACTTATCCATCCACTGACCAAGTGGTAAACTGGAATATGCTTCACAAAGGGATAAGTATCATCCAGGAGTTTTATAGAGAGAAAAGCTGTTTGTAATGAAAGGATCAGGACACTATCTGGCCCAGCTGCAGTTATTCTTCAGAAGGGGAAATTGCTACATGGATTATTTAGATTGTCACATTTTCATAAATCCACTAAAATAAATAGTATTTTAGATGTGCAGATGAAGTCCACACATTTTAAATTATGTTAACTGATGCTGAGAGTCAACATTTGAGTTGTTCTCTGATGTTTTGGTGGCATCAGCTCACTTACATGACAGAAGAGCCAGTGGCAGAGTCAGTGTAGGGGCTGGCAGGGTCCTCCCAGCCTCTCAGACCTCAGTGAAGGTAAGGTGCAGCTCCTGGGTGTCACCCTGCACACACACAGCCTTTGTGGGAGGGCTGCTGCACAGGGGAGCCACGTGGCTTCCAGAAGGCTTGGGTGGGCTGGAACACTGCTGCTATTGGTATCCAAAGCAGCTGAGAGAAAACCTGGATTGCAGCTGCTGCAGTCACACTTGGTGTGGGCACTGTGGAGGAACCAGGTTGGAGCTTACCTGCCCCTCCTAAGCAGCAGTGCTGCATCACACACAGCCTGTGTTTGAGCAGCTGCTGGGAGACAGAGACAGCAGGTACAGCAAGGTATCATAACTTTAAAGATGTGTGAAAGACATCTTCTTTCCCATTCCAAAAAAGAAAGAAAAGAGAATTTCTTAATTGGTGAATATTTCTTGTGGGGCAAATCCAAACATAAATCACTCCATTACTGATCGTGTAATTGCTATTGTGAAGAAGTTAATTTTGGATTCTTTAAAATTGAAATCATCTACCCTCTTTGACTTTCCAGGGCTTTATAACAGCAGACACAAAAGTGAATTTCAGGGAGGTAATTTTTCACTAGTGCTGTTTTCTGTGAAGCCCAGATCAAAGCCTGCTCTGGAAAGTGGAGTAGGCCAAAGCCACAGTACCAGCTAAGGTCTTTTCTCAATCTCTTATTACAAAGTCCACTTTGAACACTTTTTTACATCATCTTTTCAGCGTGTGAGGCACTGGAACAGGTTTTCCAGAGAAGCTGAGGATTCTCCATCCCTGGAAGTGTTCAGAAGTAGGCTGGAAGGAGCTCTGAGCAAACTGGTCTAGTGGAAGGTACCCCTGCCCATGGCAGAGGGCTGGAACTAGGAGATCTTGGAGGCCCCTTCCAACCCAAACCATTCTGTGATTCTACGGAAATACAGAGCATTATTTCACATTCTGGTGAGCAGTGCTGTCTGCTGAAAACTGCCTCTGAAGAATGTCTCCATGACTTTTGGAGCTATAACTCTGCCCTGCAAAATTTGAAAAAAATAAACACTCTTTTAGTTTTTAAATCAGTACCTGATGGTCCAGAAAATATAAGTTCTGCATAAGATACTTTTTTTTTTCTTCACTAATTAATAATGGACTGTGATATCTTACTCGCTGTTAGAAATCCATTAATTGAAGTAAAATAGTTACACATTTATCTTAAAATTTAGGGAAAAAAGAATGTATTTACTGGCAGAATTTTAAACAATTAATTCTGTAAAAGAAAAAAGGGAAGACAGAGAGTATAGTCATTCCTTTAAAGTGACCTCTCCTGGAAAGTTCTTTGCATCACCATTTAGCTGATTGGAACTGTGCGAGAAATTTTTATTTAGAAAGGTGCAGCTGAAGACTCAGTTTATGTGCTGATGGGTGCAGAGTTTTATTGAAGGCAGCAACCTCTGAGACCACTGTAGCTCATGTTATTTCCCAAAACCTACAGAAACCCTTCCATGTTCCATCCACTGTGTGTGGTACAGAACAAGCATTGAAAGCAAACAAAAAGTGCTTTTGACTGGTCAGATCCTGGCAGTGTTTGCAATAGATGGCCACTGCATTCTCCCAGGGACAAGTAAGGAGCACCCAGCTCTTCACAGATCTGCCACTGGCTGTGCTGATATCTACAGAAGGCCACACTCTATGAGATTTTCTTGCTCTGTCTTTCTGATTCCAAAGGGAAAAAAATTTTGTAATTAACATGAATCTTTCTATGGATTTCAATGGTCTTTAAATTAGGAGCTTGTTGTTTAATCAAATTCAGTGAGGATGAGAAGACACGTGGTAAACAGAATGGTTTTGTCTATAGCACAAAGGCTGAATTAGATTTAAAAAGAAAATCTGGTTGGCATTTATGTAAGACTATTTTATGATGTTTGTTTATGACTTGGGAAAGGAGCAGAGTTTGGCAAGGAAATGTTTTGTCCTAAATCCTGGCAAGCATATTCATATACCAAATATGCTGTTTTGTCTACTTTTCATTTTTCTGAATTCTGTAGACAGCAGAAAATACTCACATGTGTTTGTGGACATTAATTCTGTTGTGACGATGTAGATTCATCATGCAAATATGAAATCAAAGGATTACAAATTAGGTATTGCAGTTATTTCACATGTACATGTTAGAAACTTAAAAGTATTCTCAGTATGCATTCTGAAGAGAAAAATACACAATTCAGTAGAAATGCTGCCTTGATTTTTCCATTCACTTACATGAGTTTTGCATTAGTGCAACCTTAATGCTTTCATTGGGTTTACTCCTGATTTATCACATTGCAAATGAAAACAGCATCAGGTCTATGTGCTTTTGCATACTTTCACTGATTTTTGGTAGGTTGCTGATCTAGTTGCAGAGCATATAGCATCAAAGTTGCCAGAACAGATGTTTTTAAGCTATCACTATATATATTACATTTTTGATTTATGGTCTTAAGACATAAAAGAATGTGCAAGTTCATATTAGAATAGGGGTTGAAAGAAATAACAGGTCCTTCCCAAGCAGTGCAAGACTTCATTAGAACATTTATACTTCACATCTTAGCAGCATTTGGGAGACATCACATGTAGGTTAGATAGTTCACAGAGTCTGAGGTCTAAAGAATCTAACAAGGATCCTTTGAAGATGTTTTTAGTGCATAACACATCTCAACTAACCTGGCTCAGGGGCACAGGAATTTTGTGGAGTACTGGCTTCTGTTTCACCATTTGAGTTCCAAGAACATTTGCAGGGTATTTCATACTGATGGGCAATGAATAATTCTGTCCTCTGCTGTAGAATTGTGTCACTAGTAGTGATTTTGTAGTGAGGAATGCCCAACCTTTAGCATCCAACACAGAGCAGTGGAAATTATATGCACGAGTATTTTAACAGCTTGTGTAGCAGCTGGCAAATTATGTGTAGGAAGGTTTGTTCTCTTGTCTGTGTATGTGCTAAATACTTACTGGTTCCTACCTTTTAAATATGAAATACTAAATAATGAAATTTAAAGAAATAGAAGCTCTTAGGGAAAATGTGCTTTTGTGTAATATATGCCTCATATTTCATTATGCAATGAGGATACACCTCAAATGTCAAGGCTGCACTTAAAATTCATTCTTCACTCCCACACAAGATATCAACTTGGACTCAGTTTGAATCCAAGGGCTTTCAAACATATTTTGAAAAACATTGGCTGGCCAGCTGTCTATAAATAGCAAAGGAACTGAGTAAACACATCAGTAGTAATAAAACTCCTATCAAATATTTGTATTAATCAACTATAAACTTTAGCAAGTATAAGAGTCCTGTAGTGGAAACTCTAACAATTATTTTCTATCACATGGACAGGAATTATGAAAATAATTTTAGTGCATGGTCTAAATAATTTAGTACCAGTAAATAAATAATGTAGCAAACAGAAGAAAGTACAACTCAGGAAGCCATGCCTTTAAATTGTGTTTATGATGAAATAATTTTGTATCAAAGTAAATTCTCGTGCATTTCCAGAGGGGAAAAGAAACAGCCCACATCCCAATTCTGTAATTGATTATAAATGGAAAATTCTGAAATTAACATTTCAGAATTTCTCGTGTTGAAAGTTTAAGCAATTTATCATTTTATAGAGAATACAGAGCTTCTAATAAGGTTATTTTATAAAACATTGAATGCAGAAATTATTCAATGAGAGTGTTTGCTAATCCCCAATATGTGTCTGTGTGAGCTACACCATATAGGTGTGCCTGTTTCAAACCCTGCTTCCTAAATACTCATTTGGATTTCCTGGACTGACTTTGGGCACCACTTGCTCCTTGCCTTTGCCTGGCAGTGTCTGGGCTATTGATGGAACAGCCACTGGCAGCCACTGTCCCAGCTCTGCTCTGCTGGCCCCCAGAAGCTGCCATGGGGCCCAGTCCTGTCTGCACTGTGGTTGTTACAGCTTCCTTCACTAAGCATCCCTTCTCTTACTGCTGGCAGGAGAGTCTCAGAAAAGACTTAGGGAATTTCTAGAAAGCTGGAAAAAAATAATTGAAAATGGGGAGAGAAGTACTAGAAAGCATCAGGAACATCCCCAGAAGGCAGCATGTGAATTCCTAGAACACTTTCTGAAAATTGTGTAGCAAAAATTCCCAGAAAATGACAGGACGTTCCTAGAAAGTATCAGAATTTCTAAAATGTAAGGGAAGCCCTAGAAAGCAGTGGGAAAATTCCTAGGGAGCAGTGAATGAATTGTTGGAAAGCAGAAGGTGAATTCCTAGAAAGCATCAGGAATATGGATAAAATGGACTGGTGTAATTACCAGAAAGCATTAGGAGAAATCAAGAGACTTCTTCCAGTGTTAAGGGGTTTGCAGAAAGCTGCAGGAAAAGTGCCAGAAAATACCAGCATTTAAAGATCCAGTTATCCTTATAAATCTTCAGAAAATATATTTTTTATAACTTCAAGTACCATATCTTGTTTGTTTTGATAACTTGATGCTTCCTTCTGGCCTTAAACAGTCTTCCTTTATATTGTCTTATTGCAAATGTTTTCTCTTTCATCATGAGGAATTGCAATTTCACAGTCAGCAGCTTGTGGTTTTAGATGAAGGAGAAGAAATTGAACTTCAAGAAAAAAATAACCCGGCTGTCATCCAAATCTCCTCAATAAATAAAGAACAGAGAAGAAGGAAAAAAATAGAGGGTCTCAGCAGACTCAGTGAGAGTTTTCCATGATAAGTTACTGGGTTTTAGTGAATCACATGAATCTATTAAAATATTCTCTCCCTTTTTCAGTGTATAATACCCTGGCTTGCATGCAAAGTACAAGACTCATCTGATTTGAAATTATTTAGGAGAGTGCCAAAAGAGTAGTCATGTATAGATACATCTGAAAGGGAAGATGAATCTCCAAAGTAGTGCCTGCCAAGACCTGAATATTTGTATCTATTTCTGTGAAAGTTCATCTCTACCTTTGCTCTCCAAACTCCTGTTGGCTGAAATGTTTCTCCCTTTGTTCCTGGGGGGTAGCATGACCCAGCAGCTTGGGCTCCCTACCCCATCTCTGCCAGGCCCTGCTCTTGCTTGTGCTCTTCCAAGCATGAGTTCCCCTGGCTCAGTTACCCCTGTGTCGGCTTTCCCTTTCACCCAGAGCTCCCCAGCCACTGTGGAACACTGGAAGATTTGGGAGCCACAGGCACTGTGTAGCTGGGGATTAACTAAATAGTGGGATACCTCCTTCAGGGAGAAATCCATTTCAACAGATTTTGTACCTGAACAGGCCCTGCAGATCATGCTAATGGGAAAATTTCATAAATACATACTTGGAGAATCCAATAACCATATTTTCGTACCAATGATGGATGAATCCACCATAGGGCTTGACCTAGCTATAAGCTTTTACAATATTGGCCATATTGAATAGCACAAGCAGGCATATGAATCTCTTGGGGCATATTCCTTCTAGATAAGAAGTTCTCCTCTGTAAATGGTTTAAATGCTTTAAGGCACCAGACTTTGAATTCAGCCTTTTTTTTCAAATGCATCTGCTTAATGTTAAATTAAAACACCCCAAGAAATCTGTATTTTTCGCTGTGTTTGTTATTTATGTAAATTTTTGGAGAGCATCCATTGCTCTAAAATCAAGTTAATTGGAAACAGAGTAACAGGCATGAACACAGTCCCAGCAGAACATTCTCTGTCTGATGCCGAACTGGTAATTTTTATCTTTTCTAAGACGTTGTCCAGATTTCCATCCTGTGAAATCTTCAGATGCCAGATGAAGGCACAATCTTTTTTACTGAATCTCATCTTTTTTCTAAAGATTATTCCTATTCAGCAAATGCTATGTAAACATTGTAAGTCAGGTTGACATAAAGTTAATCTGTGCTGTGGTGACTTGGGGCTTTGGCCTGCATTTGCAAGGTTTTGGGGACATTTAGAGTTCATCTAAGGCCACAGATCTATGTTGATTCACTCATTTATGGCCCATAGAATGTGTTTCTCTAAAAAAATGACAACCCACCAAGCAGGTCTGTGGCCTCTCTGTGATGTTTCACTGATGCTGAATTCTGACACAAGGCTTTGTAGATTACTCCCATGTTTAATAATAGGATAGCTTGCTACATGGGACCATTTTCCCCACTGCAAGTTTGTGTATTTTTGTCAAAACATTTTCCTGCTTGGCTGAAATTTGGCTGTACTTCTTTCAGCAGAATGCAGCCCAAAATGTTTGCCGAAAAAACAGTGAAGCAGCATCGACAGCAGGCAACTGTGGCTAAGGATACAGAGGATTTAGGAACCATCTTTTGGCTATTTTTTTCCTCCTTTGTGTGAAATGGCTTTTTCTACATTGAAATGCTTTTGCTAGCCTAGTTATATTGGTTTTAAATTCAACAAGAACAGGTTCAACAAGAGTTTAAGTTCAACAAGAACCTGCCAGCATGGTGAGGCCAGCTCAGGCTCTAATGTTGTGCCCACCTTAAGCACAAAGGTAAGCAGCTCTGTGTGCCCAAACCGTGACAGGTGCTGTGGTATTTTGTTCAAGGCAAACTCAGAACAAACCTGAAGAACAAACCTGTTACAGGGGTTTTTGAGGACTAAGCTGTCCTATGTATAATGTGCCACTCAACTCGGAGAATTGCTTAAAAATCTCAAGATTCTTAGAGACAACAAAGAAGTTGGTTTTAAAGCATCATAAAGTTTCCCTTTAGTAGGCCATGGTGATGACAGCAGGGGAGGAAGTTTGGCTGCAGGACTCCTATGGCAGTTTGCAGATGTTAGTTTTCAGAAAAATAAGCTTTCATGGCAATGGGATCTGTTTACAGAGAAGGGCTTTTAGTCCGTGATACTGGTTTTGAAATCCTTGCAGGGCTGAGACCTTCCACATGCTGGAGCCAGTAATTATTCAGCTTTCACTTGCTTAATCAAGAATTAGAAATAGTAGCAACAAGTAACACGATTTGTACTTTGTGATGGGAACAGAAAAGTTACGTCAGGACAGCCCAGCCCCCAGTGGTGTGAGCAGGGTGTCAGCAGGTGTTCCTCGGCCAATTAACTGCAGGAAGAGGTGAGGCTCATAAGCCCCAGCTGAAGCCTTGTTTATAAGTCTGTGCAAAAACTCCTGACTCCCAAGTGCGTGTCTTCAGCCAGGAATGCAAGGAGTGTGATACTGGCTCTGGAGAACTGCAGCTTTTTTTTGGATAGCAAATCCTGCTCAGCTGCCTGAGGACCCAGGTGTGTGCATTCAGCCAAAGGCTCTAGCACTTCCAATTGTAAGAATTTTTGTTCCAAGTTTTCTTCCCTCCCTTTTGGCCTTAGCTGCATCTTGTTTCCTTTACGTTTTAGCAAGTATGGCTGGTCAGGTTGAAAAAGCAGAGAGAAGGTCTCCTGATTTCCAAATAGCTGCCAGGTCTGATGGGAGTGTCTGCTTTGTGTGTCCCTGGATTTGTATGGCCCCACAGCTCTTTCAAAGCGCATGACAGATTTTGAACTTTTTCTTCAGAAACAATCACAGTTTTAGAGATCCCTTTCTTTCCCTTTAGGTCTTGTGGGTTTTACCAGGCACCTGACTCCTTTTTGTGGCTTGATTTCTGCAATATGGGCACTCAGACATTGAAGAGACATCTCTATTTTTGTCTTACCTTTGCTCTTGGATGATGGGTAGGCCTTCAAAAAGTGTCCACATTACTTCATCTTTAGTCACAGCTTGGGATAAACTTTCTCTTTCATGTAGGACAGACAGCACTTGATTTGTGGCCTCGACTTTTGAAGAATTCAAGAGTAAACTGTAGGCTAGGCTTTAGAAATCAATTCAGACTAGGAAATCAGATATAAATTTGTATCACTTCTACTTCAAAACTGAATTGATTAGATCTCTTGGATTTGAACTCAAAAGGACCTGACAGTTATAATCAATTCATAATCCTGAAAGTACTGGTTGGGTATTTTCCCTAATGAGACAGTGAATGTGGTATGGAGGAGAAAGTGTCTTGGAGGAGGTCAAATATGGTTTACATATATAAGAGGGGTTAAGTAAACTGTGTCAAGAATTTCTGCAACATGTTTCACTGAGACTAAAACATGTCAGCATGTCTTTATGGGCTGATGTTTATAAAAGGTACAAATTACTTTCAAGTGAGGGCTATCTGCTGAAGGTTAGCTGTTAAAGATGTTTCCCTTTCTGTTTATAGTTTTCTAAATCTGGCTTGTCAATGGAAATGCTGGCAACTACTCTAAGTATTGCACATTTCCAAAGAGTTTGACTGAAGCACACTGTTCTGATGTATTCTTTACTGCTGACAGTGTTAGGTATTACCATGGGATAAGCAGATTAAATATTGACTGTATAATTTTAGTTGCCATGATTATAAACACACAGCTACTGAAGTATGTTAGTAATTAATGTAAGTCTAGATCAAAACAATCTAGTTGGAAAGGAATGAACAATTACTCTTGAAATGTGCAAATCCACAAGAAAATGGAGTTATACCCCAGGAAGTATTGAGATAAAGTAGGTAGATGTTTTATGTGTGCTCATGGAGAGCCTGATTCAAACCTTGCTAAAATCAGTGGGCTTTCTTTCAGTGGTAATCAAGTCCTAAATTATTTCACTGTCTCAATTTCTTTAGAAAATATGGGCCTAGTCAATAAATTGTGACTGCAGTTCAAAACTATCACCCTATAGTCAGCTCCAAATGGTTGGGCAGATTTTAGGAAACCTAAATATTCTAATGTATGTCTTGAATTTGGGGATATACTCAGTCAATTTTATATGACTCAAGTTCTAGAGCACAGTTTCTGTTTTCTGATGTGCACTTCAAACTATGGATAAGTGTATTTTTGATAATTTGCAGAATTCAGAGAATTTTGGAGTATATTTTCATACTCTTATATGTACTTCAAACCATGAATGTTTGCTTTTAATCACTGTTATAAAAGCTAAGGCAAATTTGTGAGAACAACTGTGATTTGATTTAAGTCTTTCTCTGAACATAAAGCAAACCAAAACAAACTTCTGGATCACAAATATGCAGGTTGCATTGCACCATTATTTTCAGCTGTTCTGGGAGCTCATTAGTTTCTCATTATACCTTTTGTCTAAACATAATTTTCTATCAAGTAATTAAGTGATGAGCTTCATATGCTGTTTCTCATAAGCATATGCTTAAGTGTATATATAATTCTCTATTGGTAAAGGGGACTGTGGGAACATTGCTCTGATTAAAAATCATGAGCTGATAAAAAAGGAATTAGAGTGACAGGAAACTTGTGGTCCCATAAGATCAAATACCACTTTGTAGCAGCATTAGGCAATGTGCTAAGCTAAGACATTTATATACAGCTTTTGGTGTTAGTCTGCACAATTAAGCAACCTTTTCTTGTGGTATAATCAAGTCTTTTGATAAAATTTCATTTTCATTGTGCTCCTAAGATGACAAGGATACAGAACACATATCTCAAGTGATCTCTTTTATTGCTTGGTTTACATAATTTTTATTCTCTTTGGTCTCTGAAAGATATTTTCTGGCCACGTGTTGTTGTTTAATTCAGTGACTTTTTGTATGGACTTGCTTTGCAATTCCTGGGCTCCTAAATTTTCTTTTTATAACACCTATATATGAACTGCCTAGAAACCAAAAAATGTCAATACATTTACATATTTTAAACACTTTGTCCTCCATGATGTAGTGTTCATGTTTCCTCTACTGTTTTAAGGCAACAACTTCAATACTGAGAAGATACAGTGTTTGCAAGGCTGGTGGTGAGGCAATTAATAGGGGAGAAATGTAAAATATCACAGGGTGTGCTTTAATT
The DNA here is from genome assembly GCA_013396995.1 of Dicaeum eximium. Taxonomy (NCBI): domain Eukaryota; kingdom Metazoa; phylum Chordata; class Aves; order Passeriformes; family Dicaeidae; genus Dicaeum; species Dicaeum eximium. Next base: position 192,027 of record VWZP01009918.1, on the reverse strand, counting down.
CTATTATCAGAGGCTCAAAAAAGGAAAATTTGACCTCATTACAGTTCTAGTATTCTCTTTTTAAAGAATTAAACAGGACCATGTCTTGGTTTATTGTGCAGCTTTCTAGTGAATAAAAAATATAATTCTGGATGAAGACCCAGTTTTAAGTCATCTTTAGTAGAGCCCATAATTTTGGCCTAGCTATCATTTAAAGAGTCATGCTTCCATATACTTCATTCATGCCAGCAGCCTGCTTTATAACAGCTGCTTTGTATTTAGTCTATTCTGAACGTGGATATACAGAAAAACATCACTCGGGGCTCATAGGGAAGTGCTTTTTTCCAGAACAAATCTTGAGGAAAACACTCATGTGTAGATTTCCAAAACTTGGCTACCAGATTTGAAATGTCATTGCAATTTGTCTGTGCCCATTAGAAATCCTTATCACAGCTCTGCCTGGTGGCTGTCTCCAGTACTTTGAGTAGAGTACTTTTGCAGTATTCTGGATATGTAAATCATTTTAAGGGGCTGTTCTGTTTTTCATGGGCGAACCTCACCTCTGTAATTTTTTGGCCCTTCAACACTGCAATAGGAAAAAGTAGTTATCCCTTAGGAAAATCTCAGATATTGACTAAGGAAGTAACCATTAGATCAGGTCATTGCTGACCTGAGATATTCTGCTCTTTCAGTAACGATCATTTGCTTTGCTGTCAGGATTTTTATTAAGGTTCCCAGGAGGACAGAACACCCACTCAGGTTAACAAGGAGCTCCCCGGCTCGCTGTGGAGCATTTAGCTCACATTCCAGTATGGGTCACTTGGCCATGTTCTGGCTCCTTCCCTGCAGCTGGTGGTATAGTGGAAGCAGCCTCTTCCTGCACAGCCTCTTGCATAGAAGAGAACAGCTACCTTTGTATCTTTAAAAATACTTTAAAACTGGTGGCACTTCTTTGTATAAGCACAACAAATAACCTAAAAATAAACTATAGCTGGAATGTGAGCTATTCAACATGAATTAATGTGTTTGTTAAAAGTCTAGGGATTTTTGATGGTCTTGTGAGATACACATGACCTTTTCACGATGCTCCCTAGAGATACTAGTCATCCTGTCCAAAAGCAGCATGAAGTTTTTCAGGCATACACAAACAATGTAATTAGGGCACTTTGGGTCTGGTAATGGGGTATGAACATTGTAGTCCTGCTCAGATGGCCTTTCCAAGTGTACCACAGTTCTCAAATATTGTGACTGTTGGTGCAATTAGTGCAAGTGTCTTATATCTCTGGATATAACTAAATTTTGTGCTCTCAGTGTAAAATGTAAAGAATAACTTTCTCCTTTTAGTAAGCTTATGCTACGTGCTTCTCCAGGCAACAATAACTGAAACTGTGTGCTGGAAGCAGAGTGATCTCAGTTTACTGGAAATCCATCCAGTCACCAAAACCAGCCTTCACACTCAGCATTAGTTATAAACTCTATTATATTAGCAGTCTCAGAGAGATCAGGGGCTGCACAAAATGGTGCAGGTTAATATATCTCCTGTGCAACAGAGGGCTGAGTTCAGGATTGAGGATTATGATGGGGTAGCACAGAAAGCTGGTCATTATCATCCCAGGACTGTGGGCCCTCATCATTGTGCTTAGCATCACACAAACACATAGCAAAAAATGTTATCACTCAGTCCTTTCATCCTAATCATTGTCCTCACCACTTGGGCACAGAGGACCTGAGTGACCCAAGGGTGCCATTTCCTATGTGCATTGCATTTGCTCACTCCATTTCACATTTACTCTGCTGCTGCCTACAGAAGCCACACCTCTGTGAAAATACAATAGACCTTGTTCTTACAAATTACTGTTTTAAGAGCTGTCAAGATTTTCAAAATGTCTTAATTAAGACATTCAAATAAGCAAGCAGCCAGCTGAATGTCCATGTATTCAAAACTGAGACAGGTAAACAAAATGTTCAGAATTAATGTGATCTTGCCATATTCATCACACTTACAATATATATTTTATGTCAAAATAATGTTTCTCTAGTGTTTATAGCACTGTGCCACAGTCTTGAAAAAAAAAATACAGTAAGTAATAGTGATAAACAACATCCTGTCCAAATAAAACTTAAAAACAGGCTTTGCTTAAAAAATCTACTAGTGAGTATGGGGCTTTTATTAATTCTTACAAGTGCTGTAGCTTTTGATACACAACAGACAAAATAATCTAGATGGTGCTGCAGTGTTGATACTCTGAAAGAAGTGTTCTTTAAAGGGCTGCCTTTCACCAGGAACTTCTCTTTGAAGGGTCAGTGCTTATGGCAACAGCCTCGACAGCTGAGATTCCCCTCTTCTGTATGTGTCTAATACCTGTCGGCCAGAGGTGCTCAGCAGACAAGTTACATGCCTGAGGTATCTCCTTATGCTGAAATGCCACAATAGATATCTTTGTTTTTCAGTCTAAACTTTTTTCTGGCTCTTAGAACAGCTGGACACCTTTAGTCTGCAGTGAACCCCTCCTAGGTAGGCTGGTGGTCCTCTTCCTCCATAGCAATGAAGCTGAGGTACTGCTAGAGCCTTTGTGCTAGACACTGCTTTTGGTAAAGCTGCCCTACAGAATAAAGGATTATTCTGACAGTGAAAAACTTCCCAAAGTCACTGTAGGAGAAAGGTTTGTGGGACAAAGCCCTGCAGAGCTGACTCGGCAATTTTTTTAGAGGCCTGGTGTGTAACAATTTGCTCTCCCACAGCCCAGCACACCACATGCCTGTGGGGAGCATCACTCTGTATACCAGGGCAGAGGAGGGAGATGTGTTTATTATCAGACCAAATAAGAGCACACAGGAAAGGACCTCCTTTGTGTTTATTTAAAAATAAATATTGAAGAGTTGGAACAGAGGAGAACACTTCAGGGTCATCAGTGAAAATGAGGACAGTAGCAAAGTTCATAGCCAGAGACTGTGATATTACAAATCTATTAAGAAAAATAAGTTTGAAAGTAAAACAAGCTAGTTATTTCTGAGTATGGTTATCTCAGTCATGGTAACATTAAAACACCATCAGAGAGGCTGAGGTCGTAGTTCTTGTAAAACTTCTCACTTTTCTAAGCTGTGCATAGCTGCTATTTGGGTGTGAACTTAAGTTCCTACATGTGAAGAGAGCTTCTGACACTCCTTGTTCTCCCTGGATAGCTGTACTCTGAAGTTCACTTAATATCTCTTTGGAATATGTTTGCCTTAGCCTTTCTAATTAGAATACACGTGTATGAGATGAAATTCTCTGCACTGAAGCCAAACAGGCTTCCTGCCTTAGGTGGCAGAATGGTTGTGTAGCAGAAGTTTCCTGCAGAGTGCAGCATCAGTTGCTAATGTCTTGAACATCTGAGATGGAAATGAAGATGAAAGATTTTGTCTTTGTATTGTGTGGTTTTAATGGAAATGTCCATACTGCCTCTTTTGAGCAGTTGCAGCAAGGTTCACAGGTCTGGAAATTGAGTGAGTTCCCTTTTCTCCACTGAGATTTCCATTCTTTCCCCCCTGTGTTCTACCCTTGATTTTCCCCCTTTGTTTCAATAATTTAAAGATGTTCAAATCATCAAATTTTGTTCCTATGCTATGGAAAACACCACCACCACAATTTAGTCCTTTTATCCTAAAACAAATTAATATTGTATGTCTATGTAAAAGGCATTAATGAAACACCTGCCTCTTTAATTTAGCAGTGCTTGTTTGCCAAGCATGTGCTGCTGCTTGGGCTTCATGTTTGTTATCTGATGCCTCAGTCATGCTACAGAAAGTGTTCAGTGCATCTGTTCAGTTCTGGCTGAGATTGTTCATTTCCTTCTATTCAGATGCTGACTTTTCAAGTCTTAACATATTGTTTACTTTGCTGCTTTTTATTCAAAGCAGTGTTTATGATGGGAAGGCAGGCAAGGTTTCCTGAGAAGAGTTGTGCAGTGAAACAAAGTACTATTATTTCTGAAGGTGTGGAAAGTATTCTTCATCCATTAGACTATTATGTGCCTAATGCTGAGGATATAATAGTATTAATGTGCTTAAACTGGTCCTCTTAATGGTGCTGAGAATTTGCACTCAAGACATACATGTGTGTCTGAGAGGTAGATCAGAAATCATTGCTGATATAAGCTGCTGGTTATTCATATTCCCTGTCTTAGAGACACCTTTGGAAGGAAGTTGTGGTCAGCAAAGAGAGAAAAATCATATAAATGTGTCACATCCAGCTTAGTGCTATATGAGTTTCTCTAATATTTGATTCAAATATACAAAGAAACTCCACGGTAAAAATATTTACCTACTACTTTCTCCTCTGAGACTATGCTATTAGACTATGCAAACAGCAAAGGCACTAACACTCACAGAACAATAATTAAAAATATTTGTTTAAAAAGTTGTAAGTGCAAAACAGAAGACAAAAGTCCAAAGTACTAACTGATAGGTGCTGCATTTTCTTTCCTGGATGATCCTGCTTTGGTTTTAATGGTGGTTTGAAAAAGAAGTATTTTATAATTGGGCATGTTTTAAAGAAGCATTCTCCTATGCAATAAAAATTGTACTAAGCAGAAAAAGAGCAGCTGTTACTGGAAGTTACAGTTAATTGTTGTATTTTCCAGCACAAGGTTGTTTGGTGGGAACATTGGGGGAAAAAAATGCAAGCAGCTGCCAAAAAAACAAGCATGTGAGGTGAAACTGGAATTTGCTCTCATGAGAACTTTCTAAGATTCACAAGTAACTGAAGAAAGCGTGCTGTATTTAAATCTCTGGAGAGGTGTTGTGCTGTATGGAGACACAGCACAGCACACAGTGTTGGCAGAAGAAGGGAAGGAGAAGAGAAAGTCACAAAGACTGATGTGATAGGAGCAGGGTAAGGCTCATCAGGATGGATAGAGGTTAAAATGCCTGCTGCCACTTCATATGTTTTTGTTACAAATCTGTAGAGGAGAAGATGGATAAATTAGCCAGGGGCATTTTGTAAGCCCTGCAGGCCAAATCTGATCCGATCTATGTATGCCTAAAAGCAATCTCTGGAGAGGGACTTCAGCAACATATCCCACCTGGCTCTGGCTGTTAGAGCAGTGGAAAGTGTGGCAGAAAGTGTCACTGGGCAGGCTGCAGGCAGGAGGGAGAGAAGGGCCGGGGCAGGTGGCCCTGGTTGTGTGGATGCCTCCTGGGCTGGCACTGCCCACTGCTTGGGCACTGCCACTGAGCTCTGGGAATCCAGCTTGTTAGTCCATCTGTTCTTCCAGCACAAGGCCATAAAACATTGTAGGTCTAACAGGCAGCTATTTATTTCTTGAGTCCTTAGGTGCCAGAGGGGAGATTTCTTTTATATATATATATAAATAGCACTGGAATGTATTTATTAGGAATTGACTGTATTTATTTTGAACCACAATATTTGAACATCCAGATCCACAGACAAAACTCCAGGAAAGTACAATGTCTGCCATACTCTGAGCTTGGTTCTCTGATCACTTATCCTTGCCTCTATTGCCACCCATTGTGAATAATTTCACTGACTTCAATAAAACAACATGCAGCAGCCAGCTTTTAACTCAGTACTTGCAGTTTTCCAAATGACTCCAGTATGAAGTTTAGCTCTAAATAACAAACACATTGCTCCCAAAAAGAAAAACCCAAAATGAAAGTTGGGCAGCTCCCTGAAATTAATTTCTTTCAACATTAAAATCAAGACTGATTACTATTAACTTATTAATCAAAATATCTTTTAGCTAGAAAAACTTGTTGCCAACTTTTATTATTATTAGTTTAACATGTGTGACCAGTGAATATCAGTTGATATTGGGAAATGGCATAGTTCATGCAAAGTCAAAATACTTTTTTGTTTCTTATGAAGCAGCTAATGTCTGTTTAAGTTTATGGAATTAGGTGATCACTATTGTTCCCATTATGTTATGGAGATACTGATCATAGTTTTGTAGTAAAGAATCAGTTGAGGTTTGTCTTGAAAGCAGGAATTCATTTCTTGAAATTTAAACTGTCAGTCAGAGGCAGGTCTATAACACATTGTTACTGAATGAAATTCTGGCTTTTGTTGAATCCAGGATGAATTGTGATATTAATACCACATGTCCCCAAAGAATTTACAAAATATTGAATGATTAATTAGAATTTAAATTTGTTCGGCAAATACAGAATTGACAACAATTTGAGAGCATATTTAAGACATTGTTATGCTATCACACTAGTGTGTCACTGCTTAAGATTTGCAAGTTAATAACTTCAGACAAGTAAATGTCACTCATACAGAAATTCCATGCATAGGAATGGCGTGAGTAGGAGAAACAAGGTTTTACAGACAGAACATGTTGTGATCAAAAGGATTTTGAGAAAATGAACAACTTTATGTACCTTGGCCAATGCACAGGCATACAGCGAGTGTGGGCTAGTCCCTGAGTAGGCTGTAAAAATAAACTGGCTCTTTCTCATTCCTGACCTGTATTCTCCTTTTTCCCATGTTTTCCATGGTGGATTGAAGAAGCAAGATAGTGAATGCATATGGAGCCTTCTGACTATGCAAAATTCTAACACAAGTGATAACCTGTCCCTAGCATTTGGGATAAAATTGGTTACTTCTGGTTAATTAGCTGTTTATTTTTATTTTCTGCACAGATATTTCATATGAGATGTTGGTGTCAGTGGAAGAGTAAGTGCTTTTCAGAGCTGAGGGCAGCCCTTAGACTTCTTCTACCTCTGTAATCCCTCTCCAGACATAGAAAGTTGGCAGCCACCTGGGAGTGCTGCTGCCCAGGGATCGCCAAGAGGTGAGAGACAGTGCTCACTGCAAGGGGTGAGGTAAAACAAAGGATCAGTCAGCAACTGCATTTACACCCCCTCTTGCTTTATGTGCTGCAGTGTATCAATATGCAGGACAGAGGATCTAGCTTGTCTCTGCTGCCAATAAAAGGTTTAAAATTGGGACTAATTTTCGCATTTTGCTTTTGATTCTTCTCTGCTCAGACTGAGAACTGTTTCTATAAACTCTCCCTTCTTGTTCCTGAGACTCTCAAGCCAGGGATACAAGGATATAGCAGAATTTAACCCAGAGCAGAGACACACTGAATGAAATGAGCGTTTTGCAAAGGGCTGATATGTCTCTGGACAGCCTGAGTTCATTATAGTTATGTAAGTTTTCTTAAAAACATAATTAAAAATGGAATTATACTCCCCCAAGTATACTGCAATATCTGACTTGGAGCTGCAGCAAGCAGAACTTTGCTGGACCTGCTGCTTCTGTCCTTTTGCTGTCCCATGAATTGGCAGGGCATCCCAGGGAGTGTGGTCAAGACAAGCAGTGACAGAGGCTGATTGGCCCAAATGCTGAGGCAGGTTCTGACCACGGTATCTTGTAATATCTTCTGCAGACACTGCATGGAAGTGCACAGGCTATTAGTGGCAACACAGAGGGCTCTGCACTTCAGGAGTGGAATCAGGAATGTAGTGTGGAATTTGAGAGAACAGTTATAGGAATCCAAGGGGAAGAGCACCCTGAAATGAGTGAATTGAATGGTACTCTGAAGTTTAGCCATGAAAGTAGCTCAGGAGCATTGCTGAATCAGTGGTCTGTTTATTCATGATCACCACCACCAACCATGGATAGATGTATACATAATAGAAATAAACTTTGCTTTAACTGAATACATTCAATGATTAAGAAGAAATAATTTCATTTTCAAGGCTGGATTTTTAGGAAGGGGTATATGTCCAACCATTTCTCTTTAGTAAGAGAGAACCCCCACATCAGAACTCTGATGTGGCTCTGGCCTTCCTTGGGGAATTCAGATCCAGGACTAGCTCTGAGACTGGTTTCTAATTTTAATTACAGCTACCACATTAAAAATTGCTCCCACAGTGCAGATGAAATCCATCTATATAAATCAGCAGCAGCAGGACTCTTTAAACCTTATGCAGACATGGCTTTGTGCTGACCTCTGCACAGCATCAGCCTCTTGCTGGGCCATCTCCACAGGAATGAATTGTATCCAAAAAGCAGAGCGGAAGAGATTCAGATTAGTATTCTACAAAAGGCTTTTAATACAGGGTAGCATAAAGGTCAAGTAAATAATCTAAAAATAACTAAGCATTAATGCTATGGAGACCCTGTACAGAAGTTACACTTTGTCTCTTTGGTGCTGATCTTAGAACAAGCAGCTTTTACCTTTTGTGATAATATTGTGAGTCACTAAACCTAATCACTGAGGAGTTGATTTCTTGCTAATCAATAGTGGCTCCATAAAATTTAGTAAAGTTATTTTAAACTGTTTCAGTTGGCATTGTTTTAAATGTTTAGGCAAGCCATTCTTAAGAAGTGAGTGATGCTCTTTCACACTGATCAGCACTAAACCCATTAATTAGCTATGCATGCAGTTTTGTATCAATATCTCAGCTATTTTCAGTTAATTAGGCAACATGGTTAAGATCATATGAGTTGGATTAACAGGTCAGTGCAGAATCTCACTGCAATTGTATCTAGGAGATAACTTCATCCAAAAGCCATATGAAAAGGACTATTTAGTCTTCCCGTACTAAAGATAACAATTTTTAATGTGATCAGCCCAATGTTTCATGGAAAGACTTCAGTTTTGAGCTTCTATACAGAATTTCTGCTTTGAAAGGTGAATTTCTGAAGAGGGTCCCAGGTCTTTCGGAGAGTCGATTCGGAGTAATGACAAGCAAACCAATATGATTCTCATGACATTCTCTCTTTATTGCCCAGAATAGCTTAATAATATACATTTCAGCATTTGTTCACAAGCATGATGCTCAATTCTAAATGGATAGCAAAAGTTTTCCCACAGCAAATACTTACTCATTGGCTAATTAAATGTCATCACATACACATATTGCTTGTTAATTGGTTGGCAGCTACAAGTGGCAAAAAGGTCTCTGATTTTGTTATGCTTACTTATGATTTTCTCATCTTACTTAACAATCAACTCTTTCTAGCATAATACCTATTGTATTTGTACAAAGCTCTTTATTTCTTATACAGTGCTTACTGTCTCTTCAAGGCGACCCTAAAAATTATAAAGTAGCTAGCCTATATGAACAGGATTGTCCAGAGCAGAACACTGCTTGTTGTTCTACAGACCAGGGTAGTTCTGTTCCTATAAGTAGCTATTATAAAATCTGAAGGCTGAAATCATTCAATTCTTTTAGGGGCACAGCATGGCCTTGTTCCACAAGAAATTCCTCAACAAATTTCTAATCAAGACATATGGGTTTCATACAGTGGTCCAAACAACTGTTTGCATAGAAACTGCACAACAAAATGACAGAGAAAATTCTTCATGTCTTATGTCGTATTGGTCAATTCATATTTAGCATTCATGTCCATTTCTTCTCCTGACTGAGTATCTGAGTGATGAAGTTCAATAAAAACTATATAGATCATTGCTCCAAGTACAGCTCCCAGCGGAGGTGCAACTATAGGAACCCACCACCAATTATTACCAGCCCTGTAAGACAAAAAGAACAAGAACTAGTGTTATTTGTTACTCTGGTGAACACCTTCTCCAGATGCTGTGAGTAGATTTTCAGGATGTTACAAAAGTGGCTTATTTCATCTGCATGGAAACTTCCAAGCTCACACCTGCAATAGTATATACCATCTTCCTCTTGACAAATTTAATAAATAAACTGAATTTTGAGTATATTTACTGTAAGCAATGTAATAAAGCACAGTGACTGTAGACTTGATTATCCTTGTCTAGAGTGGTCAAGATTCAAATTTCATGATGTAGTATCTTATCTCTATGTTTAAAATGTGGTGTCTTTCAGCAAGAGGCAAATAAGTGCTTATAAGTTTTATATACCTAAAACTTAATCTTAGAATTTTTATATTCACTAAGACAGTCCAGCTTGCTGATTCCACTGAAATGTTTACATTTGCACAATTACTAGGATTTAATTTTAAAGATATAGATTTACAGGCATATTTAAACTAAGAAGCCCACCACTGAACTGTATAAAACAATAAATAACAACCTCTTTATGCAGAAATATTGGTCTGGTAGAATTGCTCTCCTTTTCCTAGAGATCCACATTCAGACAGTAAATAACTGAGTATCCATTTCAGAGCACAGAGTCTCTTAAGTGTACTGATGCATTAAAGTGTTTTGATTTGATAACATGCTGTATTAATTGAATATGTGAGTCTCCAGTGAAAACCCAGCTACCTCAATTTCATGCATATTGAAAATGGAGAAGTTTTTCTTTTTTTCTCCCAGAAATACAAAGGGACAAATTAATCTCTGAGAGGAACTTTACAGAAGCTGCAGGGGAACTTTTAAACTGTAAGGATAATTATTCAGCACTCAGTTGCATAGCTTTATACAGAAGTAAACTTGTATTTGTCACAATGCAAGAATAGAACTGGGAGAATATCAGTGTCCTGTTGATTATACTAGTACTGCTTGTTCAGAAATGCCTTGGATGTGTATGTTTTACCTTTGGAATTATTTCTATTTTGTCCATAGGATATAAAATAACTTCTGGTGTTGTTTTACGGAGTTTATAAATCTGTTTGGTTTTGAATCCTGGATGGTTGTTGAGCACTTTAATTTCTGGAAAAAGCATGGACTAAGATTTTATTGAATTAATCAGCAGAGCAAAAGCTCTATCAAGTACTTGCATGTGTTCTTCTGTGTGATGTGTTTACACATGAGTGCGTAATGAAGGTGTTCCTTGGCAGGCTTGTCTCAGTTTGTTCGTGACCTGGCCTGTGCCTTGTCAGCTCCTGCATGGCCTCCAAACCATGGCCTGTATTTGCAGCAGCTGCTGTCAGCTGTGCTGGATGCCCTGTGCTGGGATGCTGGGTTTAAAGCTTTGAAGAGCTGCTGCCAAAACTGCAATGAGGTCAGGACCCAGCCGAGTCGGGGTTTCCATGACACTCAGTGCTCTGTCACTGGCACAGGAGCAAGAACTCCCCGTGGCAAGCACAGACCGCCCAAGGCCCCTCAGCCCCTGGCTGTGCCCCGGGGCGCGGCTCTGCTGCCGCCTCAGCGCAGCCCCAGCCGCACCTCTGCCAGCTCTGGGCGGGTGCTGCTAGTGCGGGGAGGAGGCAGGACAGGCCTGGCCAGCAGAGCTGGGCTTAGCTGTGGAACTTCCCGGGAAACTACAGGGTCTGAGATACGGGGACTGTATCTTAAACTTGCAGATTCGCCTTTCACTAGCCAGCTGCTGCGGGAAGGGAGACAGCGCTGTTCGTGAGGTAATGCGGGCTGCAGGGCTGCGCTCCGGGAAGCATGCTAAATGCTTCCGAGGCCGCTTTGCCATCCAAATGCCTGTGCAGACAAGAGATGCGCCTCCTGACCTTTCCTCAGTGCAGCTCAGTTCAGAGCTGCCGCCCTGTCCCCGGTGCCGGCGGCGGAGCCCGCGGCCACGAGGTGTCAGCGTTACCGCGCCGAGCGGCGAGAGAGCCCGCGGCGAGCCGGGCTCGGGGCTCCCGGGGCTACCCTCAGATGCTGGCACGAAATACTGCTCTGGAGAGCCCTACCTCTCTCTCTCTTATTGCTGTTTCATGCTCGGTTTTGCTTGTCAAAAAATCCAGTCTGGTATTTGGACCCAACGCTCTGGTTGTTTTCTCACTACAGACAATACTTTGCTCCCCAAACTTTTCTTAAGCTTGTTAAGCATGTACTTAAGAAAGACTCCTGGTTTTCTGATGGGAGCCTTTAACCAAAACAAACCATTTGCATGGGCCAGGGTTTAGCTTGCGTCTTCCGGCTTGGATTTGGGGGAAATGCTCCTTCAGGTGTCTTTGTGCAAAATGTAGTAACAGCAACATTTAGAAAACCCCTGCTCAAATGCATTCCTTTCATCTGCACAATTCCATGGTCCAGCAGAAGGGCTCCCCTCTAGTCTAGCTCCCTGCCTGAGAACCTGATAAAACCAGCATTAACTATACCTTCAAGCACAAAGAAGGGTAGAGGGGATTTCTCTGCTGTGAGGTAATTATCTCAATGTTGTAGGGCATTTGCTTGGGAACAGTGTAGAAAATCTTGCTATTATGTATCTGATCTATTCCAAAGTGAGGGTTGCCTTGGGAGATGCTTCCATCCTCCCCCCAAAGAACATTCAGTGTCTCCTGAGTATTTCCTGCTGCTCAGTTTGTACAGCATTTCCCTCATGTCTCTGTGGAGGTTTCATGCTCAGGTCCCAGTTCCTGGACCTGCCTTTACTAGAGAGCTTAAGCACCTGTCTCAAAGTTGTGAATTCCATTTAAATTAAGATATCCAAGGTTTATTTGTCAGCTGTTGCTCCACCATTTTAAGTTGCTCAGGCACAGCAGAGCATCAGGCAATTTAGAATCCTAACAACAATAATTCAGCCTTTTCCTGTGGCTCTTCCAGCTACCTAACAAGGCTCAGGTTCTTCCTAAGTCTCACCTGGATCTGTGCAGTAAATAAATAAGAACATATTCCTGTTGTATCATTCCCTTGGGCTTGGTTATAGCTGTAGCCTTTTAACTGAAGGCAAGGAGAAGACTTCTTCCTCAATTTTTCACACCCCTTATATCCAGTTTATTCTGGCAAGGATCAGAGATCTTGTATCTTATTTTTTATATTCACATTTTAGATTTTTTAAACAATGACTTTACAGTGGGACTGCATTCTCTCTCTTATATAAAATCTTAAACTGCACGATGAAAGAGTCCATATTGGTATAGATGTAGAGTTTTCTTGAAGATTTTTTCATGTAAATGAGTACAACCATACTTTTAGAGAGAAGGGGAGTTCACAGGTATTCTATGACTAGATTATAGTACAATCAGGCTTCCAAACTTTCAGTAAGGTGATTGCCAACTTCATAATACATTACTGATTATAGAATAACACCATGGCTAATACCACTTGTAATTACACAGGTATGAGAGAGGAGAATCCTGAGGGAGAGATGTTACTCTGTTGTCCTTGTTTTTTAAAAAAGTGCAGTCCCATGGTGCAGTGGTAAGAGCTACTGGGGAGGAAGAGTCTGGAGGTTTGGAGGTAACCAGACCAATGAGGTGCTGGTGGGAGATCAGCTCACCAGAGCTGGGCTATGTGCAGCCTTGGCTCTGACCTATGCTGTGGCCGTGTGCCTGTTTCAGATATGCCATGCCTGTTTTTTTTTGTATGAGAAAAGCTTTGCTACTGCTTTCCTCAAATAAGGTACATGATTTGTGTAAATAGAAATCATACTGAATAAATAGAGATTATTTGTGCTTCTTTTATATCTTGCTAAAATAAAATCTCTACTAACCAGAGCTCTCCAGTGGCCTACAGTACTACTGGGGATTCCTACTTGTAAATAACTGGGAAAACAAACAATACAAAAATAAACCAAAAGATCTGCTCTCTGATGACAGATTACTCTTGCTTAGATACCCCAGAGTGCCTCTTATCCTGGATGCGTGTAAGATGTGGATTTGATGTGCAACTAATTAGCCATGCATTGGGCCAGCCAAGAGCGTGTGCATGTGCACACAGGGATTTGAGAGGGCTCTGAAATGTGGGAAAATGAAGGGAGCTTTTTCATTCACTCCTTCGCTCCCAGCCAGGAAGTCAGGCTTTTAGATTGTTGTGTATTTCTGCAGTAAATATTTCCACCTAATTCTGTCCTGGTTTTTTTTTTCTGAGACCTGCAGGACACAAGAAGAAAGCACTCATATTTTCAGTGACCTCTAAGAAGCTCTAATATTTTGGGAAAGGTCTTCTTGAAACAATGATTGATATGAGAGATTATGCATGTTTGATTTGCCCTAGGAGCAGGAAATCCTTTTTAAAGCCCAGTTCCTAGAGGATATCTGGCTTAAAGTGCATGAATAGCTGCTTCTGGTATGCAAAGAATTACCTGTATGTATATAAAGTATGACTTGGTACCATGTTGAATCAGGATCTTACTTTGCTAGAAACAATTTTAGCCAGGAGCATTGGCTTCATCTCCAGGCATACTTACGTGAATACTTCCATCCCCCATCCTGCCATGGCTGTGAAGAGCCTTGGGCCAAGGTCCCTGGCTGGGTTCATGGCACAGCCACTGTTCATTCCCAAGGAGCAAGAAATAGCAATTATGAGAAGTCCTACTGCAACTGGCTCCAGGCCCTTGGGTACGCAGTTATTTTTGGCGTCAAAAAGAGCAAATACAGCCAGAAGAAGAAAAGCTGTTGATATCACCTGGCCAAGACAAAGAAAAAAATATTGAATAAATACATGTAGATTCTTTCCAGTAATGAAAAGAGGTGCTATGGCAGCTCTGTGGATTGGAGTGGCTTAGAGCTGGTATTTAGTTTTATCCCACTCTGCAGAATAGCAAAATTTGGAACTCTGTGCCTTTCTACTTCACAGTAATGAGAAGTTTTGGTATCTGTGCTGAAAGACAAAGACAAGAAATGTGCTGAGGGAATTTGAAAAAAAAAAAAATCTGCAACAACGAGGTGAGAAAGAACAGAGGATTTAAAAGGCATTGCCTGTGTGAGGTCTAATGCTTTGTTTCCACTTTTTTTTTCCTGTCAGTTTTACACTTTTATTCACTCAATTTTTGATAGTTCTGCTGCTATAGCAATGCAATCAGTTCCATTGATATAGAAGTGTTTTATGTGACTGCAGTTTATGCTGATTATTTTGACTAGATAATGTATCTCTTTATCCAGGTATTGCAAAACATCAGAAGAAAAAGTGAAATCTGCCAAGTCAAAACTGAGCAGCTAAAATTAGGAAGTACCCAAATTAGGGTTGCATGTATAACTGTGCCATGAACTCTGTATTGCATATGCTAATTGAGCCTGATGAAGGAAATTTTCTTGGAATTACTTCAATGCAAGTTCAGTTCTGCTTAAATCAAATACTTTGTCAATGTTGACCTTGCTAATAATTAACTTAATGGGAAAACAGACAAAAGCTTCAGTAATGTCAAAATGTTCCATTTCTATACTGATTTGAAGAAGCCTAAGTTTGAGGGGTTTAAAAATTATTTGGTTTTCATCTGCTTTTAAGTTTGTTTCGAAGCATGCATGGGTAAAAATATCTTAGGGCGAAATCTGTTGACTGATCCAAAGATCAGAACTGTCTTTATTACAAAACTTCAAAATATTGTTTAGATTTTTTTGAAGCCAGATTGTGCAATCTTTTACATAATGAGTTTCTGTGTTCAGGCCATCCCTTGTTTTTCATACCTTACTCATGCAGTATTTATTTCATGTATTCCTGAAGAAGACAAGTAAGTTGATTAGAAGTATATAAAAGATATGAAACTTCATTTTTTGCTGTTGCATAAGTGGAACTAAAGGACAAAGCTTAGCAATGAAGTTGAGGATTTTTCAGATTCAGTAATTTGAAAAATAAATACTACAAATCTGTCTGCAAAAAGAAAGTTAGAGAGGAGGCTTGTGGAAGCAGAAAACTCAGTTGTTCAGGATATGTTAAACTGTCTGCTTAAGCATTATTTAAGGAATAATAGGTCCACAAAATGGCTGGCTTTTGATGTAAGTGGACATGACTGCTGAGATTTATGGAGAAACATTGATTTATGCTGAGCAAAACCTCTTACATATATTGCTTTAAAGACATTTTGAGTGCAACAATTAAGATGATGTATGAGAAAGAACAACTTGAAATTATTTTGCTTGTAAAATATTACTAAAATGTAACCCCCTGCAAACAGCATTGCATTCTCATTGTATTGCACAAGGAGACATCTGGACAAAATGGTGATATTTGGCACACTTTTTAGATCTATTTAGGATTTTTACTGCTTGGCTTTACAGGTTTTTTAATGTTTAATTTGTAGAATTAAGAAAGCAAGTTCACTTACCTGATCTGCAAATCCATTTATAGGGGACAGATAGGGAGCTGGATATGTTGCAAAGATCTGTGCTGTTGCATTAGGTCCTGTGACTTCAAGTTTTCCATCACTGTACTCCATTAAGGCATCTGTAGAAAAAAGCCAGCAACTGCTTGCACTTCTCCATAAACTTTTCTAGATTTTCTAGGACTAGAATATATGTGATAGTCTGTGCACTTCACATTCTCAACTGAAAGTGATCTCCAAGGTCCCTTCCAACTCAAACCATTTGGTGATTATCTGATGGTTTTTTCCTGGGAGCACCATTATTGCATTTGAGGTGATGTACTCCTCATAGCCTTCTGTCTCATTTCTCCTCCTCTGCCTTGAAGTACTTGTTTCATGTACCACAGCTTTCCAAATGGGCCTGATTTTCCCTGCTCATAGCTCCAAACTCAGTGCCAAGGGGTATTTTCTGATTCTGAATGCAGATGTGTTATTCTGCAAGAGCTGTTATATTTGTCATGATGACCCAAGAAGTGCACAGCATCCTGATTGTGCAGCTGTGGTTTCCCAGCCACCAGGAATTACTGTTGTTCTATTTGACAATTGTCCAGTTTTAGAACTAGGAAGATATGAAATGGGGTACTCAAATCTTCATAGACAGACATGAGTAACAAACTCAAATCTACTATTTTATTAATGGATCTGGTGATGAGATGATACTTGTGAATAAAGAAACAGCTCCCCATCTCCCATGGAAGTCATGGTGAGGGTAACAGGCTCCTCCTGAACCTAGCAGACAAGTCTGTTCTCCTCGTTTCTGGGGTTTTTTTTAGCTTTGCTTAAAGCCACAACATGAGTGCAGAGAATTTCAGTTGCTTATTTAGAAAAGGCTCTCATTTGAAGTGTCAGATAGTTCTGTGGCATTTAACTATTACAGGGAGGAAAAAAAAGGGATGATCTCCTATGTTTGTTTTTCTACCAGTGACTACTTTTCAGTGGACCTCAAAGAGTACATGAAAGTCCTACGAGTTGCAGGAAGTAAAAACTACAGAAGAAATTTGGAAATAAATTAGAGCAAGAGGAAGACTTGAGCAGAGGTAGGGATATGAGAAAATCCTGCACTCCTGAATATGAGGCAGGTGTTCCTAACCCAGACCTAAACTTTGGCTCCTTACCCTACTGCTGCCCTTGTGGCAGAATACAGTGACTCCCTGTCAACCCTGTGTACATATTGACACACTGCTGCATTCTGGCCACAGCCCTAATTCTCACTGTCAGGCTTGAGTGGGGCTTAAATTCAGATGAAGATACTGTTCCAGAATTCCAGTATCCAAATTCTAGCACTAACCTTTAAAAAAAGTAAACAACTCTTCCCAAAACAGTTCTCACGGTTCCTAAAGATTTTCCTCTTTGGGATTACTGTGGGTACTGAGCACTGAGCTGACATACAAGGGGCATTTCCATTTTTGTTCTTCTTCTGCTGCACCTAGACCCAGCACAGTCTGCAGACATAATGCCCACAGGAGAAGGATGTTGGAGGAGATGGGCTAGGCCAGTAGAAGCAGAGTTTTGGAGTAGGGTTTAAAGCAAGTGATCCGACTGAGTGGATTCAGTCAGTTACTGTTTTTTCCTTCTGTGGCATACTGTGTTAAAAAACCCATGCCTCAAGGATAGGGGTAATTTTTTTTCCTTTTTCCCTGTCAAATATGTGACCCGTTTATCACTGTACCTGGAGTTCATTGCCTTGGAGAGTCACCTCTCAAGGGTGGTCTGAGGTTTGGTCAGGAGGGACTTGATCTCATATCCTGTACCCTCAATGAACGATGTTGGTGATTCTTGCCTACAGGCACTTGTAGCAGGTCTTTAATGTTTCTAATTTGCTTGGAAGATGGATAGCCCTATATCCTGGCTATTAAGTAATTTAAAATCCTTACTGAGAAATACATGATCTCAGAGTATCTGATTTCCCATGAATAATTTTTCTAAATATCAGAACATTTCCTGGAGTATTAAGTGTTTCAGTAAATTTGTAGGGTATCTGGAATGTTCAAGCCATTGTTTTTCCCTTCAAATTCTTTATGCTCCTTCCTTTCTTCTTTTGTAGCTTTAGCTTCATTCCTGCCATTAGCCCTGTGTGAACAAGAGTCCTCTGCCTGCCTGACATTCATTGAAAAATTGGGGCCTTGGAGACTGCCTGACCTCTGGTTTGTCCTATGAACATGTCTAAGGTGTACTCACTGTAATAAATGACAAAGACAGTCGCTGCTCCAAGAAATGCTCCCAGGAATTGTGCTAATATGTAAATTGGTAATTTGGTCCATTTTAATCTTCCAGTCACGCACATGGCAAATGAAACAGCTGGGTTTATGTGACCACCTGAAAAATAAATCAAAAATTAAGTCATGTGGATGACTCAGATACATGAGAATAGGTAAAGGATTTGTAAAAATGTGGGTACTTTTGAACACCAGGACAGTACATGGTTTTCTAGATGTTATTTTGCAGTAAAATGCTGACTGCAATTAAACTGAAACAAGTTGGATGAAATCAGAGGAGGGAGCGTGAAAGCCACGAAGCTCCATCTTTACTCTTGATGCTTGTGGACTGTGTTATCAGACTGCTGTCCTGCAGTATGTAACTTATAGACAACTTTTCTTGAAAAATAGTAAATCTGCCCCATTGGTCGTGATGGGAGAGTCCCTTATTCTGCACATATTGCCTCTCCTCAAAGCCTTTGGCTTTTTATTTTTAGGGGAGAACTGGGGCAGAAGAACCTTCCTTTAGTCTCCCAAGCACATATAAGAATTAAGGACTGTTACTGGCTTGAGCATACATCTTGAAACAGTATTGGAGTGCCCTGGATTTAAGTCATGTTTGTGTCCCTGTCTTCAGCTTGGGGTTACTTAGCAACTCAGTTTTCATGGAGAGAAAATCAAACGATGTTCGGGCTGTCCAGTTTCATGTTGGCTGTTGGTGAGCTGTGCCTAGATGGGATCTGGGGACAGCAGTGCATAGTCCTTCACGATATTTTTATCTAGTTCTTGTGCTTTCCAGAAAGGTCCATAAGGAAACTGATAAAGTAGCTGTGCTGAAACAAAGTTCAGTTTCCTGTGAAACTTCCTTCCTTTTTATTCAGGAGTAGCTACCTCTGACCTCACGCATGAAAAAGATTTCGATAATGCTGGAATTCGTTGTGACAATTTTAGTTTCTAAAATACATTTATTATGTCATGTGGTCTCTTCTCTCAACATCTTTCGTCAACAAAAAAGGTGTCATATGCTCTTGGAAAATTTCAGCGTTTACAGATACATGGTTGCTACTTAAGAAACACAAATTGCCAAATAAATGAACAGGTACTTCTTTGTAATAAATACTGAATAGTAAAACCCCCAAATTTTGCAAGGACAGAGGATTCTTTGCTTTTCTTCCAGATAAGATTTCATTTCAGTCTGTATGAATATCAGAAAAAAATGGCCTTTGTCTTTGATAAAATAACTGAAAGAGCATGTCCTTTATCTGTCAAAGGTTAGTGATGGAGAAAGGGCCTTTATGTACAGTTTCTGTGTTTGTTTGCACTTCAGGTCACTGAGTCATTATCTTATGAAATCTAGGGACCTTTGATACATAATGAACTGACAAACACAGATAATAAGCTGGATAAAGCCTTCTTTGTATAATTTCCAAAATCCTGGCCTAGTAGCACCAGTCTTGAATTAAAAGTTGAATTCCTCACTGTGTTTCAAATTCTTCAGCACAGAGCAAATAGATAGATGGCACCTAATTTAACAGCTCTTTATGTGAATTTTGATTAATTGTTGTCTTTTGTTCCTTACGCTGGCTGGAATTAATAATTTTCCTTCCTTTCAACACCTGACTTTGTTCCCCACCTGTATATAATACAGGATGACTATGATGGCCAGGACAAGTCATAACAATATTACAGAGGACTGATTAACATTAAATATGGAAAAGTCTAATTGAAGGCTCTCATGCTGACATAGGAGAGTTACAAGATTCTTGATTCCTATGCCACTGGTTAAAAAAAAAAATTCACTTTGGACAGTGTGTTCCTCCTTCTTTTGTAGTTGCAATAATCACAGACATCGGTTTGAAATCCTAAGTTGGATATAATAGTGGGAAATTATCTAGATATTGAGGAAAACTGGATGGGGAATTTTTCTAAATAAAAAAAGCTTAAATTCACCAAGCATGCAGGCTATATATTTTGTTAGCATTAATTTAGAATTACAGAAAGAACTGATTAAAAATATTTTAGCAGTACTTAAACATGAGACTTTGGCCCAAGAGCCACAGAAATTGCTAAAAAATTCTACACAGGGACTTGTATTCTGAAGTGTCCACTAGTAATCATGTGTTGGATAATAACAGCCTGTTGAAATATCTGTTCCTATTTTTTCACATAGAAAATGCACTGCATGCAGAATCCTTTGTCATGGGAAAAACACAGGAAGCACAATACTGCAACATCTGCAACTGCTCTGCCCTGCTGGGATTGAACTCTAATTTTCTACGTAATGATGGAGATGAATATCCCTTAAAGGTGCAAATGTAGGACAGGTCTTTACAGGTTTGTTTTCATGATACTGCTATAGAAGAGTTTAGCTGCCTACATGTAAACCAAGAGCTGTAGTTAAAAGTTGTTCAGATAATAGGAATGTGCTGCTGAATAAATTTTGTGTGATATTAAGGAACAGTTCTGGTCTCTGTCAATGACAGTGACAAGACTGCCTGTTTTGTACAACCTGGAGCATTTCCTAATGTGAGACTTTCTAATGGAAACCTTCTGCATAGTGCCTCTGTAAAAGTATTTGTAAAGAGAAGAGAAATGGCCACAGTAATTTCTGGTACAGCAACTATTTCTAATGCCCTAAAGAAATTTGTCCAGACCAACTTAACCCTCTTATGAAGGGTAAGAAATGCATCTATGAGACCTGGAGTACAAGGGCACCATTTGCTTTAAAGGCCAATATAAACTCTGCATACAACACAAAGTCTTGTGTATTTTCATGCACAGCATTGTTCTTAGAACCCATCATTTTCTATTTTAAAGTAAAACTTTAATTGTTAAAAGCAGTTATGCTAATGTTTCTGATCTTAGTTTGGCCAAATTGAATGGTGGAACTAGGAGACAAGGTAGCATCCAGTATGGCACTTGTGGACACTGCTTAGTTAGCCCAGCTAACTTAGCCCCAGGACTGAAGAGAGATGCCAGACCAATACATGCTGAGGAAGTGTTACAGCAGAAATAAAGGGGAAAGGACAGTACACTGACATTCAGTGTGTCACTGAATGTATCTCTGGTACTGAATCTTTCTGCTGTTTCTGCTTTCTATGATCTGCTGCTTCTGTGAATAATCACACAGGAGTAGACTTCCTATTGCTTGTCATAGGACATGAAGAAATAAATTGCACTCTGTAAGGTGAATCCTGTTCATTTTACCCATAAGTGGGTCATTCTGCTTTCTGTGTAGCTGGCCACCATTTTATCTGGTGACTGCTGGATTGCTCTTTGTGGTTATTTCTTTAAACACAGTGCTTGTTCTGCCCAGGATCCTCTCTATTGACAGAATTTTCAAAGCAACACCAAGCAGATTTCTGGTTTGCATAAAACACTTTCCATAAAAGCCAAAGATCTGCCAAGGTTTACACACTGTAGTTGAGATCAGAATTTGGTGGGACATTTTGTTAAACACAAAGAATAGAAGGAAATAAGAGCACACAAGATTTACTAGCAAAACTCTGGTGCGGACTCTGCTGTAATGGTGTTTACTGTTGCTAAATTCATGTTTGTTTATACCATGATGTGGAAGGCCTTTAACAAGGGAGCCTTAACACTGTAGCAATAAATGCTATATAAGCAAAAAGGTCACTTACCAGAAATGCCCCCGGACACGTACACTGCTACGGTGACTGCCATGGCAAATCCCACCGTCGTCGTCACGGGCCCTCCAAGTGCTCCCCGGCTGAGCACTGCCTGTCCCACACACCCGCAGCCCAGAGCCTGCATTTGGAAAGAGAAGTGTAAAATCACAAGTGTGTCTGTCAGGTGTTATTGGTTGTGACTTCTGCTGTCCTGCTATAGCTGCAAATGCTGTTGAATATTGAAACAGTGCTAGACTTTGTCATTGTGCCATTGTTGCCTTTGCTGCAATGCACGTTTGCTTTTTTATTTTCCTGGTCTCTGTCACGAGGAAGAATGTCTGCTAATGAGAACCTCTCTCCCGACAGAAAACTGTTCTCAGGCACAATGTTGGGATACTGATCAGAACTTGGAGGCGGAACAAGATCACACAGCCTCTACAACAAAACTCTGCATCTGAAAGTGAAATTAATTCTGTGTGGTAAGTTCTAAGTTCCAGACTGATGTTATAAGCAATGAAAAATTTACTGTAAAAGTTATGAAAGATAGTTCAAAAAGCTTTTAATGTTTAGTGCTGGAACTATGGATTGAGACAACTTTCTGGCATGTACAGTGTGTGTTATTGTTATACTGACTTTATATCACATATTGCTCCAGTAAAATATTTCACTGGCTCTGCAGCTTGAATAATTAATTGAAGTGGAGTTATCTAAATAATTTCACATTGAAGAATTCTAAATGGATTTAAACTAATTTCAGATTTTTGTTGGTTCCCCTCAGAATAAAGTTCAGTAACAGGTTTGAGTATTTGATTAAGCTGATGCTTATTAAGTCCTAAAGCCTCTGCTTGCCTTCAAGCATATGTTTAGATCCTATTAAAGATGATAGGAAAGATATTTAAAGGGACAAAAACATTTTAGTTTGAGATAGACTAGCTGATCCATTTCTGTGTCTTTGAAAATCTGCTTTTAAAATATATGCCTGTGTGCTCTGCTGAACAAGGAGCCAATTCACTATGGAAGCTCTCAAACAATTTCTCTAGTTTGAAAACTTGTGCTTCTCTGCAGCTCTAAGTGATGTGAATCATACCATTTCTGGGATGTGACTAGATTTATGTTGAGCAACCTTAATTACTTATTTTCAGTTGCAAGGCAGTTGAATTCGAAAACTGCAAAGTAATGGGAATATCTCTCTTCCTTTAGAAATAGACTGTACCAAAATGATTTGGTGATCAAGGTTTAAAAAGCAAGTCCTGCTAGAATAGATGCAATTTAAACAGGAAAATCATACTTTTGTTTCTGTAATTTCCCCAAGGGTTTTAACTAATACCAAAATGTGACAGAAAAACTCTCAATAAAATTGCACTCTTAACCAGCTTTTTAATGCAGATGGCATTTCTAAGTGCCCTGAGACTGTGTCATGTGCCCAGGTGCAGCTCTTGCCTTGAGGTCATAATCATGTAAGCAAACAAAAAACTGTCTGGTGCCAGGGTGTTGCAGCTGAGGTTGTGTAAGGTAGGGTGGTTTTAGATAGCCACAGTTTATTGGACTGTATAATTACAAGCTCCAGGACACAGTGCACACTCCAGTCAGCTGCTGTGTAATGGATGACACACGCTTGTGTTAGCCCTGTTCTCATCCAGCAATGCACGTGGTAAGCACAAATGCACATACAGATAGCAAACCGCAATAAAACACATTGGACTTGTTCACAGCTGAAATGACATCATTTTTTATAAACTTCATATGAGACAATTCATAATGCATTTATATATTTAATATGGAAAGAATGGGTATGCTGGAATTCATAAGAATCTAGAGGAGGTGGAAATAACATAGTCCAGTCAGCACTTTCCAGATTTCTCAAAGGGAGTATTCCAGAAAGTGCACCAAGCAAGATTTTGGGTAAGATATGACTCAGATGAGGAACAAACTAAGTAGGCTTCTCTGGGCCTCTGCACACACTGGGGTGCAGGTTGAATTCAGGCAGCCAGCTCAGTCTACAAGTATAGTGTGCACTTGTGTTCTGAAATGGCACAGGCAAAGTTTTGCAGACAAAGAAAAGACCATTCTTCTGAAAACATTACCTCTTTCTGTAAGGATGGTGAAGAAAGAGAACGGGTAGAGGAGATGGTTGTAGAAAAGGACAGGGGACAGCAACTGCAAATTCACAAGACAAGGGAAGGAAATAATGGAGAGAGACTGTGGCCTCCCTTCCTTTATTACCAGAACTGAGGAGAGTCGTACAAAAACAGCTGTGTAGTCTTGTTGCATTGTAGCTCCCGCTCTGCAGGTCTTAGGGAAATACACAACTACAGAGGCTCCATTTCTGTGCTAACAGCCTCTCTCTTTCTCCAGAAAAGACATGCAAGCCAGCTGGAACACAGCTGCACTTGCTGGACCTGCCCATGTACAAGGACTAAATGCTACTGCAGGCACAGTCAGTGTGTGCCTGCCATCCAGGGATGGGAAACTGGGAACTGAGCCTGCAGATCTCAGCTGTGTGACTGTAATACTGTTGGGGTCCAGGGCACAGAGAAGGTTTCTCTGCCTGTTTTGAGATGCCCTGATCCTCAGCAGAACACTCCTTTTAACCTCCGTCCCTGGAGAAAATTACCAAGACTTTGGGATGAGTTAAAATCTACAAGTGTGTGAATTAGATAGTGGTAGATAGTAATATAGTTTATCACAGGGTGAAAAATTTAGAGTTTTGGGATTTTAGTATGGAAGTAGATAGAAGACAAGATGGAGGATTTTGGGCATTGTCTCATCTCCTTCTTATTTCTTCATCTGCTCCATTTTCTGCAGTGTTGGTGGCGAAAATTTATTGGTTAGAGAAAGCCGCAGTGTAGGTATTATGTGAATAGATTAATAAGAGTTATTGGTAGAAAGGTAGAAACAAAGTACATTTTAAGAGTTAATTGGGTGAAATAGCTTTAAAAGACCTTGAACCGAAAAACCGAGAGCCTCATTTGTCTTTCGTTCCTGGCACAGAACCTGCAAGGGGAACTCCCCTCAGAGGGCCCATGGCAGGGGTTCCATGCCATTGTTGGTTCCATCAAAAACCCGACATAATGCTTTCTCCATTTACTGACCTTTTCAGAAGGAGAGAAAAAAGTTGGCTCATACATACTGTAGCTAAGTTGGTGCAACTGGAAACTATCACCTAAGCGTGTACTTACATAAAGAACAATTTAATACCTTGTAAGTCTTTGCTTGACTGAGTTAAGACCAACTAGATCATTGAGTTGTAATTAACTATTCAAAGATTTTAGGCCAAGCTCAGCTATCAGTTGCACCCACAAAACTCATTGATCGAAGCACGTGGAGTTATGGGAGTTTAATATTCTACTGTTTAAACAGTAGAATATTGCCAGATCTCTTTATCTTATCTTGTCTGTCTTATCTTACCAGGTTTTCCTCTTAGCAGTTGTCTATAGCCTGATCTGCTTACAATTACTCTGCTGGAGTACTTTCAGCACTGACCTTTTTTTTTTTTTTCCTCATAAAGTCATTAGATTACTGTCCCAAAGAACATGCTTGGGTATGGAATAAATGTTGGGAAGATGATCACGCCGGGGAAGTAATTTATTTCATTAGGTTCCTGCATGGGGTGATGAATCACGACTCATTGACTCTATTATCAGAAGGCTTATATTATTTATTAAAATGATTCCATAGTTCAGAAAGATTTAGGACTACATGTGCCCACGTTTAGAGTTAGCATGTGTTCTCCTTCATGGTCAGAGCAAGACTCTTGGAATGCTTACAATTCTAAGATAAGAATTGTCCATCTCATTGGTTAAGAGATAGAGACAGTTCTCATCTCTGTGGGAGATAGAACGGTCCTTGAAACCACACACACACAAAGAGATGTTTTTATAGAACTTTGAGAAAGAGAAGTTATCTCTAAGATTCTCATGAGAAGACAAAGTCTCTCTCTGGGACAGTAAAAAACCTTTCTGCTGAGAGTGCAGTAGCAGACCAAGTACAAAAATCTCTCATAGACACAGACTGTCAGCCCCACAAATAAAGTCATTAGATTACTGTCCCAAAGAACATGCTTGGGTGTGGAATAAATGTTGGGAAGATGATCACGCCGGGGAAGTAATTTATTTCATTAGGTTCTTGCATGGGGTGATGAATCACGACTCATTGACTCTATTATCAGAAGGCTTATATTATTTATTAAAATGATTCCATAGTTCAGAAAGATTTAGGGCTGTATGTGCCCACGTTTAGAGTTAGCATGTGTTCTCCTTCATGGTCAGAGCAAGACTCTTGGAATGCTAAGATAAGAATTGTCCATCTCATTGGTTAAGAGATAGAGACAGTTCTCATCTCTGTGGGAGATAGAACGGTCCTTGAAACCACACACACACAAAGAGATGTTTTTATGGAACTTTGAGAAAGAGAAGTTATCTCTAAGATTCTCATGAGTAGACAAAGTCTCTCTCTGGGACAGTAAAAAACCTTTCTGCTGAGAGTGCAGTAGCAGACCAAGTACAAAAATCTCTCATAGACACAGACTGTCAGCCCCACAAATAAAGTCATTAGATTACTGTCCCAAAGAACATGCTTGGGTGTGGAATAACTGTCTGAACCTCTGAACCTTCTCTACCAAAAAAACTTGCTTCATTGCCCATTAGATCCTTGTCTTTGTCTTGAATAACAAGGCTAATGTTAGGAAAGGAAAACAACTGGCCTTCAATGAGCATAAGGTCCTGTTACTGTCTGGAAGGTTGCAGGACTTTCTGTATCCCACTCATCAGAGAGACTAAGAATCCTTTTGCCTCCATCTTACTATTTTCAGGATTTTTCCAAAGGCTTGTAATAGCATTTTTTCAGTGTAAATAGGATTTCTGCAAGATCTGAAACCACAATTTTAGGGTATCCATTTTTCTACATGGCCAGTAAAGTTTTAGACATCTTAAAGAATGCTTATATAAAAAGCTCCCTTCTTATCACACAGTCCTAGAAGTGGTGTGCATTTATAGCCAGACCCTCTGACTGTCACATTAAAGAGGCAGCCAAGCTATTCAGCAGTGTGGAGGCAATGAGCTGTGCCAGGCTGGACTCTGTACATCCCCAGCTCCAGCTGTGGTGACACACACACCTGCAGTGGGTTCCACAGGTGTCCCTGCAGGCAGAGCACGGCCTCAGTGGCTGCACAGCTGATGATGCTGCGAATGAGTACATGAACTCAATGTGTTACAAGGAATATGGTTAGCAGGTGCAAAAAAGAAAAAAAGGTATTTAATCATAAACTGCTCACTTTCAATCATGACATGCTAGAAAAATAGTGCTGCATTTGCCCTTCTTTGCAGGTAGACATCTGCGCCTGTGAAAACTTTACAGCCTTCTTCACGGTGTACTGTAGTCTTGTGCAGTTTCCCTATCCAACATTAATATTTCCAAATAGGATTAGCTACTTATAAAAGTAGTAAATAAGCTTTTCAGTTTGAGGTGTGCGAAATTGGTGGTGTCTTCCTAAAGGAAATAGATAGAACTATTATAAATAGATAGAACTAGATAGAACTAATTAGATAGAACTAAGAAAATAGAACTAAGTTTTAGAACTCGCTTTCATTTCCTTCCCCTTCATTTACAAAGCAAGACTGCAAGTCTGCTTAAGAGTTTACCTATTGAATTTCATAATAAGATGTTTTATAATATTAGAAACTCTTCCCACACAGAGAGGTATTTTTGCTGTGTGTTACATAGGAACTTAATTCAGACAGGATTCCTAAGCATTCTTTCAACAGGGACGGTAACGCTAAAAGCAAGAAAAACAGAGACCTGTTAGATCTTCTAAAATTCAGGGCATTAGCTCTGCAAGAATTCAAGTAACAGAAAACCCTTTCAGGAAAGACCAGTCCTCATCCAATTTAATGTTTAATGTTTGCTATACTTTGTTAAATCAGAGAGTACTTAAACTTTTAAAGGTGAGGTAAAGCTTACCAGTCAAGCTTACCAGTCACAGCTCTTATTTATCATTGATGAAATGTTTTGTTGGGGTGGGAACGATTTCTGTACGTTATGATTTAATCAAGCTTAGAGCAAGAAAAAGTCACTATATCCATTCTCCTGATGTTCTTGTGGGAAACAACCAATATCCTCTTGGGTTCAGATGGATTTTAATTTTTTTTCAGACTTTCTATCTCATAAATAAGGGGGTGCGAAAATCCCCAAGCCCTTATCATTTAGTTAATTAAATAGTATAGACATAAGCCTTAAAATTATTGCCATTTTGAAACCATTTTCTAGTGACAGTATTACTACTTGGAGACATGATTGTAAATTTAATAGAACTTTGAATGATTTGTGTATATAAAGCTTTTAAAACATATAAATATCAGGTTCAAATTGCTTTGTGGGAAAAAATAGTGAAAATATTGAGGGGCAGACTATGCTGTGTTATATAAACTGATGCTTTTAAATTTTATGATTGCTTTTGCATATGCAATAAGAGACAAATAAAAGTTTGAAATCACTTAGAGAGAATGCAAAAGTCTGTATTTTCTCATATTTTGTTATGATTAATATTGCACTCTTCATCCTGAAATGCTAAATGCTTTTCTCTCCTGAATTATAGAGGGCAGCTGGTTTGAGTCAGTTTCCTCAGTGAAGGCTGTTATTTTCTTACTAATTTTTAGAAATTCAGGAAAGGAAATGAAATGTGATATTCAGACACAAACTTTCAGGAGTGAAACACTGCCTGTTGTATCAGGGCTAGAAAGAAAAGGCCAGGCAAAGGCACAAAATCTTACCTAGCACCCTTGAAGAGAAAAATAACCTGCTCAGGTGCTGCCTCCCTCTCACATTACTCATTTGTTCTTGAGCTATGATGCTTTGCTTCCTACCCCAACTGAAAAGCTTAAAATCTTTCTAAACTCCTAAAATACGTTTAGGCTCTGCACCAACTCTCAGGGAATTGTAGCATTGAGAAAGTGTCCAGGAGTGGGCATTGCAGACTCAGAGAAAAGAGGGTTTTTTTGTCCTCTCCTTGGAGTATAAGGGTACATGTTCCTTTTCTTTTACTTGTTCCTTTGGGTGCAGAAACAGGGGGCTGGATCTTTGCTGTGCCCTCACTGTTAGAAGTACATGGTTAGGAGTAATTAAAGCCTAAGCTGTTTCCTGTTGGGAAGAAAAAAAAAAAAAGGAAAGAAAGCTGAATAGTAAAGAAACATGTGAGGAATGCGTTAGAGGAGCTGAGTCACATTTGCCTTTAAAGCGGACTATGGATTGGAGAGTTCCCTAGAATTCGCTTTCAACCGGAATGGTTAATTGAACTGTTGAGATTATAAAGATATAAACTCATTACATAGGACAAACTACATTTATTGTCTTTTTTTATGTTCTCCACATATTTATGACAGCTTTAAAAACTTATTACTTTTATTACCTCTCATTAATTTGGTGAAAATTTTGAAAAAACACCTTGTAAATTTGTGTCTGTAAAACAGAAATTCAAGTTTTGCACTCACAGTTGAATGTTGGAAAGATGCAAGTCTTCTGTAAGTCTTTGGCAGAGGTGCCTGTGCTTCAGTCCTAGAGATGTAAACTTTCTGGGGAAAAGGGTATTCAAAGAAAAAGGCTTTGGGAAATTAAGTTCAACTTCCTGAAACCTCTTGGTTAAACAACGAATGCTGAGTTATGTGCTGGGGCTGACGTTGCAGAAATGAAGATAATTTTCTTCAAAGCTTTCATGTAACACAACGTCTGAGTCACCTTAAAATTTGAAATGTCATATACTGGGAAACCTAAGTTTGGATGGGAAACAAAAGATTCCCCTGATTTTTCAGAAATATTTGCTGCCATAAATATTTTGGGGTAAAAGAACAATTAGCTAACCTTCCTTTCAAATTTTTCACACTGCTTAATATTCAGATGAATTAAAGGATGGCTTCTAAAACAGAAGGGCTGCCTAGAAAAAAACTTGATTCTGATAATAATAAGATTGTAAAAATAACACCAGTATGCAAGAACACCTCCTTAACCTCAGTACAACTAAGGGTCTTTGTTACCACTTCATCTTCTGTTTGCAATGCTGATTTAATATAGTTTCAAAAAGAAGAAGAATTTGTATGTCTTCACCAGAATCATTAGCCATCAAAACATATGCAACTATATAACATTAGATTCGTGAGTGGCATCTATTATGTATTGGTTGCACTATATTATTGCTGCTAGATTCCCAGATGAATGCATCTATGATACAAGAGCTGCTTTTCAAAGTGCAAACACTGCTACAGCTCATGGAATGTGTAGAATTATGTAATATTTTAAAAGCAGAGTGACAAATCAAAATACCAATTCTAAATCAATTTATATCATAAATGAATATGATCAATATAAATCAATTTATTATCACCTCTTACCTAGTTTTGACAAAATTAAGTTCCCTAAGAGATAATTATACAAGGTTCTATATTCCAGGAAATGCATTGCTGATGGCAAACGAGGCAGCTGTTAGAAGGTGGTGAGATGTGTTTCACAGGGAAAAGGGCTGACGTTCGGGTCCACGTTCAAGTGGCACCGAGTGAGTTGCCACCTCCTAAAATTCCACATGGACAAGGATGTCTCCCAAACCCAACCTGCCACCACCAATAACTTGGTCTGCTGTGGTAGAGATAAGTGCCTCCTGCACACTGACACCAGTGGTGCTGAGAACCTGGGGTGCTGAGTTTTCTTTAACAGGGAAAAGGGCCAACGTTCTGGTCCAGCTGCCCGTGGCCCCGACCAGGGTGCTATCTCCTAAAATTCCACACGGATGAGGATGTCTGCCAGGGGCAAGCTGCCATCACCTACAACTTGGTCTGCTCTGGTAGTTCTTTTCCGAAGAAGAAATATTGAGCGAATCATGATTGAAAGCAGGGAGGCAGTTGGATAAGTGAGTTTCAGCCAGACTCACTAAAAAGCCACATAAACCATCTATCTGATGTAGCACAGCTTTCTGACTCTTTTGTTCTAGCACACAGGTGTTGTCCTCTATATTAATTCACTGAATTCCCAAGAGGAAATTACTGAACCAGGAAACATAATGGAGAACTAAAAGCTCCTTAGAGAGCTCTTCCTCAAGGGAGAGCTTTGGGACAGTCCCAGTCACAGAAGGCTGAGACTGTCAGAAGCTGGGAGAAATGTGTGTGTGCACTGACTCTCAGCCACCATGGTGCAAAGGGGCAGGTATTCTCCCACCTCAGATTGCTTCCAGGCTCCTGGAGTTTCATATTTCTTATCAAAATTGGGTGCTTTGCTCAGCAGAGAGCATGGCTCACATGGGTTGTGCCTGTTATTATCAAGTTGTGTAAGCTAAGTACCTGAGAACCTGATTGTGCATCTCTCAGGAGGAATTATTTGGAGCATCTCCATTCTGATCCACTGGACCGAGCATCCATTAATGGTCAGCACATTTCCTGTGATTCTGGAGCTCACATTCTACTTTATTTTCACTTGGAAAGAATTTTGTCTACGTGCTGTGAGTCCATGCTGCAAAGCGAACTGCAGCTTGCTAAGTAGGGCTGACCAGGAGATTTTATCCAAACTTTGTGCCCAGTGCCTTTCTCAAGGCTTGTTGTGTCAAATCTGTCTGACATTGCAGGCCACACCCTTAGGTGAAGGTTGGGCTTTTGTCTGATGAGTGATTCCACTTTCTAGATTTCCTGTTTGTAAAATGATGTTGCAAGGCTGAGAGTTGCCAAAGGTGGTAGTTTAGGCTCCTATTAGTACGTGGCCTCTGATGTTACTCTCCAGAAAAATTAGAAATAGGTGATTTGGAGGGACAGAATTTCACCCAGCTAACTCCCAGTGGTGGGCTCCAGATTTAGGTGTGGTCAGTTAGCATTGGCTTCCAGACAGAGCCTGTGGGTAACAGAAATGCTGTCTCAGCCTTGCTCCCTGGCACAGGTGCTCTCCACAGTCTCTAAACCCCATCACAGCAACCCGAAATGGCTTTCAGCAAACACATGAATCAACTGTGCTGTAGGCCGTGAACTCTCCTCTCCATTTGTAACAGCTTTTACACATAGCTCTTACACTATCCTATTACTGTAACTTCTTTTGCATACATGCTGTCTGTTTTTCAAGGATTTCTGTCCTCTAACTTAACCAGGGTGCCTCTTTCATTAGCTCCAATTTAAATTAAGGCTTTAATATTTATCTGTGCTTTAAGTGCTTAATAGCTGACAAAACTTAAAAGCAACATCGATAAATAGAATCACAGAATCACAGAACAAACTAGATTGGAAAAGACCTTTGAGATCATCAAGTCCAAGCTATCACCTAACAACACCTCAACAACTAAACCATGGCACTGAGTGCCAGGTCCAATCTTTTTTTAGACACCTCCAGGGAAGGTGACTCCACCACTTCCTTGGGCAGGTGATTTTAGTGCTGAATCACTCTTTCAGTGAAGAATTTCTTCCTGATGTGTAACCTGAGCTTCCCCTGCACAGCTTAACACAACAGCAGAAAAGGCAGTTTCTTTACAATAAACACTCGGTACTGCTGCTAACTTGTGCAGTCTAAACAGAAGTTGAGGTATCCAAGCACTGAGAAAGCTGCAGTTTAATCCAGGTGAGGCTCTTTCTGCTTTAAACCAAGGCTGAAACTAGAAAGGGTAAGACAAACGAGAAACTCATTGTCAACAACAATTTTGTAGCTTCATTTTCTACGACACTCATATGGTGAATATACTAGAAAATGGAATCTGGGTTTGCATTTCCTTTCTAGCCTCGTGCAGCAGAACATTAAATAATAGCATTTGCAGTCTGATCTGCACTTTAATATGTTTTCTTCTCTTGCTTAATTTTATTAATGGAAGGAGGAGGATCTTGTGGTGAGAACAGAGTACTGGAAGTCAGGTGATGTGGGTTATATTCAGAGTTCTGCCACAGGCTTCCTGTGCAGGCTCCTGTAATCAGGTTTGCTAATATACAAAATGAAGATAATGACATTTCCCCTTCTTACCAGGGTGTTGTGACACTTAATTCATTAACGTTTGTAAAGTGCTCTGTGCTCCTTGCTTCTAAATGTGCTCCTTACCATAATAATGTCTTATGGATGGTATTAAATTTGAGAATAATGTTATTCCAGTGCCGGTGCACTACAGTTGGCTGAAGTGTAGTAAAGACCATAATTTCCAGTATTTTATGAGCTACTGGAATTTTTAGATGACTTACTTGAAATTTAGCCAATATAGTTACAGTCATAAAATCTATGTCAGTACTGTGCTGCTTTTTTTTTTTTTTTGCCTTTTTCACTATGATGAAATGTTTAGCAATAAGTGAGACTGCGTTGTCCGACTAAAAGGAGGAGTGGGGGGAGAGAGAGGGAGAGAGAGAGAAAGAAAGAGGGAGAAAGACAGAAAGAGAGTGAGTTTGATATAAATAGTCTAGCTGCTTGAATTCTCACTCTGCTACCCAGCCTGCTCCCTCCCATGGTGAGTCCCAGTCACAGTGCAAAATGCATAGAGAAACTGAGCAAGAAATTAGGTTAAAAAAAAGGGGGGGGGGGGGGGCTATAAAAATGGGAAATTTAGGTATACATCTAAGTTGTAGCAGTACTATAGGACCAAGCAATATATGTATAATTTATGTAATACAGTTAAAAACAAAACAAAAAATTGTTAACTTACGAAATCTCCGAAGGTTTGGCAATGCAACTCCCAATAAATTCACTACAAATCACAAAGCTAAATTCCTATATTACACAGGAAAACAACTCAACTAAAATTTCCTAAACATGCAGTACAATATGTTTGTTAATGTGAACAGAATTTGTGCATAAAATGAACTGCTGAGTTTTTAACAAACAGGAGAGTATTAACAACATTCATTGAGCATATCTGGATTGTTCAGAACGTGCTCCTTCACTGAAATTCTGCTCCTAGATGAAATCTAATGCCAATCAGACAATTGTAATATATAAAATGATCTGATTTTTATAGGCAGTGATAATTACATGGGGTGAAGAAAGGAATTACAAACTTACCATCATAGGAGCAACTAATTCAAGCTGTGCATGGTCAGGCTGTAACCTCGCTGCTGGCACAGTACAAGAAAAACGTACATGTCCCTTACAAGCACTGTCCAACATTAGATTAGTAGGAAGAAAGGAAAGGAGCTGACACTTACGATCAGTACGTAAGTTCCCAGGAACTCTGCGAGAGCTTCTTTAGCCAGGCTGTTCTTCAAGGAAAGTTTCTCCTTTAAACTCCTTTTGCTTTTCCAGCTCATTTTGGCTTCCTCTATTGCTCTGGTGCCCTAGTTACAAATGCACACAAAATTTGTTCTGTATTCGTCCCTGCTTCAGCTGAACTTTGACACTTTTACTTAAACATTGAAATATGAGATTTCATCTTGTAGAGACAGTGAAATCATCTGACTGCAGGCATTGACAGAAACAACTCAACATGCCCTAACAATTCAGCATGGGTTTGTCATTCTATGCCTTCTCGGAGTGCACTCCTATTTATACTGGTTAGATAATACCAGTCAGCTCACAATCAGATTTCTTCCTTTTTCTTACAGAATGGATTAATCATTACCTTTCCTACGTTACTTTTTTTTTNTTAATCCTGGTAAGAATGAATAAAATGTTGTTTCTATCAAAAAGAAAGGCAAACAGATAAACCACAAAGTAAGGAACCAAAATATAGTTGCAAATTTCTCTCTGACCTAGATTGAGATTTAAACCATGCTACTATTGGCTGTCAAAGAATTTTTCAAGAGAGCGAATGCTTGGGAGAATGCTGTGCTGTACCCTGCACACAAAAGCCCTTAACCTCTGAGACATTTCAGTGGCTAATGAGGAATCTTACCTTGGTGGTGTGTGTTGAATTTGCATATTCACTCACAATACTCTTTTTGGACTAAATGCCTTGCTCTCTAGTGAACTTCCCTGTTTACAAAAGAGCAACAAGGCAGAATAAATCAGGAGCATTTAATGCAATCTGCTTCAGTCCAGTGGCTCCCTACAAGACAGAAAAGGAAAGTGAAGCACAGAGTGACTATATGTTTTTGGTATGCTTAGCTTAAAAGTGCATGGGTGCTATAAATAAAGAGCATTATAATATTTTCCATGGTCTTAAGACTTGAAGTTGCCAAATATCTCAAAGAACTGCGCCTCCTAGAGAAAAACCTTACACCTTTATTTCTTCAGCATCTTGAAGACTTTTATCAGCTGTGATACAGACTTGACACTGTCTGGTTGATTTACAAGTATTTTCTGCCATTTGACTTGACACTAGAACCTCAGCCCAGCTCTGGAAGGTTATTTTGGCATATATTGTACCTGCTCAGTACAGCTGAGGTTTGTATCTGTCCTAAACAGGGCAGAGCCTTACAGGATTAGGGAAATGTGCCACTTCTGTTATCCCATCAGTGTTCTTCCTAGCCTCCAGCTAGGTCCTGATGTGTGTTCCCTGCAGCAGTCGTCACCTTACCACCAGCAGCTTCATCCCTTAACCATCCAGTTCTCCCCCACCACCCAATTTCAATCCTTAACTGCTTTTCTGTGTCCTTTCACTCACCTTTCTCTACCTCTGTGCCCTTAGGTGGTTCTGAAAACGCTGGCCTGTGGAGCACGGAGCTGATGGAGCAGCAGATGGCAGCATCTGTGCTGGTGCCCCCGGAGCCGGGGACACCCGTGCCGAGGCGGTGACACTGCTGCAGGACAGCGCAGGGTCCTGCCTGT
This sequence comes from Dicaeum eximium, assembly GCA_013396995.1. Taxonomy (NCBI): domain Eukaryota; kingdom Metazoa; phylum Chordata; class Aves; order Passeriformes; family Dicaeidae; genus Dicaeum; species Dicaeum eximium. The sequence continues at coordinate 156,674 of VWZP01009918.1, read as the reverse complement.
GGCACGGACAGCTGGGCCCGCCTCTGGGGAGCCCCTGGAAATAGCCTGTGTACGGCAGCTTGAAAACCTTTACCCCACACCACTGAGAAACAAACATATTTCTCAGGACCTTAATTATCACAGCGTGCCAGAGTATATGTTTGTAATGCCTGTGAGAGAAGTCTTTTAGAGTAATGTATACATTAGAACTGAGGGAGGATGATTGGGAAGACATTCATTACAGCAGGAACGAGATAAACCACTTCCTCTCTTTCAGGAAAATGATAAATATATAAAGAAACATGTTTATGAAAGCAATTTTTAGTTGTTTGTCCATAGCGATTCTTTCTCTTCTGCAGATGCAAGTCTTGCTCACCTAGTAGTATGTAGATTCCTCTGAGTTTGGTCTCATAGCAGGTATGAAGACATTACTGCTATTTTTCAACTAATAGTGGGGTAATAGCATGTCAGAGACAGAAATTCATACTCATGATGATGACTCAATGATCATGTTGACTTCCTTATATGGATTTTATGTCTTTGCAGGGTGGAGAACTGGCACAAATACATCTATTTCACATTTGCTTTTATCAGAGTTTCTTCAGTACTTTATACAAATCATATGATTCAACTCCATTGATAAGAACTGTGATGCTAAGGTAGACCAAAGGTTCTCCTCAGCTCCATAACGAGATTCAAGCAGGTGCTGTAGGAAAGTATTGAAGAACAGAGTACACAGGGGATGACTGCTCCCTTGGTAAATCTTTCCAGTTGTTAACAGGTGGCAATTTGAAGGCACTGCCACGCTTTCCAAAGAGAAAAGGGGGCAGCTCAGAACATTTTAATTAAGTTTCTCCTTTTCTTATGGTCAGAGATTCTAAGACATTTACCAAATCTGACAAATATGCGTGTAACATTTAAAGAAAGACAAGTAAAGTGTAAATACAAACACCATAAAAGCTTTTACTTTAATTACCATGTATTTGATTAATCCTCTGTTTTACTGCCTTTTAGTTGTATGCAGTGGAACATCTGGTTGAAAAAGGAAAAGAAAATGCACTATGATTACTGCTTTCTACTGCTCCCTCATCTGGGCCCTGCTCCCGGAGTCAGAATGATAATAGTGGCAGTGCCACCCATAAATATGGAAACTGTGTCATCTGAGGAGAGAAAATGAAGACATCTTCCAAAAATTGAAGATATATAAGTAAGTATGGAGCATACATATTAAATGTAGAACCACAAGAAAGGTCACCAAAAAGATTTTAAGATTTTGCCAAGAATGTGAAAGTTACAGTTAGAATGTTTTCAAATTCCATTACCAGAGGAGTCCTGTGAGACTGGAAGTAAAGCTATGGAGAATGGAAGCACAGAAGAAGCATTTAATGTGGCTTCATCCACAGCTTATTTGTCTTGCTGGATTTGGTGGGCTGAATGTGAGCAACTGTTCTAAAATAAATTGTCATCAGGAAACAATTCAAGAGAAATTGATAAATTAACCAGTAACTAACTGCTGGAGCTGTGCAGTACTTCCACCAAGGGTTTAAAATGCTCAGCTTCTCAAGTGCTAGTGCCAGTGGGTTGGATTTTTGCTGATCCTGACCCTAATGTCAGCAAAAGACAACATAGGAAATATACCAGTGATCTGCTGGTGCTTCAAGAGAGTCCTTCGAAGGCGATCATAGGAACTACAAAACTGTCAGTGTGACTTCTGTGCCAGGAAAATTAGATGAACTGCTGTAAAAAGTAAAATCAATAGACACACAGATAAAGCTGATGCTCTGTGGAAGCATCAAATGGATTCTGTTAAGGGAGGTTATGCCTCACAAATCTACAGGCATCCTTTAAAGACATCAAAAAGCACACTGATATTATTTTCATGCTTGAATGTGAGATCAGTGTAACCTTAGATTGCAAGACTAAGACTCTTGGGACCCTTACCCCCAAGGCAGTCTGGACTGAACTATTTCTTCTCTTCACCTGGATTCAAGCAGAGTAGGAATTCACATGATTTATATAACCTAACCACTTTTATAGTAATCTTCACTCCTATAGAAATAGCAGAGTAGAGGATAATGCACATAGCTCCCACAGTTTAAATCCCATGGGTAACAATATATAGTGTACTGAATTTTTAATAGCACATTATTCAGAGTATCACATAAATTGTTATTACTGATGTAATAAAACCTAAACCAACACAGCTGGAGAGACCAAGGTTGTAAATACACCATATATTTTTTGTATTGTAATAATATGGGCCAAACTATTTTAAAGTCTGCTGATTTTAGTTGAATTAGACTAACTCTGAATGTGTACCTCTAACTCAGGTCCCTGGTCAAATGTCTTTGCCTAATTATATCTCAATTTTCATACAGAAACTGATGCCTGGTATGTAAGGGGCGTTCTCTGTTTTACAGATTGGTTCTCCTGCTGGGGAAGTCAAAGAAAAAATTTTCAGGTGAGGAAGATTTTAACACACTGTAATTCAGCATTCTAAGTAGTTTAGTACATAAACTCTCTATTCTTTTAGTTCTTGTATTTTCTGATCACCCCTCTTTTTCTGCTGTGAAAAAGTGCTCAAGGTGAGAAATATTTCAATGTGCAGCTCAGGTTTAGCTAAGCCGACCAGGGAGGAGGGGCATGGCACACAAGGGGACTCCTTGAGAATTTGTTCTTTCTTCTCTGTGATCTCAGTGTCCAGATAAAACATTTCAGTCTGTGTTATGAATATGAGATTAAACCCTTACCGCATACGTGTACTTCATAAGCCTTTAGCTCATAATCTTTAAGGCCCGACATACGTATGTCTGCTGTTGCTGACACTGATTTCAGGGAGAACTAAACTGGACTTTCTCTAAAGCAGGACCCAGGATTTTGCTTTGTTCTTGATTGGCTGGGCACACCATTAGGCCTCAGTGCATAACTGATGTTACTACACACATACACGTAATGTATAGTTGTACAACTGATGATAGTAAATTTCAAAGCTTCTTGTATGTGTAACACAGGTGCTCCCTGAGAGTTTCTGAGCCAGTTTAATCTCTCAACAGCCGTGCTGGCACAGAGGGACACAGATAACATTCCAGTGCCCTGTGACAGGGCTGTGAGTGCTGGCACCACACAGGAGTGTCAGGGCAATGCTGGACAGATGCTTACGTGCACCGCTGTTATCAGCTGCACTGGGCTGTGCTGCCTTCTCAGCTCCAGGAGGAGCTTTTCTGGTAGGTTATGCTATGGGCAAGTCTTACGTTGTGAATGCATCCAGAGAAAGACTGTTGCAGTATAAGAAGAATTTTGCTTTTAAGGCAAAGATCAATTTAGTACAGATAAATGCCTTGTTTTATCCAATTCTCTGCTCTTTTTTTCTGCATATTGCCTTTTCTCAAATAGCTTTGCTATTAAAAACAAAAGGCATCTTGCTAAATATATTAACACAGCATGAAGAAAACCTCAAAGTATATCCAGTGGACTTTGCAGGGATCTAAAACCTGTGTTTTCTTAACTGGAATGGGATACATTATCAAAACCTTTCATCATTCTACAGGGCACAGGTTCCCTATAGCCCTGAGACTTATTAAGGCTACTTGTAGGGTTGTGAAGAGGAGGAGATCTGAGCCTACCTAACTGATAAAAGGTATATAACATGAAAGCCAAGGATAACGACAGATTTGACTCGACGGACACACAAAAGCAAAGTTGTGCGTTTGTCAAATAGATGGAGCTAACTAGGACAGTTGATTTGTGGTTCTAAAACCTAATCTCCACTGGAACAGTGACAGTGTTTCCTGTATCTGACTCACTAACACACCTCCTTTCACCTGTCTCCCACTCTACCTGGCCCTCCAAGGAAGCCATCCAGCCACAGTCTGACCCTCTGTTGGAGAAGGACATTCTCTAAGAGCTGCTGCTCCCAGTGCTTTGTCCCCTCTCTCCCACAAGAAGAGCGTTTGCCACTCATCCCTCATCTTTTGGTAGGTGAGTTGTCAGTCTGCCTGGTTTTCATTCTTTTAATTCCCCTTCATTCAGAATTATTCACATTTGATTGTTTAAATCCTCTGTCTTTCCAGATACAAGTTTTGCTTCTGGTATTCCTTTTATGTGTTAAATATTTAGAACATAGATGATACATTTATCTCAGGCCTCTGTATAAGAATATTAGATTCCCAGGCCCAATTCCTTTGAAACTCCACAATCAAGACCTTTTAACAAAAAAAAAAAGGTGTTCTGAGGTTCATAGCTGATCCTTTATAGGGTGTACTTGGAAGCAGACCCAGCAGCAATCTTTTGTTACTTCTGCATGGTATCTATGTTCATTAAGGTAATGAAGCTATTAATTGAATATGTAAGTTCAGGTAATTAAATACAAGACTTATTTCTTTAGTTTAAAGGGTAATAATAAAAAATTTAAACCTGCAAACTAGATTGCACATTTAGTGATGATGAATGTGAGCTGGAAAGTGCAATATTCCAATATGAATTAGTTAATTGCATCCATTCATTAGGTGATATACATTAGCAGAAGGTCAATCCATTTGAGGCTTGATGTGTTTTACAAATAATAAATTTCAACAGGTAAATTGAAGAGAAATTCAAAACAAAGTTTTTTTATATATTTAAATTCAGAATAAAATCCCTACACCCAAGAACACATTCCCTATAAGTTCACAGTTACCAGCACATGCTCTTTGCAGCACCACTGAGGTCACTCTGGCCAGTGAGGGACAAGTGACATTTCAGCTGCTGGCTTAAACTAAAATGCTAATTTTTGAAACTGATCCAGTTATAAAGTGAGTCAGACATTGAGCTTTTTCAAGCATTTTCTGCTTTATCACTCTCACTGAATTTTTTGAAGCATGCTTAAATCCTTAAATTTGCATTTCAGTTTTGGACTTAATTTACCATGAATTTGCCAAAAATTTACCAAAAACTGGTAAACTTACCAATTTGATCCAGATCCCTGTTGCTTGAACAACTTATTCTGCCCTTTTGGCCTCTTCCTTTTGCAAATTTTGTAAATTTACCAAGTGTTAATTTAACAGTTCTACTGGATATAAAATGGCCAATATCACAGATAAAAAATAATATCACAGGTAAAAAAGCTGATCTGTTTGACGCATTTTACTAAAAATTATCAATTTGACTAATTTTTAGTAAAAATGTGTTAAATCAAGTTTTATTCATTAGACATTTGTGAATATTCAGTAATAAAATGGTTCTTGGTAGGAGCATTTTTTTCTGGTGGTGTTAAAGATAATGTAGAAATAAGGAAAGTAGAAGTAGATTTTATTCTGTTTATTTATAACTTCAGATATATCCAGACTCAATTATTAATAAAATTTATAATTTTAAAACAATTGATTCACTGAGATACATGAAAAATTCTGAAATGATATTTTAGAGGATTCTTACACATTGTGGGTGTTGCTTCACAGGTCATATTGCTTGGGTATAACAATACTTTTTTACTTTCTATGTATAATATAGCTTTGTCTGGAGCAAGAACTGCTCTCATCCTGCACACAGCTCAAGGGCCATAATTCTTAAAGAGATTTCAACCAGTGAGCCAGTTTGCAATGGTCAGGCATAGAGACATTTAGAGAATTGATTCAATTAACCTAGAGGAAAAAAGTGCTTTAATATGTGATTTATGTTTGCAGATAAATTAAAATACAAGTATCTCCTGAAGAGCATTTGCTGCCCTCATGGTCGGTAATGAAAATAGCAGGCAATTAAAATAGAACACCTGAGGTTGAAGCTTTAATGTATGTATCAGAAAATGAAGTTCAGATTTCCTAAGTGGAAGTCTAAGCTGAAAAATAACTTAGGGGAAGTTTTTATTCAATCTCTACTTTTCTTCCAAAAGCAATTTGTAAAGCACACAAGAAATAGGAAGAGACATTTACTGAAGCAGGAGGCAAAGGGTACAGAGGAGTGGGATCTCTCAATCAATACTGAATTTGTATGAGGAACCAGGAATATCTTTGCTAAATGGTAGTGGAACAGCTGAGAGAAAAAGTTATATATAAAAGAACTTATGGGTCATATTAAAATAATTTTGGGGTAGATTTTGCAGTTGAGCTTGAAAGGAATCATTGGAAGTGTCTGATAGAGTGATGTGACTCAGTTCCTTCCTGTGTGTGACGGTGCTTTCTGGAGCTCACTCAGGAGCATAAGGAATGTTCACAGATTAGAAGTAGCGAGAACGAAGAGCTCTTTCTTGGAGCATTGTTGGAATTGCTGCATCCACTGCCCTTTTCAGTGGTGTGTCCATATGTCTTGGCACAGCTAATCTGCCCAAAAGACGTTTTGGGATACAAAGAGTCTCACCTCATCCTCTAGTTTTATGACTTCCTTTTAGACAACAGGTACCCAGGAACACCGGGCAGAAAAATACCAGTGCTGACTGAGAAACCCAGGAATGCCTTAATTACATCTGTATTGTCTTCAACACTGCAGCTTTGTCTTTTGCAGCCTGTCTGGCTACCACAGGTCCTGTTCCCATCAGATGGTGTTTGTATAAGCCAGGTCTATATCCTTACTATAAATAATACCAGCTGCTGGGGGTGTGTGGAGAAATTGAGGCTTCTCAATGTAACAAAGACCTATCTTCAAATTATACATTCAGATTGCGTGAATATTGCTCTAAATAAAAAACAAAGCCCTCCAGGAATGATTTTGATGTTGCCTGTATACTAGCTTAAATTCTAAGACTGAAGCAAGAAACAGAGTCACTTGGTTGTTCTTCATTTTATTGACAACCATTTCATCACAAAATGTGAAGACTTTGTCATTGCAGTCTGAAACAGAACATATTTGTTTCCTGATTTGCTGTCTAAGTAAAATTTTAATTTAAACCCATTCATGTGAGAGAAAATAAGCCAGTCTGACTAAATTGACAGTTGATTTAGTTTTGCAAATTTACAAAAAAAAAAAAAAAAACCAAAAACCCACCCCCCCCCAAAAAAAACCACACCAAAAAATCAAACCAGAAACTACAGCACTGCAATAAATAGTTTTCTGTTGTATGGAGGTATTTAGGGACCATTGGACTGAACCCCAAATATTGTTTCTGTTCTTTATTTTCTTTTTTGGATTCATTTTTTCTTTCACAAATTAATTCATTTCCTTCCGTATTCATTGTTTTTGCTGAGTAATTGTCCTAATGTCCAAGGCAATCCCTTCCACAGTAAATTACACATTAAATATTAAACATTCGGGTGCATGTTTTGAAGCCGTGACTCCATTTGCTGTCATAAAGTAACCAGTGTGGTGCTGAAGCCTGGAATCAGCTCCCCAGGCTGGGTCCAGCAGTGTCCCCAAAATCTCTAAGACTTCATTCCTCACTCTTCTTGGCAGAGCTGCTCTTGTTCTTGGTGAGAGCCCACCCTGGCCTGGGCACCAAGGGCTGAGGCACTGGTGTCTTCTCAGGTGGTGGAAGAGGAACCCCAGTCAGCCCCTGGCTGTGTGGAAGAGCAGCAGCACAGTGTGCCATGGCTGCTGGGGACCCTCCGAGGGTGGCTGCACACCTGGAGCCTGGGGAAGGGTAGATGCAGCCCCATTCTCCATCTGGGAATGCCAACAAGCCCTTGGTCTAAAGGTCTCCGAGGGCTTTTGCACTGAACAGCTTTTAGATGTAAGAGGAACGTGGTTTAGACAGCAACTTGATGAGGGTCACTTAGCTCCAGATTATGTGGGTTTGAGCTGCAGCTCCACACGCACTGGAATCCCTTCTCACCAAAATCTCCTGAATTTTATTGATTTAATAATGAAACTGTCATATAGTTTCCTCATTCTTGAAACTTGTTTAAATGCATTCTTTTTCTGAAGGAGCACATCCCCACTCTGATTTATTTTAAAATGGCTTTTAGAAGGTGTCATCCTTGTGATGAAGTGTTAGGTCTGTGTTGCCAGTGTGCCATTAAAAATTGAATTTCTGACGTTTAAATGTCTCACTCATCCCAAGTGTCACAGTTTGACAGCTCTGCATGTCACATTACAGCAGAATATTATGAATCCATTTCCTCTGTCNTTTTCCAAGAGCTCCATTAAAATTGCCAAAGAAACAACACCCAATAATAAATAAAATACCAAAGAAAAAAAAAAAAAAAAAAAAAAAAAAAAAAAAAGAAAGAAGAAAAAAAGAGACTGAAAATGAGAGAAAGCAAAATCTGCAGTCTTCTTCATTAGTGAGATGGAAATTTACAGAAATATACATTGTTAACCCTGAAATTACTTAACTAGCACTCTGTAACTTATGCTGCCTGTCTGTGCCCAAGCAATCTTTGTCCCATGCTCCTGTACAAACAAAAGAGAATGCTGGAACAGTCTTTTCAATTGTCTGCAAACTTGTCAAACATGGAGTGAGGAATATAAAGGGCATCAACAAACAAATACTGTATCAAAATCAAAACATGGCCAGATCCTATTGTTTATTCTTGACTATGTCAATGAAAAGGTCATGTGGTGTATTTCTTGTTGCTTTGTTTTGCCAACTTTAGACAGCTGTAGCTTTGGTGTCCTTTCTTTGTTCATCTATCTGGTATGTGATAACTTCAAAACATGACATCTGATCAGGTTCAAAACATTGAGGGTTTGTATCAGTAAGCAGGACTTCACTGATTTTGCCTAAAGTAATGAAAACGGCCTGGGCTTTCTATCTTTTCTGCCTGGAAGGTTTGACCAGGGAACATGTAGGGCTTTGACAATAAATTTCTGATGCCTGTCAGCTCCTGGATGTGGCTCCCTTTGGCCGCTGCCTTGCCAGTAACCTGCTGTACGGCATTGCCCAGCCTCTTCTCTTGCACGACGTGGCCTCCCCCTAAGAGGGCTCCCACAAAATAATAGCTGGCTTCAGGTGGCTGTTGCTTGAGCAAATTATCTGCCCTTTAAGCGTCTTCCTTTTGCGGAGAACTTTGAGGAAAAGCGCGGCCGCGGCAGGGCCTGCCCGGGCCGTGAGGCGCTGCTCCCCGCGCGCTCTGTGGCNGGACACGGGCACGCTGCCGCTCAGGCTGCGCCCTGTCCGTGCCCTGTCCGAGCCTCGCCGGGGTCCCGTGTGGGGTCGCCCGCCCTGCCCCGTAGGCTCCGCGCCCGAGCGCAGCCGCCCGTCCGGGGCCGCGCAGCCGGGCAGCGCCGCTGGCAGAGCACCGTGCCCCGGTCACCTCAGCCCGACAGGGCTTCCCCAGTGCAGCCCGGTCTCTCCCCTGACGCCGCTACCCCCGCCGCGGCCGGGGATCCCCAGCCTGTGTGGAGCTGGGGCCGCCCGGGTTCCCCGCGGGATGCCCCGGGCGGGGCCGGAGCCGGGACTGGCCTCTCCCGGCCGCGGCGCCTCCCCGCCGGCTCCGGGGAGCCGAGGGGGAACACGAGAGTCCCGCTGACCCCGCTCCCCGCGGCCGTTCCGCGGTGCCGCTCCTCGGGCGGCGGGCAGCGAGCTCCGGGAGCTCCGTGCGGGATCCCACGGGGTGCCGGGAATGCCCGGGCCGGGCCGGGGCGCGCAGCCGGAGGGCCCGGGGAGGCTGCGCCGCAGTGAGCGGGGCTGTGCCGCTCTCGCCCTAGGTAGGATGGACCTGCCCCCCTGCCTCTGCCCCCATGTCCAATAAGAAGAGACCCGGCTTGACACCTGCCTATATACAGAGGAGGAGAGCAACATCTTCAGCGCTGGGCTTTGGAGGGGGGGGACCAACCCAAAACACAACACAGCATCAGGGCAGAGCGGGGGGCTCGGTGGTATAAAACCCCCCCAAGACTATGACTTCCAGTAAAATTGAGATGCCAGGGGAGGTGAAGGCAGATCCTGCAGCTCTGATGGCATCTCTGCATCTGCTGCCTTCTCCCACTCTCAACCTTGAAATCAAATACACCAAGGTAAGTTGTGTTCGTTTGTTCTGGCAGAGAATTTCATGGTTTTCTCTCCAAAGGAGGGATTTTGCTTAAAATCAGTTTCATTCTGCCCTACCCAACCTGAGTTTAGAGATTAAAAAAACAAAAAACAAAAAACAACTGCTACAGACTTGTATCTGTAATAAAAGAAAAAGATTTTTAGCCCTGTAATCATCTGAAAAACCACAGGATAATAGAAAGCAAATTAGATCTGCTGGGACTGGCTTTGCCATTTCTCTGTAAATGTACTGTTTTCTACAGAGCTGTTGGGGTTTATTTTCAGTGCAAAATCAGTAGTTCTTGGGTATGTTTTGGTTGCTTTGGATGTACTTCAGAGGACATTACTTTACATACCTGTGCATCTCAATCAGAAAATAAAAACGTTTTCTTTCTTGAATTACCCCGTGTGCCCAAGGGACTCTTTTACATTTCCTGGAGGACTCTTAATACTGCCAGGTTGTTACAGCACTGGAACAGGTCTCTAAGAACTTCCGTGATTCTTGAATACACCCTTGAACAATATTGCGAGAGGGCATGTTTTTCCTACAAGCCTTTAAGAGTGATTTTCATAAAGAGAGGGTTAAGAACAAACCCAGTGTGGAAATGTAGAAAAATCTGCTGGGTTTCTGTGGTGTCTTATGAGACTAAATTGGTTTTGTTGATTAAAATGGGCTATAAAAACAGTCTTTTGTAAATGCATTTTGCATTTTAAAATTCGTTTATATATTTTTAATCTTTGCATCTTCAGTATCTTTAAGGAATGTTTTCATTTCTGTTGCAGAGGTTTCAGATCCATTGTATAAACAGATTAAAATGTGTCAGACTTTGTTTCTAATTACCAAGTAACTTACTAGGAAAATAAGCACATCAGCACTGGAAAAAGGTGATAACATTTTTATCTACTGGAAATACAACTTCAGGAGCTTTAATGCTGATAGGAGACTCATTTTGGCTGATGTAGTGTCGTTTTTTCTTCCATATCATCACTTTAAAAGCTTTTCATCTTTTCTCTTTTTTTTTAGTGGGTGCCAAAATTAATTTGTCTTCTAATTTGTTACAGCAATTCCTTGTTCTAGAAGAATGTTTCAGAGGAAAGTCAACTATTTTAAATTTCATTACATTTTAATGCAAACTGCAGTATGCAAATCTAAAACTGCATATGGTTTCTTGCTCATAATTTATTTTTAAATAGTTAAATAAGTAAGGAATGCAATTATTAGATGCTGTGTAATGCTACACCTTGGGAGCAATCATACTGTGCAAAGAGTATTTGGCATGAACTTTGTTCATTGCTGGTTTCAGTGTGAACTGTGCTTCAGGAGGGTTTGGTGGGAAATTCTTGAGAGTAGTATCACAGCCAGTTTGCATCATAAATGTACTTGCATTTTTCTATTCTAAAACTGGAGAATTGTTTCTAAAAACCTTTTAAAAATACAGCAGTCATCAGCAATCATAGCTTTCTTTCTGTGAGAATGTACAGTGACCTGAAATAAATCAATACATAATGCCATCATCTCAGATCTACAATGTTACACTTTTTATACTAATGGAACAATTAAAAGAAAGTTATTTCATTTCAGTATTAAGCCAAAAACAACGACAACATGTTTCTTCTAAGCTTGGGTTTGAGATATCAGGTAACTCCTGGTTGCTTTTGAGAAAATTTTGGTTTAGGACAGGTATCAAGTGTTTCACTTGGCATATCCTCTGTCTCTGTTTTTCTGTCTGTCTCGCTCTTTCCTCCTTTTTCTCTTTCTCTGCAGGAAATTCAAGTGATTTATAGATAATTGGAGTCTTCAGCTTGGAGTTTTGTCTTGAGCAGGACTTTTATCCTGGATCCACTTTCCCACCTATTACAAAGAAAAACAATCAAAAATGAAATAATGGATTGTAACTTGATTCTTTCTTTTGGGGGAGTGGTCACTTCATGTCCTAAATGACAAACAACTTCCATAAACAATAAATAACATTAGACTAAAGCACTTTGGCAAGGAAAAAAAAAAGAAAACAACAAACCCAGACCTTGTAAAATCAGACATCTGTAAGCATTCCTAGCAGTCTCTCTCCAGCTTGTTAGCTGGGAATTTTAAATACACAACCAGGGCACAGTTCTTGAATTCTTTATTACAGGTGTCTATGAATGTAAAAACCTAACCATTAGGGAGTTAATTCTTTATGAAAAATAGAACTATCCATGAGCATTTAAAGTTAGTAAAAAAATTCAAAATATACTTTGCCAATTCAATTCTATTTCTGTAATTCTAAAGTTGATAAATAGACAGACTCTTTAGGGTAGAACATGTTAAAATTCCAGGGTTCCCTAAGTGAGTTTTGTTAAAGATTTGTAATATGTACTGGGAAAAAGAAAATTATTCATTAATGTTTTAATAACTGCATTACACTTGGAGTTGCTATGAAAACTCCTTCCAACTACATAGATGAAACAAATATCACCTGTGTAATTCTCATTTATTCGATTATTTAGCAGAATTATTGAAACTTTTAAAATATTACTCTGGTAAATTTATTGAAATAAGCAGAAAACTGTATGTGATGTCCTTCCGATCCGTACACCTGACAGAGCAGCCAGAGGCAATGTAGGTTTGGATAGGTCAGAAAAAATATGATTTAGTGGTGAAAATTACCCAATGCCATGCTTTTATGTAAGATGTGCAGCAGTAGCTATTTGGACTTCAGTATTGGAAGTCAGCCTATTCTGCTTTAAAAAAACAGTCATTAGAAATATTTTTCCCAGTTTTTTAATACCTTGGCACAATCTATGAAAAATAAAGTGTTGTAGATGTGTGTAATAAGAACTGGTGAGCAGGATGCGAACCAGACATGCAGGTGAGTGCTCAGGCACACAGGGTTAAGTTTTGTGTGGCTGGCAAGTACTAGAACTGCTGCATTAGGGATTATCTCTCTTTTCACTGGGATGCCTCCGCAACTCTTTACTTTTTAACATTAACATTTGGGGAGAAATTGCATCTGCAGAGTAGGCATCTTGGAGTATTGCATGGAATTAGGTTGTTCCACAGCCCTGTGGCACAGCAAGCCCTTCTCAGGCTTGTCAGGAGTGCGCTGGCAGTGCAGTGCTCCATATGTAAGGGGGCTTGTAGGTAGGAAGGGTATCCAGCCCTCCCCCTGGGAGTAAGTCACGCTTCTACAAAAGTCAGCTTTGTGTCAGAAACTCTCCCAGAACGACTGTTCCAGAAATATCAGATGTGTGAGAGAAGCAGTAGCATAATGTCTGCTAAGGACATGTCTTTAGCATGTTTGGTATAGGGAGCAGAGCCCAGAGAACCTGACATCTTCTGAGGGTGGTCAGAGGGTTCGCACTGTTACACTGATTAAACTTTTATGAAACTCCATTTTCCCTCCTGAGACTGTCTCCCAAGTATCTGAGAGTAGATATGGAATCAGCCCGGTGGATTGAGCCCTTTGCAGGATTTCCCTCCTGCCCTCTCCATTTGAGGAGCTAAAGGTGTTTGTGCAGGATGTGGCTGTGTTTCCTTTGTTATGGCATAATCACATCTGCTTTACAAAATATTTTCATCGTGGTTCTAATAAGTCATGTTGGCTCTTTTAAGGACAGCCTGGTGTAGAATGAGCACCCCAGGGCTCTGTCCTGTCGCAGCTCTGTCACTACGTCAGGTAGCTGAGTGAATAAACATTCTCAGTTTGCATCATGTTGAGCACACTAATCCAGATGCATGTTTTAAGTTTTGTTTCCTGTTTGCCAACTGATTTAAGTCTGAGCAAGAGCTGAACAAGTTTAGCATAAGGAAAAGCTGAAGGATTGTGGTTTTGAGGGCTTTTTACAAAGAGTTGCCCTAAAGGGATGAAGTTACAGCGCAGTGGCAGTGAGGAGGTACATGAAACGCTTCTCTATTAACAGCCTATGATTTAGCTGACAACCATATCTTCTTTGTCCTGTCTAAGAGGGTTTGCCTCTCCCCTTACACCACAGGCTGAAATCTGTCCAGTTTCTACACACAAGCCAGGTAAACTACCCAGCACTGCAACAGAAAGCTGTACAGGGAGTTTGTATGAAGCGTAGGCAAACTGCTGCTGGGTAGACAAAAGCTAACAAATGCATCTCAAATTGTCATATGATAAGTATCTGGGTTTGAAGTATTTTATTGCTAGGTTTCAGTATATTCATTCCCATTGCACTTCCTTGGCATTACCCTTTCCATTAAAATTTCTAGCCTGTTTTTCAGATAAAATTCTTGACTGACAGTATGATAGGAGGCAGGAAATCTATTTTATTTAGATTAATATGCAGAATCATTGTTATTTGTTGAATAGAAGACAAGCTTTGGCAAAACTCAGGTAAGTGAGTTGCACTTTCCCATCTGTCTTTCCCTGAATGAGCTACTTTGGTGCCTTTTGAAGTCAGATCCACCGAGTGATGCCTGAAAAAAACAGCTTGGCTTTTGGGTCACCTAGGTGAGCACAGTTCTTTTACAAAAGATGGGGCACAGAAAATTAGAGATGTTTACATAAAGAGCAGACAAGTAGAACAGCTGCTTTCCCCCTTTGTGGATCCCATCAGTATCTGATGCTGACACTAGAGATGCTGCTCTGTATCATCACATATGACATTTCAGTGTATATGCTGTATGCAGATTTATTGTTGTTTAAATCTGCAGTTTGAATTATCTTCCAGTGTATTCATACTTTGTGTTTAGTACTACAATCCATCAACTCAGATAGCAATTGGAAAATAGTTATGCACTTCCTTCCAATTAGTAGCCTGAATATGGGATTATTCTTTCCTCCCAAACCTTTATGATCTTCTGCACAAACCAAATTTACCCAAGTTTTGCATGAGGGACCAAGAAACAAGCACAGCCTTACGTGTATCCAGTCCATGCCTTTGCTTATTCCAGCACAGCCACAACAGCCATGAGCCTTAAGAACACAGAAAGCGCGGGGCTGAACTGGCCCCAGCTAGAGAACTGCGGCAGACTGCTGTGTTACTGAGGGGTAGCTATGGCAGCAGTGCCCTCTTACTGTGCTCAATCTGCAGGGACAGGCTGGATCTTCAGGGAAAATGCACCCTGGTTTAATGCATCAAGCTGTACAATAATATATTGCTGGCTCTGTCCAGTTGGTAGGGTCAGATGATGCACTGAAAGACTTTCTCCTTGCTTTTCTCATTGCAAAAAATGTTTAACGCTTCAAGTATTCAAATTCAAAAGATCCATGTATTTATTTGCATACCAAAACCAGAATGCCAGGAATAATCGGAGCACTTGCCTGAGTTTAAAGGCAGACAAATTCATACCCCTGCTCTGAAACAAACAGAGCAGAAACTTGAATATGGATCCCTAATTTCTGATGTGGAATAGGTCCAAATTTTGCCAACTTTGCCTGTCTTTGGGAAGAATTTCCCATTATCTGCTGTTGGATAATTCACTTCTAAGTATTTATGAGGTCTCAGACATCAGCTTGATAGCCCAGTAGGCAGGACACTAATGAAGGAAAAGTAGGATTCACATCTTTGCTTCAAGAATAATCATGATGTTGGACAGAGCAAGGAATAACACGCTCTCACACTCTTTCATTCTAACAACAACAAAAAAATCCCTCATTAATTCTCTGTTTCGTTTTGTCCTTCAGAAACATTTCCCACAGAAGTTGACCAGTTCTGGTGCATTTCTAGATTGCATTTCTAGATTACATTTCTATCTTGTAGATCTGCATTTTCTAATAAATCCCACTGTCCAAAAATTCTTGAGGCAGCTTGTCTGTCTCCCTGTGGAGATGCAAAATTGTTCCTGGCAGATCTTAATGGGCTCTGCCAGTTAGAAGTTATTCACTGCCATAAACTGCCTGGGAGGACCATACCATGGAACCACCAGACCCAGTTGTCCTCTTTTCTTTACAATGCACATGAACAGTTCCCTTCAGTGAGCTGTTCATGGACGCTGCAAATCAGTGGGCACAGATCAGCATCCAGAAGTTGTCTGAACCCTTCCTTCCAAGAGGCTTGGCTTTGTATTTCCTGCCTTTGGCAAATTTCATCTCCCTTGAGTTGCCCAAACGTCATTTAACTTCAGTCCCAGTAATATTTTCTACAATATTCTGATTAGCCTGAACATTTTTATCTACAAACTCTGTACCTTACTATTAATGATCTGCAAAGGCAGGTGAGCCCAGATATCGATTGCCAGTCCCAGTAATGAAGGGGCACCTTGCTATTAACCTCTTTCCAGGGAGAATTATCCATTTATTTCCAGTCTTTTTATCTTATCTCTAACCACTTTTTAATCCATGGCAGGACTTTATCTTTCACCATATGGTTACTAACTTTCCTTAATAGCCTCTTGCTAAGGACTTTATCATCAAAAGCCTTTTTAAAGTCTAAATAAATTGTATCCACTGATTCATCTTGGCTCCTCATTTGCCTAACTATCTTCCAAGAAATCTCACACATTTACAGAGATAAATGACAAAAGATGAGCTCAATGGTCCATATCATAAATTCTTTGTCAGATCTTGCATAAAATCATATTTCTTCTTTTACAGTTTTGCAGCTATCTTTTGTAAGGCTGGACTGTAGCATTTCTCTATTTATTTTTAAAAATTCTTTATTCTCCCCAAGTCTAAAAAAATCCCCACAGCTTTTTATCTGTTTGGGATTTTTTTTGAGTAGAACTCATTCCCTGAAACAAGTAACCAATATATCAAATCTAGTTCAGCTGAAAGAAATGACAGACAAAAAATGCAATTAAACAAAGACAAGATCATGAGGAAGATATGTAAATATAATAGAAGCACAGATGTGTAGAGGTTTAAAAAATCTTCAGAAAGCTGTAGTTCTATGCAGTTCTGTAGTGAGGAATCCTCAGACAAGGGACAAGACATCCCTACTTAAAGCACAGTAAGTGCAAGGATAGCTGTGTGAAGATTTACTACCAAGTATTATGCAGAGAACGATGAAGTCTAAACATTGCCATCCAAGGGCTCAGTCATTCATTACTGTTATGTTTAGCAAATGAATTGCTGTTCAAACTGCATATTCCTATCTGGTTTTCTCCAAAACATAAGTTCTCTGTTTCAGAATGTGTCCCAAACCTTCTTTCTGTTCATCAGTCTGTTCTGTAAATAGCGATCTACCTTTGTGACATGAACACAACACATCAATGCTAAGTTACATGGTGAACTAAGGTTTAGGAGCACTTCATTACTAAAAGTGTGATATGTGAAGCCACATCAAAGTGTTGCTGCAATAGCATTGCTGCAATAGTGTCCCAAATGACAAAAGAAAAAAAAAACCTAACCCTTGATTACTTGGAGTCAGTGCCTTTCATAGAGAGCCTAGTGAACTTTATCGATGACTTGGAACATAATGCATTCCAGCCTTGTTGGACTGAAGTAGGAAAATACTGCAGAGAACCAACCACACCACATTCTGTGACCCAGGTGAAAATGTTTAAGGTTGGCTCAATCTCAACTGGCCTCAGCTGGAGGCTAAAACACTGGGACCACACTGACCACTAGAGTATATAGCCCTTAATCTGTGAGGGATTCGTAGGTAATGAAGACTTTGAACTGAACTCAAAATCTAAGGGGATGTTGTGGGACAGCTGTGAGGGGCCTACAGCCGGTGGTGTGGTTACAGAAACGATATTTCTGCTAATTTCCATGTGGATTTATAGTATGCCCTAATTTTAAATAAGTGAGTTACAAAAAAATCCATTTGGAAAGTCACAAAAATACTGGAAGTGCTGCATGGTAAAACAGGCTGCAGCTCCTTTGCTGAACTTGGAAGGAGGATGCCGGGGGGACACTGTCCTCTTACCATGCTCTGGTCCTGTGGCAATGATTACTCTAAATCCCTTGGGTTTTACTCAGAAACTATCAGAAAGTGCCTTTCCAGACAGAAATTCCAAACATGTTATTTACACAGGTAAGGTCTTATCTCTATATGAGACTGACTTCTTTCCAAAGCAGAGCTATTTACCATTCTGGGTAAATACAGGTATTTTTAGACTGTCTTATAAAGGCTGATCTTATCCTCTTCTGAATAGGTCAGCATGCCTTAAATTTGGCACCAGGTGACTAGAGCTGGTTAGAATGTTAGGTGTACATTTTGTCAGAAATAGATCTCTCCAACTGGAGGATCCTTCCAGGTCTGTGCTGTGGCAATGTTTTCTCATACTTCATGAGAAAAAAACCATTTACTGCATCATCATCATCCTCCTCATCACCCCTACCATCACCCTGGTACACTCTAAGTGGCTTTTCTGCAATTCCTGATGCCTTTTAAAAACCAGAAGAACTGATACAGTAGATTTCAGGACACATAAGCATTCAGGATTTGGTTTTATTTCAAGAACTTTATTTCAACTCCTTGCTGCACAACTGGGAGTGAAGCACTGGGCCTGTCCTGGACATGGCCTGAAACAATTTTTGATGTACTGCTGGTGTTAGATTTTTAGTAAAGATGATTCCCTGGAACAAGTATTTTACCTGTCATTTTCCAGTCTTCCAACTAGTGTCTCTGCTTTTCTGATTTTTGAACAGAAGTATAATATACTTTGGGATAGCCAAATAAGGCTCTGCCCAAAATGAGCAGTGACCTCTGGAAGTATCTTCAGTCTCCCTTCCATAGCCAGGTTGTTTTCAGAATCCAGTGACCCTTCCACAGACCATATCTGCTTATTTATTTAACTTAGGCTTCTCTTGGCTGCTTATTTGTGTTACCTTTCCAGTCATTTTCTTCAGAATATTTAATATGTTTAGTAGCAATTTTTATTTTTTGTGTTTACAGTCTTTGTGTTTTCCGGGCTACTTTTCTTCTCATATCTTCCTTCTTTGCCACCCCATTTATTTTCTTGCTTGTTCTTCCCAGTTTTAACCTTGGGAATGCAAATCTTCTTTGACTCTTTCTTAAGCCTCCATGCTGATTCTATGGATTTTAATTTCCGAGCTTCAAGCAGGGAGTTTCTAAGTTACTTCCTCTTTAAAAAAAAATCTGCTTCTTGAAGTTTAGTATCCCAGAGAGTATGGCTTCTTCATGTGTTCCTCTCCTGCAATGAAGCTGGAATTATTTACGTGGTAACCATTTCTCAGGGGTTCAGACACAATTTTTAGTCCTTGACAGGACTATGTCAAATGTTGTTTACATTAGGATACAGAAAACTCTGTTCTCTACACACGATTCCACTGCAGCTTTCACTGAACTAATACGGAGTTATTTTGGCTCCAGCCTTACTGCCTTCATACTCTTTTTCCTCTTCAGTACCACTTCAATGTCACTTCAGTTGCTCTTATTTTGAAGTCAGTACCTCACTCCTGCTATTATCCTTCACGATCTATGCTGCTTTTATATCCGTGGGTCCTCATTTTGTGTTATTTCTCTCCTCCAAGCAGTGCCCACGCAAAGCATTGCACACAGAGCTGCTCCCCCCTCTGCAGCCTGACTTGTCCTCCCTACACAGCTTACACGTAAAAAGTGTGGTATGCCTCTGATAATTCTCATCCCCTATGCTCAAAAGATGCCGTTTTTTCCTCCCGTGATACAGTCCAGATCACCCATTTTCACACTCAGCTTTCTTAAGCTGGTTTATAGGCACTTGTGCTTTTATTTCCCAACTATAAGATGACCTAGATGAAAATTGTGATCTAGTTAGTTGAAAGACCCTGTAAAGTCTTTTCAGCTCAGCGAAAGTACTTCCCATGACACTGCACCTCACTTTTATTTACCACTCTGCTAGTGTAAAATGTCCTTAAAATAGAATTTAATTTTAAACTGGGTTTAATACCTCTTTATATTGTCAAATTGATTTGAGAAGGCATTTATGTAACTGACAGGTGGATACATAGTTTTTTGTTTTGTTTTTTTTTTAAGGAACCACTCAATTTTGTTATCTGAAACATATTTGGAGTATATTTTAAACATTCTTTGCACCCAGACATAAAAGCACTGTCCTGATTCTACTGGATATTTTCAAAGCTTACCATAAATATGCATTTTACATTTGCTTATGGGTTTTTTTTCAGCTGTAACAGAAATAATTAATTTTGAGTTTGTCAAAACTAGCAAGAAATTACCACCTACCTTCCAAATCAAGGAACTTTTTATGTTTTCCAGTTGTTCAGTTGTGACACACGGTTGCAGCAGTCCTGTACCAGAATGGCCTGCATGGACTTTGAGAAACAAGCACAGTTGCTTTTCAGGATAGCTGGCTAAGCCTTTACCCCCTTTTTCATCAGTGCCTGATATTTTGTTGGTCTTCCTCTTTTTGTCCTTATCACACTTTCTTTACCATGGCTACTTAATGGCCTCTTCTCTTTTGTGATGTTTACTGGATGCTGTTTTCCTGAGAGGTAAATTAAGCTCTGCTTTTTTCACTATTAACTTCAAATGGTGATGTAAGACTAACACTAAATGTGCTGTAGCTATGCTGATGATGGCCTAGGAGTCTTGGTGGTCCAACCCTTTGATAGTGATTTTGAAATCCATTTGTTACATTACTTAAGACGTTTTTGGCTGGCATCACTCAACTGCAAGTGTTAATATTCTGCTCCATCACATCTTTCAGAAGGCATTAATTGATTCAGCCTCACTGTAAAACTGTGACAAGGTTCCTTCACAGATGGGGGAGTTTAAATTGTGGGAGTGTAACCATGACTAACTCAGACAGTAGGTCAGTGTCAGAGGCAGGATCTCTTGCTAAACCAGCCAGACTACAAGGAGATCAAGCCTCTATTTTTGTACATGGTATTCTGGGAAATGGCAATACAGATGAATTTTGGAGCTGGTGTTTACCTGTAGATGCATGTCTGCATTTCTGTGTTATTAATTGCACACTTCTCTGTGTACTCACTACATGCACGGTATAGATGAAAAGACCCCTTTCTTTGTGCTCTGTGCTCTCTTTCTCTGTCACTTCTTCATCAGGAGTTGTCTCTGCTGCTGTTCCTCTGAGTGTTGTCAGGGAGGCAGTGCCCTCCTTGCTGCAAGATCTGCATAATGAGTTCAGAAGAAGCTGAAGCTGGTGATGTTGTTGCCCTCTATACTTCTCTTCAGAAGGAGGAATATTCCATCAGTGCAAAGTGGTGACAGTACTGGAACTCCAGTTCTGGTATTCCTTCTATTCATGTCTCAAAGGTTTTGTTTTAGTAAGGCACTCCAGCATGGAGGGAGAAGGAAAGCCTTCCTATTTAGTTGCCAGTGCAGAATGTGCCCACTGACTGGTGCAGCACAGCTCTTCCTCCCATCAGCCAAGACAATAGTTTTTAATGTCTGGATTCTGCATGCAACACAAATGTGTTCATGCTCTTGCTCTGTCTCAGTTAATTTCTTTCCTTGAGGGAACAACAGGACAAATACTTTGATAAGTTGTTTCCTGGTTAGAAGTCTTTACCTGCTTTCACACAGTGCTTCCCTGTGACTGGGAACCCTTGTAGTCAGCTCTTCCAGCTGTTTGCCTAAATGGTCTTTAGGGAGACTGAAAGCAATGAACCAGGAATAGCAACATTTGACTTCAGCCATGTCCTATGGGAATTTAGTTATTACTCACTGGATTGGATCGGGAACATACCTTATACCAGGTACCTGCCAAAGGCTGCATGCCATGAACCTTCACAAACAGCTGGCACTGCTGTGCTCCTTGCAGAAGTAGGGCACTGGGTGACATGTTTGCTGTAATTAATACTGGGCTCCATACCTTTACATACCAATACTTGCAATGTCTGGGTGAAAAATTTCTCAGTTTAAAGTCTTGATATTTGTTTTAGCCATTTAGTGATCATGTGTCGTTGTGTTCACTACAAGCATAGATCCTGTCTTGTAGACAGCAGGGAAACTAATGAGGTTTGCTCATATTTGGGCACCATTACAAGGGGTTCCAGCAGTTTGGTTAAAAAGGGGAAAAAACCATGAATTTTAAAGGAAATGGAGAGAGTGCATCTCAGGACTGCATATATGAGTATTCAAGGTTTTTAAAGAAGGCTCTTTATTGCCAAGACTTACAGCATGCTTGCTCATTTAAGGAAAGCTCAGTATAACCAGGTATTGGTTTTGCCCTAATCCACTTTTTTAGTACTGCATGTTTGGCAAAACTTTAGGGTCACATTTTTCATTTACATACTCGAAGTCATTAGGCTGTTTCTATTTAAGAGCTCATTTTTTTATGCAGCCCTTCATCTCTATACAGAATATCTTGCCAGTCATGTACAAAAATGTTAAACTCTATCAAACATTGGCATTATTTTGATGTATCCTCAGGTGTTCTACTTGATTGAGACTGTACTCAGCTCTTGCAAGAACACTCCACGTCCAATTTTAGTCTTAGCACCACAGTGTACTTTGAGGTGTAAATCTGTCAGGTATCCAAGCACAGCAGGATACTTTGACAGTTTAAACCCAGCTCTCCCCAATCAGCCTTATGAATAATAAAAAGCAGAATGGCCTATTCCAGTTTTGTTCATGTAAAGGCAATGACTTAGTCAACAGAAAAAACTGGAGGAGAAATCAGAACTGAACTCTGAGGAAAGGGAGCCTAACGGTTTCATCTCCAAAAGAATATTCCAAAGTAAATAAATTAGTATTTTCCAAGACCTTTTATTGAAAAGAATTTCCAGCCTGAGAGATTTCATTGCAGCATTGAATGAGAGGTGTTGGGTTCCTTTGCATCTTCTTGAAGAGCAAAAAGGATTTATAAATCAGACTTCTGGGAATTGTTATCTCACAGCTTCTTCTAACAAACACAACAATTTGTTTTAAAGGCTTTCACCAAAGATGTCATAAGTGGTAATCCCTATGTTGTAAGTGGGTACTTAATGTGACTTAACTTAATGCTGATGATGCAAAGCTATTCTCCCCCAAAGCCCATTAAGAACATCCAATTTTCTGGTAGACTAACACTCCTGCTTACTATCATAGAGATAAGTGACTGTTTAACCAGGACAATAAGGAATACTTTCAAACCAAGGCTGCAAAACTGAGTGGCCACAAAACTGTTCTTTGTGAAAGTTCAGACTTTGAATGCAAATGTCACAAGCTGAGTTTTTTTCTTTTTAGGAGTAGCTTGAATTTCTGTGTGTACAGACATATACATACAGGCACTTTGCATCATCTCAAAGGGTGTACTGGTGAATATCATTATTTATTATATCAGTAGGCATGGTCTAGTAAGAAAAAGGCCAGTGCAAGCCATTTGTGTAAATTAAGTAAAGAAACCAATAAATAATGAGGTTTATTTTATGTCTCTCTAAAGTGCAGGTAATTCTAACAGTTCATCCAAGATAATGCTTCTCACACCACGTGCTTTTTGTGCATTCTGTACAAGCAGAATGGCACAAAAGAAATATCTCTGGCATAGTTAATAAAACATGCTGATAGTAATATTTGAAAAGCTTCAGGATGCAAAGTAGAAGCAAAGGCAAACTTTTCAGGAGCTTAAGGCTGCTCACTTGGGTCTAATATAGACTTAGCACTTTGCAGGTCAGTGGCTCTGCTATTTGTCTCTGACCTAACAGATCTGGAGTTCTTCACATCAAAACCAAGTCTTGCTGAGCTGAGATCAAACGTGTTAAGGTAAGGATCTTGCTAGTGATTTATCGTGCCAGGGAGGGTGATCAGGCCATAAGGGGCCACTGCAAATGAAGCTGACATTCCAGCAATTTCTCATGTGTAGTTATAAGGTAATTTTCTCAGGCAGAGCTTTAAGTCAAAATAAATTTGCTTATTGTATTTTTCTGTGTTGTCTATAATGTCTGAAATCCTAGAAGGAATATTTATTTATGCAGCACAGCTAATTTGTAAGTAAGAAATTATTCCTGGTGATGAACATTTAAAATGGCAGTTACCTACAAGGGAGATTAAATTCTTCCAAATGGCAGAACATATTTCCCATGTACAGATTAATAGCTCACACTGTTTTCTGTCACACACAAGGCACACACAAGACTTGCAATGCACAAACAATGCAAAACACAGGAGAACTACACAGAGTAATATGAGTCTTGTTTGTACAAACCCCTCCTCATTCCCACCATTTCAAATGAGTGCTTGTGGAACAGTTTCCAGGATCAAGTTCTTAATAGCCACAACTTCATTAAAGCCCAGTGACAGACCAATAATTGATTATGTAAACAAATACTCCTCCTCTCCACTCTCGATTTAGTGGATTTAAAAATTTTTTTCATTATTTCATTTTTTAAGGTGCAATAAGTGACATCAAGGATCATACTCCATAAAAACCCCTGCCATCCTTACCCAACTCATCCAGTGATGGCTTGTCTTTGTAATTAGTGAAAATGGAAAGCACAGCTAATTTTTTAGTCATCCTGGTTTCACAAGCAACGTTTTCTGATGCAGTTCAAGAGAGTAAATGTTCTTCTCCAGCAATTAAAGAGTCCTGCTGATGAAAGGATAAGTAAAGCTTGGGAGCTTAGTTTCTTAGGAATACATGTAATATTACCTGAGCTATGTTATTGCTCCTGTATTGTTCTACTAAGAGCAGACAAATTCTTCATTAACTGAAAAAAGTAAAAATTACTTTGAGGAAAGTCTTTATGTGCTGCAACAAAAGTTTTTTCCCACAGGTTTAATAAGGCAGCCAAAAGGAGTAAAATGTTTGTGGTGGGTATAGTTCAACAGACAATACAATCTGAAATTTCTTCTCTTTAGATTAATTTTCTTGAACAACCAGGCACAACATAATCCCTTTAATGAGAGTGAATTGAAATAACGGATGCTGTATCAGCATGTGGCACAGTGAGAAACTAAAATAGAAAAGGGTATCATCACAGTTTGGCAGCCTGGGTTTTGTGCAGGAAATACTTGGGGGGGAGGAGGAAAGTAAGCACGCTACTGCATGTTGCTAAGACTTATTTAATCTTCTTAACTAATTACTCACACTTCCTAATTCAAAATCATACAAACAAAAATGTTTAGATAAGCTGGGAGTTTTTTCAAATGGGTACCCCCTACAGCTTAGAAAACAAACATGACAGGTTTCTCCTGTCTGATGTGCTGCCATTTGCAGAAGAACAGACCCAACTCCCAGAAACACAGAAGACTAATTAAGACAGGAAGACAGGCAGGTCAAACATTTGGTGTGAGGGATGAGGGACATAGGGGAGAAAAAATCATGTTACATTCCACTTTCACAGCAGACTGATGGGAGGCTTGAAGCCTTTCTCTGATTCCATTTGCTGCTCAGAGACGTGGGATTCCTCCAGTTTCTCCTCCCATCACACCCCTTTCCTAGCCTACCATTCCCTGTACTTCTTCTATCTGTGAGCTGGCTCAGTGGGGGACTTGCCCTCTCTGCCTTTAAGCACCTGAACCTCCAGGTGAGCAGAACAGGGCAGCAGCCCCTGCAGACAGCTCCTGCTTTGCCCTCTCCTCCCACCTCTCTGGGACTGAAAAGAGACCGAGCTCCTGCCACCATTAGGGCTCCATCACGGGAATCCTCCTCCAGCTCATGTCGGCCACACTGAAGCCTGACTTAATTTACACAGGCTGAAATGTCACCGAGCCTTGGCGTATTCACCTCTTTCAAACACGGCTTCTGGCCCAAAGTCCACTGGTATGAAGCACTGGCTTTAATTTTGGTAGAGTTGACTCAGGTCTTGCTACTTGGGATTTACACCCAGAGGAGACAAATACCCTCTGGTCTTCTCATCAGGCACCTACCCTTGGCACAGAACTGGGCTTGCACAAACAAAACTGTACCAGAGCTGGCTGCACTGACAGCTAAACCACTCACTTCTTGGGCATTTTATTTCTGATTCCACTTTTTTAATCCTCCTGCTGTCCTATGTTTGTAAAGGTTTAAAATTCTCCAACCCTCTCAGTACACTCAGAAGTTTGCCCTCTAGATTTCTTGAGTGCAAATTCAAGCTTGAATTTATGAAGGAAAGCCCCATTTATGGTATACCACGTCCAAAAACTATGACATTACCCAATCAGGCTCTGAGGTCCAAATGAGAGTTTAAAAAAGATGAAGCACCCCACAGCACATAGAGCTTTAGAACAGAGCTCTCTTTCCTTTTCAATTTTTTTTCTTTTTTTTTTTTTTTTCTTTCTTTTTCTATTTTTTACAGTGTGGAGGGTGTGAGTAAGGAGAAAGAAAGACAACCAGCAGCCAAAGAGGAAAAAGAAAAATCAACATGTTCTGGTTTTGTTTGGCCTTTCAGACCTCACAGGCTCTAGAGCATGTGTCAAGTTTCCAGTGAAACAGCTTTGTTTCCCAGTACAAACATGCCTCTGGAGGCTGTTGCCACTGATTCCTTTTCCTCAGCTGGGGCCTGATTCAGCTCCCACTGAAACCAGCTGAAACCTTTTGTTCTACTCTGGACCTCTTGTAGCTGAAAACCAGCTATGCCCACGAGAGCTTGCTTGCCCAAATACAACTTGGTGCAAAGTTGTTTCTGTACAGTTCCCTGTTACTCTCATACAATTGCTCCTCCACAGCTGAAAGGCATCTCAGTGTAGAACCCAAATCAGGGTAACTTCTGAGGGTGATTCTGCTCTGGGCTAATGAACAACATGGGAATCACCTGTGCTGAGGTGCTGGGCCAGCCAGGCTGCCTTGGCTCATGCGGGGGTATCCCCTGAAAGCAGCACAGCCACTGGCACTGCCCAGAGAGGCTCATTCATGGCTCACAAGCAGGATTCTGCACTGCCCCCTCCTTGGGGAGGTTGGCCTTGAAGCCCATTACTCACCTTTTGTGAACTGCCAGCAAGAAACTGAACTTGCTGACTCTTGCTGGTCACTTGAACAATCCTCTTAAAAATAAAATTAAATGGCACTGCTGATTCATCTCTGGTCGTTCAGCCAGCAGACTGCTGGCATTGGCTTTTGCTTTCCTAGTACCTTCTTATAAACCAGGTTTTTGCTGATTCCATAGCCAGCTGTTGGTTTCCAGTCACTCCCAGGAGTGCCTCACAACACACTCTAGAATGTGAGAGATTTGCTGTATCAAGACAGCCATAAAAGTGAAGGAAAACAAGGCCTGTGAAAATAAACAAGCTGCACCTCTGATTGGCAATCCCACCTAGTTCATTCCCTTACAATCGTACTAATCATTAGGACTCTTGAAATGTTTCCTAAGGAGAGGAAATGAAGTTGCTGAGATGGGAAAGGATATGAAATTTCCTGACCAGACTGAGGCACAGGTGCCCGGTATCTGGGATGTTATGCAGTATTTACCAAGGGAAATGCTGCTGCTGGATTTTTTGCATGCCTCTAAAATTGTTGTCCGTCCCCCCTCAAAAAAGAAGTGCCATTATGCACTTCCTGGTGCCTCCAGCTCTGAGAAGATGCTGAGGGCCAAGCAGCTGTGATTCTCTTATAAAGTACTTTGGCATCTGATGCCCCCTCCCCCATCCCAGCAGATTTAATGTCAAAAGCTCTCTAAGGAAAAAGCCACATATGAAAAAAAGATCTTTGATGGAATGAGACTATAACCAGCTACTAAATCAATTGAGTTAGGAAATTCCCATTCCTTCCTCCATTCATCCAGAACCAAATCTCCTGTGGGAAGCCATTATTATTTGGATGTTAAAATCCTCTTCCTGTACCAAAAAACATTTCTAGGAGCTGCAACAACACAAAAACCTTGTTTATTAAATCCATGGGAAAATAATTCTACCTCCAAAGAACTGAATGCTGGGCCACTGTCTGTGCACTGCCTGAAGTTCCTAGTTAAGCAGCTGGGGAGCCTGAAGAAAATGTCTCATGACATCATCACTAAGCAATATCGAATTAAGAATGTAGATCATCATTTCACTCACACATAATTTGAGAACATTTTCAAAAAAGGAAATGAAAAGTTACATTGTTACCACCTGTGTTGATTACTCTTATGAATTGAGAGAGTCCAAAATCTTTTTTTTCCTCTGTATGTTTTAAGGAAAGGCGATACAAAAAAAGAGACAGTGAGCATGCAGGAATCCCCAGTGAATACAAAAATCAGTTCCATTTCCCAAATCCAGGGCTAGCCCCTGGCTCAACAGCAGAGGGAATTTGAAGTACCATGAAACTAAAGCTCCTTCAACTAAGAGCTGCAAGGGAAGTATTAGTTCTGTGCTTTATTTTAATTAATTATATTTATACACACATTGATAAAGATAGTTGTTTAGTACTTCCTTGCTGGTAAATAGTGATGAAAACACAAAATACGTTTTCTCCCTGGTCTAAATTTTGCCATTGCTGCACTGCAGATCAGAATGTCCAGCCTGGGCTTGTACACATCCCTTCCTCTTTGAATAATTATCACTCCAATTACCTGCATGGTTTGAAATGATCATTAAGTTGCTAATTATTACTAAGCCAGTTGGGATGGATGGCTACTGAAAAAAAAATTGTAGTTATTTGCAAAGCTAAATTTGCTTTATGTTATACTAAAAACATTTACTCTTGGCTTGATTTCAAAACTGATGAGCATCCAAAATGCTATTGAACTCGGCAAGTAACGCTTGTGAAAGGAAGGTCTTGTGCAAAATGCAATGTATGATTTTCTTCCAACTACATGCCAGCAGTTTCAAAGTAACTTGGAATTTTTACATGGTAACTTTGGAGTTTACTTTTCCTTTGTATACTTTTTGGTATGATGAGGTATCTCCAAGGCTCTGAACAGTCACTTGACCTGTAGGATGAGTCAGATTGATTTCTTGATCAGCCCTGTGGAACTCTGTCAACAGAGGCCATATGTAATTAGCCACAGGCAGGATTTGAATCCAGTGAATATGTGGTGGGACCATCATCTTGCAAAGTTCTAGCAAAAGATCTGTGAGAACGTGTGTGTATGAGCAAGAGGTTATTGTCAGTACCTCTGACAATACAGGAGGGATGTGACAGTTCTCTTTAGGAAAATCCATGCCCTTTGCATCTTTCATTTGGAAAGGAACAGAAATTGCCCAGAGATCTGTGTGATTCGATCTCATGAGAATGATGACACTCCAAGGGGCATCATGTTCACAGGGGCAACTGGGAGCTTCCACCCAGGCCTGTCAAAGTGCACTGTGTGGAACAGCCCCTCCCACACCCCAGCAGCTGCACCCCCAGCTCCCCTGCTGCCCTGCTCTGCTGGCCCCTTTGGCACCATTGGGGAACAAAACTATTTGGTTTCCTCCTTTGCCCACTGCACACCGAGCACAGCCAGACTCCTCCCTGGCAGGAGGCATTGGCTGCTCTGCCACTTGGGTTTGTTCTTGGCTAAATCGCTGCACTGACAGGGACACCTCAGTACAGCGGCAAAGTTGGCCTTTTATCTTCTTGCTCTGACATTACTGCCATTACTGCTTCTGCCGAGAGTAAATGGCAAACAAAATGTTTGTGTATTCCAAGATTTTTCAAGTGCTCCCTTCTTCCCTTTGCCTTTTGGCACAATGCTATTGATAGCACCCAACAGGCCAGATTATTTAACTACCACAATACCACATAGCAAATGCATGACACACTATAGACTTTTTCTTCTCCCTACTGCATATCACAAAAGGTAACACTAGGACTCAAACAAAAACAAATTACCTCAGTAACTCCTGGAAAACTCAAGTGGTTAATCAGTTACCTTTTATTTACATATATATGCTTAATGCTGAATTAAGTTGTAAAAACCAAAGGCTGATTTATAGCCCCAGTCAGCCTTAATTAACATTGATTCCAGGGGAATAGTAAATGTGAATAGCCTTCACAATTGAGGTTGAACAATGAACTCACTGGGTGTTGTCCAATTTGTAGCATGATTTACATGGAAGCAAGCCCTTCTTTTTCTAAGGTTACCCCTTTTTATCTGGTGTTTAGGATGGGTTATATATAATCCATAGATAGGAACATTTGCTGTCAAATATTCTCCCTGATTTAGAGGTAGCCTTTACCATGGTCACTATAAATAAGGGAGAAAAAAACCCAATTTGAGGCTTTGCAGGGATTCCTTTTTCTTGCAATGTGTCATCGCTTCTCCATTTCATGGCATTTTTACGAAGTGGCCATAATGAAAGTCAGATTAAATGTACAGGATATATACATTTAATCAACAGCCATTGGAGTCAGTAGTGCTGGAAGAGTTATAAAAGCCCCTGTGAATGCAAATTTATTGCAAAAGAATCTGCGTCTCTGTGGTAGGAATATCTGCTGAATGGTACTACCTGACACAGAACACCTAAAACTTTCAAAAGTGAATTATTTAAGTGTAAGTCTTTGCTTGTAAAGCCACCAGCTGCTGGATTTCAAGACTTGAAACTGTTCCAAAACATGGGACTAGGTACTTTATTTGTGCACTAGAGTAAATACTCTGATTTTACTGCCAATTTAAATGTGCTCAGTTTACAGTAATGAGCTTGTATAGGCAATACCTTGTTTATAGAAAGTGGAACAGGAAGAAACTAACATTAACCATTAACAGTAGCAATTTCTCTTGCTTTCAGCTCTAACTTTATGCCAAATAGATCCTTCCCATGTCCTATCTGAAATATTTACTATTACTGTTCTTTTTCTAAGTCAGTGGGATAAATGGAGCATTCAATAAAATCATACAGCTTTTCCTTCCAGTCAGCTTGAATTGCAGCGCTCTTTTGTAATTCCACTGCACTATTTCTCATTCCTATGGTGAAATGTATTTCAAGAACAAATATATGTCCTGTGTACTAGCAAACCTGATGATAGGTGTTAATCCCAGCAGAATGGAGTTAACATTTTAAAATCTATTTTAAAAACAGAACACACCACTTCTCTAAGGGAAGTATACTGAATTGTGGCAGCCACGATTTCTCAGGTTCTTGTACTCAACCAAACTGCTTTATTCTTTCAATGCAGCTCACACAAGAAGCCCATGTGTTTATGTACATCCTGTCACCTTAAACAAACATGCTTACATCTTCTCTGGCCATCTGCTCCTGAAGCTGGAAGTTTTCTCCCTTCCCCTCTCTCCTCAGCATCCCCTGACACACTCACTGGGTGCAGAGTTAACTTTGAGAAAACTCAGTGGAAAGCATGAGGTAAATTCCTTCTTCCACACAGGTCACAGATCTCAGTGTTTCTTTGCTTCACTTACAGTCTAAAAGTGACAATGATACACCAGAGGATTTTGGCTTATGGCATTGGTCACTAGAGATCGTACTGGTGATTCTTTCACTATCTCATTTTGGGTTAGCTCCAGAATGTCCTAACAGGGACCAGTACTTGGGTTTGCTGAACAGTGTCATCACTGAGCAGGAAGACACCAGCACAGTCTGAGGAGTTCACAGTCCAAGGATGCAAACACAAACAGGTTCAGGATAAAGAGGGCATGCAAGGAAAGCAATGGTAGTGGTGTAGTAGGTCCTGAGTTCAGCAACCTCTGAAAACCTAAACAGAAGGGGCAAGAAGGAATAAAGAAAGGACAGACTCTGGAATGGAGGTAGGGGCACATAGCAAAGAGGCTGAAGTCTGAGGCATAGGGAAGATGAGGAAACACAACAGAAATGCATGCACAATAGCAAAAGCACATGAATTGTTGGTTTCTGTGTACAGTTCTATCAGCAGGGCCTTTTCCAGGCGGGCACAGGTTTCTCCCACACATGGCCACAGTGAGCTGGACACGAGTGAGCTCTGCAGCAGGAGCTGAGACACTGCAGTTACTGTGGCACCGAGCCTGAGCTAACAAGCCCTGCTGGGAGGAACACAGCTACAGAACTTCCAGTTGGCTTGGAGAATAGGTTTGAGCAAGCTCATGGCTGGTAACTGAAAAGTCTACAGAGGTATTTTTGCCTTCATGTGTATAAACATGGGCCAGTTTCTCTCACCTGTGTATCTCTGATTGGAACTGAGACTCCTCAAGTTTTCAAAGGGTCCCTGTCTTTATAAACACAGCTCTGTATGCAAAAAAAACCCCAAACAACCAGGTGGTGAACATTCCTTCTCTCTGCGTGTGAACTCCTGCTTTCAGTGGAGTCAGGGGGAAAATTCCTGTGTATTTCAACGAGGCCAGGACATCCTCTTACACATTTAAAGTTGTATTTCATGGAATCCAATAAAAATACATTGATATCTGGACTCCAAGGAACCCAAATGGTGCCTGGACTTTTTGAACACTTTCATTCTTAGATTTAAAAGACAGAAAGAGTCTGAATACCTGTAAAACTTTTTGTTCAGTCATTTTCATGTAGTGACTTCTTTAATACTTGCTAATAAATCCTGTTCTTAAAAGTCATTCAGCAGAAAATAATGGACGTGTATGCAGCTACCAGTAAAAATCTACTTTAAATAAACTCATTTGTCATTACCTTTCTCAAGACAGCTGTTGTCAGCACCATTACCATTTAAATTTGTTTTGCCCCTGACAATTAAAATATCAACACTGAGAGAATGTAACAATTTCCATTGTTCCTAGCAGATAAGCAAGTTAGTTTTGTGCTGCAAGCCGTCACTGTAGCCATAATTAACTGACTGTGTATTGAAGAACTGTGATGTTTGAGATTATTCAGCCTTGACTGGGATGTATCAGTGACTAAATGTTTACTTACTGAACTGAGTGATTACTCCAAATCCTTGTCTTGTCTCCAGCAGTTTCAAGGCTTTTTCTCTGATACAGCTATTTCTTTTTTTAGTTTATTTGTTACAGTTTTTGAACCAAATTTTGAACATCAACCAATGTTTAGACTTTGATGTTGCTTCTATAATGACACTGCTGTAGAATACAGAAAGACATCAGGGGCTGACCTCAGACTGAACTCTTGAAAACTGTAATTTTCACACACAAAAATAAGTTTCAGTTCTTTTGTATTAGAATCTGCAGCTTTTCTCATGAGTTTGTTGTTATATACATTGCTGTTTGCTCATGCAAGAGATCTGATGGCTTTTCTTCCTTTTCTAGATTTTCATCAATAATGAGTGGCAGAATTCTGAAAGTGGAAGAATATTCCCAGTATATAATCCAGCAACAGGAGAACAAATCTGTGACATTCAGGAAGCTGACAAGGTAATTATCCCATGAATGGCTATATGTTTAATGTATAAATTAAATATATAACAGATAATAGAAATGTATAAATAGATCAAAGCAACCAGTCCAGAATAGCACTGTTGGACAGTTCATCATATGACTAAGGTTGTATAACAGCAAATTCCATAAGCCTGCTTGTGTTATTTACCTCGTGTCTTCAATTTTCTTCTTCCTTCTTCCCAGGTTGATACGGACAAGGCAGTGAGGGCAGCTCGGCTGGCTTTTTCCCTCGGTTCCGTTTGGAGGAGAATGGATGCCTCAGAAAGGGGCCATCTTTTGGATAAGCTAGCAGACTTGGTCGAAAGGGACAGGGCAATTCTTGCTGTAAGTGGCACAAAAAATCAGTAGTCAAATCAGTTGCCAGTTTTACATTCTGAGAGCAAATTCATTAATGAATGGGTTGATATGAATTGTATGTGAAAACCACACGCAGCTTCCTGGCTGAAATAGCTCTGTCCACTTACAACATGGTGCAAAACCCATAAAAGCCAACAAGAAGCTTCCAGTGGGCTCAGATCAGCTTTAAATTGGATGTCACCCAAAAGCAGGGGTGTGCACACGTGCGTACCTGCCAGGCATGCCTGTGTCTCTTCTAGCATACGAAGTGGCAGGTTGGGATGATTTGTGCAGGCGGGAAGGGAAGGGTAAGTGAGGTGCTTAGGGACACTCAGCTGGTGACACGACTTCCAAGTGCGGCTCCGTTGCACTCTGGGATGAAGCCATCGGAACAGTGGCATTGTTAATGTTGTTTTCCGCATGTCAAGTGCTTTGAACTAAGCCCGTGAACATCTTAATTCCAGCTTTGTCAACACTTAAATCATCTTACCGCCGGCAGATACTGTAAAATCGCCGTGGGGAGAAGGAAGTGCACAGCAAATCAAGTTTACTCTGCCTGTCATTTAATTTTTACTTCTGGAGCCAAGTTCTTTACTGAGTTGCACTGCAGGCAGTGCCATTAATTGCTCTTGGGGATATAAGTCAGCACAGAATTAGGCCTCCATTCTTCTCTATAGAAACTCATTTGATGGTTGGTGTGTTGCACACAGCCGTCCTTTGCCCATTCTTAATGATTTCTATTAGACAGCTATTGAGAATGAGTTAAGCTACTCAGCATCTTAGGATATTTTATTGGATTTCTGCTAAATGATCTTAGGAACCCCTAAGAGGATAGCTTATAAGATACTTTTAAAAATAGGAATATTAACTAAAAAATAAAGACATTCGCTTGTTAATTTATGAGCTTCCCTAGAGGAAAGTTTGTTTATTTGATGGCAATAAATAAACTGGCTGTACAGTATAGATATCTCAGACCTCAGCAGGAGTCTTGGCAACCATATAGAGAAATTTTTATATTCACATCAATTATATAAAGAGGGATGTGTCCATTCTTCTCTTTATGGATTCAGATCATTAATACAGGGCTACAAGGAGCCCCTTCTCAGCTGTTATCATTAACATAACAGAACCCAGTTTGACAGGCATTTTTATCTTGGCTCCTGATTAAAGCAATTCAGCATTTATAGATCTGGACCAAACACAGTGGCTATTAGGTTCAAAGTACACAAAGGCACATGTACATGCATGTGGATACACACATAAATCCACAAGACAGACAAACAGACAAACACATAAACACACATATATATTCTTAAAATCATAGCCATTCCAGAATACTCCAGAAGAAACCAGTTTGGGTTTTTCAAGAAAAATACTTTTTGTTCACATTTGTGAAAAGAAGTAACAAAGGGGATCAGATAATTGTTCTGAACCTTCTGGGTAAAAATTACACCAAGGTGCAACTGATTGGTCTTCATTAAAATCTTTGTCATGGTTCAAGAGCTGTTAAGATGGTGAATAGTTAGGTACAATAGTCCAAAAATGTTACTATACTTACATCTCTTAACTTCTTCTTGTCCTGCAGACTATGGAATCACTGAACAGTGGCAAACCATTTTTGCAAGCTTTCTATGTAGATCTCCAGGGAGTCATAAAAACCCTGAGGTATTACGCTGGTTGGGCAGACAAAATCCATGGAATGACCATTCCTGTAGGTAAGGGGAATTAAAGCACAGCTATGCACCTAAACCTTCTCATTGCCAGACTAAAGCTTAGTAGCTCACAGCTTTGTGGAAGGCAGAGGAGGAGCCTGGGTTGCTCCTACAGTGTGTAGTGTGTTGCTGAAGCAGATGTTGGAAAGTCAGCAAGGGCAGGACTGGGTGCACTGCTCTTGTTCTGCCCCACATGCACATGTGAGGAGGGCTTGGTTTCTTTTGCATGTGTTCATCTGAGAAGGAGACAGCTCAACACCTACATTTAAATATTGATACACGTATAAAAATGGATGAGGTATAAGCCTGAAAAATGCTTTGGAACTCATGAAAATAGTGTTGGGTGCCTGTTTAAGAAACAGTATCATGCATACCATGCATAGATCTTGTTTGTATATGTCTTCTTACTGCTTATGCAAATAATTTTACCTTGAACTAACACTGGGTCTAACTTAATTTATAAGTTAGTGTATATTTGAGAGTGTTCTTAATGTTACTATAGGGAACTACATACATATGAGATATATTTTGTTATAGATGCTTCTTCAAATTATTTGGTGGGATGAGTTTTATACTTTATATATGTGAGATAAACCTTCATGCATGCTAGGAAATTATTATGTTCTTATTCCTTTGCTAAAGAGATGTGAAAAAATCCTCACCATTATTTGTATTTAACAAGTCTCTTCCTCCTGCCCCTCCCTCCCAGCTGTTGAACAAATACAGGCTGCATTGTCTGATGCAAACAAATTCATTTGCAGTCTGGACTAGATGTACCAAGTGCTATAATTACACAACATGGCAAAATAGCAGAAAATTATTTTATGTAGGTGCAGTCATTAAGATAAGTGTACTCATCTTTCACCTGCATAAAATAAATCTCTGGAAAAACATTAAGGAAAGCAAACATTCATTATGTGGATTGTTTTTTGGATTCATGGTGCACGTGTTCATTGCACATGCATGTTTTTCCACTTTACCCAGTAAGGCCAGGAGGGCACAGTCAGGAGTAAATGCCTGTTGCTGTTGCCCAGCTATTTCCTGGTGTTCACACAGGGGTGTGACACAGTATCTGCAGTGCACTCGCTCACCTCTCCATAGCAAAACACCAAACTACTCAAGTGAGGCAAGCAGATAAAGTGAAAATGTGCCTCCAAAGTTTTCAGAAGGGAAACATCATGTAACTCTTCTTGCAGTGTTACTCATTTTCAAGTTTCATCTTAATAAAATTGCAGCATGCACTGACTGGTGTTTATCTTCACTATCTTATTTTCACCAAAGAAATGACAATAATAATATTTCAGGTGTAGACATTCCTGCAAGGAATCAAAGTTTTCCACAGTCATTTAGGCTGAGATTCATAAATCCCAGTTTTGCTGCTTGCACTTCACATTTAATCATACAAAAGTGCAGACTACACCATAAATTCATGTATTCAGCAAATTTCCTGTTCCCTAATCTCTTTCTCCCTGGTCAGTGAATGCCTCCTTCTCACTCTTTAGCCCCACAGGTACACAGAAACTAGGTCAGCCACCAAAAGGCACTGCCAGATTAGGGAGAATAAATATTCTCTGCTTATTCTTGGTTTCAAGTACCTTATAGGATAAAACCTGATTTTTTTTCAGTAAGGTGGACTATGATGGATGAAAAGAAGGCACATTTTCAGCATGCCTTCTTCAGTGCAAACTTTGTGCTAACACAGTTTTCAGTAGTACAGAATCATAAGTCCATTCACAGATTTTCAGGGGATCAATTAGTTCTTCTTCATTTAACACTTCTCTTTATTCCTCTGCTTTCACACCATAAATCTGTCATTCTCATGAAGCCATTTTAGGGCAAAGCCAGTGTTAAAAAGCAGTGCTCTTTATGTTCACTTACCATCAGCTCACCAAAGATAAGACAACAAAACTAAAAAAACCCCACTATAAAATCTTGTTTTCTATTCAATGTTCTGATAAGTCTGAAACCTCCCAATCTTTTGTTGTTGCTGTTTTTGTTGAAGTTTTCCTGTAAAACAAAAATAGGCAATTGATAGACAAGTAGAAGAAGTGTGTTTTACAGTCACATTCCTTTTGGCCCCAGAGCTACAAAACCTTCAGACTGCCCTTTGCTTGCTCCCATGCATAAAGCCTTGATGATTTAAATTAAAACAGAATGAGGCTCGACCAGAAACTGTTAAACTAATAAACTAAATGCAAGCAGAAATGTATCTTTAAAGCAATATATGCTATGATATAGTTTAAAGAACCAATTCAGCTCTCCTCACCCACTTGTTGGCTGTGTCCTGCTATATGAGGCATGGGACTGCATTATGGTTGTTATGCAAAAAAATATCTGTGCTGGAGACTCCTGATGGAAATCTGAGCAAACACATCTGTGGAAGATATTGCTGTCCCAAAGTGAGATCCCTGGATAAATGGGACTTGCTTTCTGATTAAAAAATGAAAGTCTTTGAGCCAGGTGCTAAGCATTTGCAAATTGATCTTGCCCTATTAATATCAGTGAGGACTGAAGAATGTCAGTTTACTTCAGCTAAAAATATTAAAAATACGCTTTTAACACAAAATTTTAGATTGGATGTGGGATCAGTGTCAGGTCCCTCTCAGGCAATGTTCTTCTGGCGGCCAGCTAGTAAAGGTTAAGAGTAGCAATAATCAGCCACAGCACCTTAGAATAAGGGTCATTATCATGACTTAAAACTCTCAAACATTTAAAAAGTCTCCTGTATAATTTCTAAGCATAAGAGACCTTTCTATGGTCACTGTTTAGAATAATGGAATTAAGCTAATTTAATCCTTGAGCTATTTTGTCATGGTAACAGCTTGTTCTACATTATGGACAGGGTGGCTCTTAGATCCACCTTTGGCCTGTCCAGAGACATCCAAAGCTTCTGAATAACTTCAAGTCATATATGTTCCCAAAGATATTGTTAGAAAGCAACCTCAAAAATCCCATCTTGACAGAAAATCTGTGGATGATGAACTTTGGAAGTAGGTGTCAAAAAGGGCAGCTGTCTAGAGTCTAGTGGGAGACAGCAGGGAGAGCAGCTCTGCATGGGAGGCACCGCTCTGCGGAAAGAACGTTCTGCCTACGCTGGGCAGAATTAACCACCATTTGTCTGCCTTGGCAAGAGGTTCAGGTTATCTATAACTCTGTGTGATGAAGCACGCAGACATGTGGCAGTGATTATGCAGTGACAATCTAAAGTCAGACAGTGCTAATGTAACTGTGTTACTGTTATGTTGCCACCATCCTTCTGGCTGAGAACCCACCTCTCACAGTACTACCAAGTACAAGCTGGTATTTTTAGCTGACTCCTCTGTGTTCTTCTTGGGCACTTAGACAGTTTTGCTTGTATATACTTCTCTGTATTTTGACTTCACTTCTGTTGGATCTGGTGAATCTTCTTATGGTCTGTGAACCACTGCTAGCATCTGTGAAAGATAACCTGGAAAACCAAACTGATCATCTCATTCTGTGACACAAATATTCTCATCTTCACTGGGGAGCTGTCAAACATCTGGAGATCAAAATGTTACAACGATGTTTTGTCAATGCAGTGCAAACCAACTGATAAACTATTTTCTTCTGCCTTTTCCTGAATGTCTTTTCTCTCTTTCCCTCCCTCCTTTATTTTCTCTGTTCTGTCCCTGTCTTGGTTGCAGACTATTATTACCTTTCTCATAATTATTCTGTATCTGGCTCCCAGCAGACATATTAGCTACTCTAGCTCAGGTTTCTGCTGAGCAAATCCTGTAAAGTAGATGGATAGAAATGAGCAGACCTGACAATAAGTTACTTCTAATCAAATTCAAGTTGAAGTCTTTTCTTAAACCCAAGAAACTTTAAGGATTAACCTGTTTATTGTTACCAGATATATCTTAGAGGATATTGCAGCAGGTTCCCAAAACACACTGTCCATTGTGAAGTCAGGCCCTTCCCCAGTATTGCACAAGGGTGGCTGCAGCTCTGGATTGAACGGGGAAGAGGCTGGGGCAGCCACTTCCCAGCCCAGACTGGGAGGGAAAGCACATA
Source organism: Dicaeum eximium (assembly GCA_013396995.1). Taxonomy (NCBI): domain Eukaryota; kingdom Metazoa; phylum Chordata; class Aves; order Passeriformes; family Dicaeidae; genus Dicaeum; species Dicaeum eximium. The sequence continues at coordinate 117,777 of VWZP01009918.1, read as the reverse complement.
CCCTGTGTCAGACAGAACAATGGGAACAAAAGCCCTGTAATCTCTCCTCCTCCTCCTCTTACTCCTTTCCGCTGTCTAACCTTTTCTTATCCTGGTAAATCATCTCCTGCCATTAAGCCTAGGTAACCTCATCATTCTCACATTCTTAGCTGAAATTATTTTCCCAAGTTAAGAGATTTGCATTTTTCTAGATGACCAAGCACTACAGGCCAAGGGGCACATTCAGCTCATGCCTTTAGCATAGTCTTTCCCTCAGCTGTAGCCTCACTGAAAAAATCAGACCTAAATTCAGAGGTAGTTTGTGTCTGGGCTAGTTTATACAGCTATGAGACTCAATTGAGATACAAAGGTGCAGTAAATCTACTTTGCACAGATGCAGGCTGAGCACACTAACAAAACTACTGGCTAGACAGTACCTTAACTAATCCTTTAAATGGTCCCCACACAGCAGGTCCCTTTCTGGCTCTGTTAACTGGGAAGAAACCTGCATGTGTAACCTCAGCACTTGCTCCCAGACCACAGGAAGTAAATGATGCTCAGTGACACAAGTCACAAACTTTCCCTCTTCATTCCACATGTAGAGATTGTGGTACAGCATTCCATCACTTCACATTGCCTGTGTCCTCAATGGCAGATGAGTCAGCTGAATGTTACTCTATTACCCCACACCTGGGTTGTAGATACACCTTTATATTGCTGTGTTCCACTCGCGCCTTTCAGGAAATTGCCTTTGTGTCTCTTCACTTCTCTCACCCTTAAATCAGCTGAGGCCAGTAAGTGCTTCCATGCTACTGCAATTTTATGTGCAGTACAGCTCTTTGCCAAGGAACAAAGCAGGTTACTTTCTGATGGGAAGCCTGCTTCCTCTGTTCTACAGAAAGAACAATTAGGTTGCTCCTGAACCAAGGTTTCCCATGCTGGCACACAAAAAAACCACTTCCATGACTTCTTTATTTCTTTTACTGCCATCAAAGGCTGATCTTAGAGTTTTTTCCCTCCCTCTATTTTAATTTTTTTTTTGTTCTGCCAAGTCAAACTGCACTTGAGAGTAAGCATGCTCATCTGTTTCAGATGGAGATTATTTTACGTTTACAAGACATGAACCCATCGGAGTGTGTGGACAGATCATCCCTGTGAGTATCTCTACTAGTGCTTTCTATTTATTTTCATTTGAACCAGCTCTCTTTTAAGACACATAAAACATGGTCTTCAGCTATGTGTGTTTTCCATTACGAAAAAAGCTGAGCTCATATTGTTGACATATCTTTAACAGCCTCCCTGCAAATGCTTATTTGAACATGCTAATAGGGTTTAGGCTCTGTTATTAGGAGTTAAGTTCTCAAGTCATAGAATTCACATGATTAAAACAAGTAAAGCAAAACACAGTGTTAATATGCTGTCAGTGGTTATGGATGTTCACACAACTTATGGAAAATTGATGCTTTGCTGTGGTAGTCTCTTTATTTATTTAGTTTTTACTGTGATTTAACAGGCTCCTCAGTTCCTGGGAGAATGTGATGTATTTTAATTCCATTCTTTCCTGCTATTTCTTTTACAAGGCTGGAAGAGAAAAGGAAACTCCAGGAGACATATCATTACAATTAACATTGTGTAGCTAATAGAAGACATGAAATGTTTGTTTTATTTGTTGTGAGAGAGAAACACATCATTTCATCAAATCCAATACTCTCCCTACACCCCAGCAGACACCCTCATAATAAAATCTTGCTGAACACAGCATGGGAATTGCACTGAGAAGGTAACTTTTTCAGAAGGGCCAGCTAACCAGCTTTGGCAGAAATTTCAATGGGAGGCTCACATATAGCTATTAAAATATTGCATGGAAGCTTTTTTGCTTGACAAAACACTGGGGGACTAATCAGGCCATTCTCTGAATTTTTTTGTTGATGTTGATTTTTTATTTTGTTCACATTAGCAAAAAGCCACTAAACAGAAACACGGAGCAATTCCATTACAAGAGGAGCAGCCAGAAAAGATGACTTTAACAATGTCAAGCCCTTTTTCCCTATTTATATTTGTTGTTATTTCATGTCTTTGTTAAGGGGTGGCTTTTGTGTTTGGCACTCAGCAGAAACCCAGAGAAACATACAATGACTCAGAGAGTCTGTGGCTACAGCCATCCTGCGAACACCTACACACTCTCCTAACTTGGTCCTTATGAATGAAAGATTCCACAGCTCTGTCCCTGTTCCTCAGCCAGGCACAAGGATAAGCATTTACTAAATAACAACCCCAGCATCTAACCCCAGCATTGCTGGACATCTCTCATGCTCGTTTCACTGAGCTTAACTGACAGACCTGCTGAAGAAACTTGGCCACAGGCTGAGGATCATGCCAAAAGCAGGATTTATTTAGTTTAGATGTGTAAACCTTTGTTCAGGGTACCCAGCCATCTACCATACATGTTTGTTCTTCCCTCAGTTTTGTTCTCCAAAGCCTGAAGATGGCTGTCATATCCATCTGTTCTAACACCACTGCTGATCTGGTCTGTATTTCCTCCATGCTACCAGTCCCAGGGGACAGCCCAGGTCGCTGCATGTGCTTGGCCATTGCCTGAGCAAATGCATTATTCAAAAATAAAATTAAAGAGCAAGTCTAATACTGAACTCCTCGTCCTCTTTCACATCCCAGCTTCCATCCCAACGTGCTCTTTGGCAGTGCTGTAGTCTAAACAGGACTATATAGTGCCCTATAAAACTGCTGCGAGCTCTCCTTGCAATGCCATTAGGAAGTGCAGGCTGTTAGCACACTGCTGGCCCGACAGCTCCCCTCCCAGGTTTATGCACTGGAGATGGAATTAAAACATCACTTTGTCTCCGGAGTTTATAAACAACAGAGCAAGTAAAAAATTGGGTGTTCTGTGAAGGAAAGACAGTTGTGTATTTTTTCAAGCTAGCCAGGGGCTAAAGAGATGTCTGAGAGTGGCAGCTGATATGCATCAGGCAGCAACACGTTCTGGCCAGTGGCTGACTCTGCGACTGATACTTTCTATTCTCCTTCTAAAAGAGACTGTTGTGTGCATTTGTAAGAGTGATCGTGCAAACACAGTTATTTTATTACTCTGACATTTTCACTAAAATCAGCAGGTCTATCCCCTTAACCTGCTAGGATCAGGCCTTGGTGCAAAAGGCTCCAAGGTTACTTTTATCTTTATCCAAGGCATGTTTGTGCATCAAACTAATATAATTCACTACATCATCCACTGCAGTTCAATGAAGTTATAATGAATGACAATACAAAATTTTATAGCAGCAAAGAGTTTCTCAACTTGTTTTTTACCATCCTTTTAACATCTCCATATAGATTTCTCAGTAAGAAGGCTTCAAGAAAATGAAATGCTTTGATTGAACATTGACATTTATGGACTTTTAACTGTAATTCCATCAATTAAGGATGATATAATTTTGAGTATAAATTTTGTATCTTAAGATGTATTCAGGGATATGAAATTTACATCCAAAACTGCTTCAACATGAACAAACATTCTTTCCAAATGTATCAGAAGCAAGACATATTTTCATGGGAGAATTAAAAGTGCAAATAGCAAAACAGAAAATGGAATAAGAAGTTGTGACTTAAAAAATTAACAGATAACAGATTTTTTTTTTAATGGAGATTGCAGGTGGGGATTGTATTTTTTGAACAGAAGAGAAAGAACTAAGAAGTCACTGTTGTAGCTTTCTTAATGGCAGTTATTAAAAAAAAAATCCTTGCTTTGTGCTGGGAAAGATTTATGTTGAGGATCAGCCTGAGAAATAAGTGAGGTATCAGCTTGACATCTTGAAAACAAAACACCACGGCAATATTTTTCCGTCTATCAACTTTTTTTTTCCTACAGTGGAACTTCCCCCTGCTGATGTTTGCATGGAAGATTGCTCCAGCTCTGTGCTGTGGCAATACAGTAGTTATTAAACCAGCAGAACAAACACCACTCAGTGCACTCTATATGGGTGCCCTCATCAAGGAGGTAAGAATAATTGAGGGGAGTGATGTCTGTGTCTCCTTGTGGGGAGGGAACCACCAGCACATGCCTGCTTTAACGTGCTCTAACAGTTCTCATAAGTCATGCTTACTTCATTCATTCCTATTTTGACAGGCTGGCTTTCCACCAGGAGTTGTCAATATTTTGCCAGGATTTGGTCCAATAGTTGGTGCAGCCATAGCCTCTCATGTTGGCATTGATAAAATTGCTTTCACTGGATCCACTGAGGTAAGAGGATTCACACATTACTGTAAAACGTGAATAGATACTTCAGTCTTTGTGCTACATTTCTTACTGTCACTGAGTAAAAGAGCTACATCTAAATAACACTGGTCTGTGCTTCCCAGCTAAACTTATGTACCACAGGACTTCCCAAGCACAAGTGGCTCCTTTCCTCCAGCCCCTGCTGTGCTCAGCACCTCAGCACAGGAGATATGCCTGGAAAAATATTACTGGGATTTCCTGTGGGCTTATGAGGACGTGAATCACATGCAAGTAGGCAGAATGTATATCATAGCACACATAAGTGCTGCTTTAACATCCATAATTTGTGTATCCTGCTGTACTTGGGGAAAAGGGAGAGGAAGGGAGCAAATTGTGCACATATACTTCAACTTTGGTGCTGCATTCAAGTATATTGAGGATGAGGAGGAGGACTAAAAAGGAAGGAGTGCAGGGAGAAAAGGAGATTGCCCAAGGTGTCAGTTCCCAAAATGATGAAGAGAAGCTGGTCAGAGGATGAAGGGAGTCAGTTGTCTCCTGGATGCCAAAATGTCTTGCTATGAGTCTATGCTGCAGATGTTAGAGAGGAGGCTCACTCTGAAGATGAAGGCTGCAATCTACAGCAAGACTAACCCCAAAAACTCTCATCACATCCTGCTCTCAAATATGTGCCAAGCTGGCTGTTATCAGGGTTGGGGTGGGGATGACAGAGGTACTCCAGACTGAAGTCACAGGAGAAGGGGCCTTATCTCATCGTCTGAAGGCAGACAGAAAGGAATCTCTGTGGGAGTTTCAGGGCTGGTTATATTTAGAGAGTGCTAAACCCAGCCCTTTTCAATTCAGAATCTGACAAACTATTGTATGGAGGGAGCTAAACCCCAGGGACACAGCCTCTCTTTGATATGTTTGACTCCCACTCGTGGCAGTGGAAGGCTTTGTGCACCCCAGGGATACTGGGATTGCCACAGTGAGGCAATTTGTTTTTTGATTTGCGTCAATAAATTCACTGACCACGCAGCCCTGCTAGATATGTGTGGGTATCTCCCTGGTGGGCCCAAGGATTGCAGAGATCAGCTCACTTATTTCAAATAAATTATTCTGGGGGAATTATTCTGTAATTGAGTTTGCAAGTCACACACAAACCTAAATTACCAGTAAAATGTAGCTGTGGTCGTATGCCTAATTTGCACACACAAGTGTTTTGCAATTACTATATGCCTGTACATGATTTTTTAATGACAACTTCAGATTCTAATATACACAGGTTACATTCTAAGTCAATGGCTACATCAGATTTCAGATTATTCTATGGAATTACTCTAGTCATTACATCTCCTGTATCCAATTAAGATTAGCATCCTGGAATACTGAAAATTTTAATATGAGCTGATTACCCCCCATAAATTAAGTTGAAACAATTGTTTTCATAAAGATATGTGGTCTCTGTTTAAGATAAATATTCTATTATACAGGATGTTGCACTGTTTGGAAGAGGAAAAATACAGATGGGTTAGGTTTCAAAGTTGTCTCTTGTAGCCAAAATAAATTTTTATTGTAGTTCCAGACAGCTTTAGTTTTAATAGGCGTTTAAACTCAAAAGCTGTGGGTTTTATACTAAGTCAGTGCCTACCTTTAAAAGCCTTACTAATAGGAAGTGAAAAGCATTACAGAGATGAAAAAGCAATTCTCTAAGAACCTAAAGCAAGAACAGATGGATCGTTTTAATGCAGAGTTAGTGTAAACTATTCCATATTGTTTCTGATTTCCTGTAACACTGAATTTTTGTAACAGCAAGTCAACATTGTAACATTTTAAACACCATGTTCTGATATGAGCCCACTATAGTCTCTGACTCCTCCAAAGCAGATTTCAATTTCTAGTGAAATAATAACGGAAATGCTTTGTCTCTCTGGTCCTTGTCTGAAGCATGTCAACTGTACACCCCAGTGATGGGGATTTCCAATAGCCATTTGGTGTATAAACACCATGTATTAACTCCATTCCTCCACTCCATCCATGTGCCAGTTAAGGCAGTTCATGATAGACAAGCTAATGATAAAACCTAACAAATGCAAAGATCTTCAAACTGAGATTCTGAAGCAGGGGTTTTTCTCAAGTTTTCACCATGAGGTTCTTTTATATAAGTTCTTTACCTTTGAAGTATACTTATAGCTAATGAAAACTCCCCATTTGCCTGCAAAAATCACAAAAATGGGCTACTATTATATTTTTCCTGCGGTATTCTTGAAAGGCAGAGAACAGGCTGCTCCTTAANAAAAAAAAAAAAAAAAAAAAAAATTGAACACTAATGTGTTCCAATATTTGTAGAACCCAATCCATAGAAATGCAAGCCAAAAGGCCAAGTTCACAACCTTAACCCAATAAAGCCTAACACAGCCATGCCACAGAGTCCTTCAGCCTCACACCTTATCTTGCAACAGGACCAGTACCAGATGCTCATAGAAGAAGAGACTGATCCATGTGTAGAGTGATCCTTTCCTTGCTGCAGCCTCACAGCTTCTGACAATCAATGACTTACGCACTTCCTGAGCCCAGAGGTGCATGTGGACACTGGGATTCCCTGTGCCAATGGCCTTGGCACCCATGCATTTGTCCACTGCCTCTTGACACTGCTGATGACTGGGAGGCCTCAAGCACCCATGCAATGACAACACAGAAATAACTTTCAACTTCTGCTTCTGGTTTCTAGTTCAGAGCTATCCAGTGTGCACTCTCTTCTCTAGGTTTCATTCTCGGGTGCTCTGAATTTTTTAAAATACTATTTATTTTTCACGACTCACCCCCCCCCC